>JAWMRA010000001.1:28532296-28584280 GCA_035584735.1 Pseudotriccus pelzelni
GTCTGGGATAGGGGGACACCTGGACCTAAGATTGGTCAGGTAACACGACCCACAGGGGAAGAGGAAGGTGGTCCCATTGCCAGGACCCAGGGGATTGGTCAAGGGCAACGATTTCCCAGGTAGCCAGTCCTGCAGGGGGCCATCAGCATCTCTCCAGAGAGAGAGATGTGTGTCCTTGAACGCAGGGGAAAGGTCACAACATCATCCTTCAGGCAGGCGATTCAAGAAGGAGGTCTTTGGTTTCCTTCCACTCTCTGAATTCTTCTGCAGTCCTGAGCCTATCCTCAACAGGTAGGTCACACAAACAAAGTGCCAAAGCCTCCTTCTAAACAGTCTTTTTTAACAGCTACCTATGCATGGTAGCTACTGGCAGCAAACAGAACTTCTGCTGTTAAAATTAATAACCCCCTTTTTTTTTTGTTCATCTGTTCATTTTTTCCATTCCAACAACAGGTCCCAGAACAATTCCCCCCTTGTTCCTCATCAAATGGAAATACTTCATTAGACTCATCTACCTCAGCAAATGGAAATACTTTATTAGACTCATCTACCTTTTGCGATCAGATAAGCACTTTAACAGATGCAGTATCACTGGAGGAACACAGTTGCTGCTGGAAAATGTAAACCTTTCTAGAAATAAGAGAATGAAATCTTACTCTAGGTTGTTAAGTTACTTGGTAAAGGAAAGAAAAGCCACGTATTCCTCTCCCTCAGGGCAAGGAGTTGTAGATTGTGAAAAAGTTTCTGCCATCCCACATGGTAAACCCATCTACTATTTGTGTAACCACAAACTTACTCTCTACAAGTGCATCCTCATTGGGCTTGGAGTAGCCCTCCCCTTTTTTACGGATTCTCCGGATGATGCCACCATCTTCTTCATCAGTGAGGTCTTCCCCCTTGAACTCAAAAAGTTCTATCTGTGGAGGGAAGAAACACCTTGCATTTATTCTCATTACACCTCTTTGAAACTACAGCTATGCAGAAGTCACCATCTTAGTTAATGTCCTGTAAGATATGGGATAGCCAAGGCTCTGAAGATGATATTGGATGGAAACCAGTAGATCCTAGATGGAAACCTATTGAAGAATTTCAAATTTAAGGTTATATTCAGGCCTTTTCAGCTATTTTTCTTGACCAGTCTTAGTCTCCCAATACTAGAAATTAGATCCTTTAAATGAAAGGACTCTGAACCTGGCTTTTCAATAAAGCTTACACAAGCCACAACGCTTAGTCTACTTAAAAAAACCTAAATATTCTACTGGCTTCTTTAATACTATTTTTGCCAATGTCTACAGGTAGAACTATGGATAGTTGGTTTTGGTTGAGGTTTGGTTTTTTCCTAATACGAGAGAAAATACCTTTTGAACACATTAAGCCAGGAAGACTTTACTCTCACTTGCCACTCTGCTGTGCTACCCCAACGATCAGCTGTCCCACCTTCTTACTCTACAGTCAAGTAGAACTACCAGAAGTGTCACTGCATCCATGGGCCAAGGAGGTTTTTAAGTAAGGCAAGGACAAAAGGAGAAGGACAATAAAACAAAGATGTAATCCTTATCCTTAATTCATGATTATACCCTTAATTTCATCAATGGTCAAATTCAGATCAACTTTAAAGTGCTTGGAATGGAGCTTTAATTGATTCCAAATGCTTGTCCTGAAACGTTAAAACAAATTCAAGAACATATTTTCAAACTTCAGCCATTCCCTACCCATTTCTTTATCCTCCTACTCTTGTGCCACAAGACAGTAGTTTCAAAACTTCTGTGCATTCTCCCTTGCATGCCTGGACAGAGCCAGCGTTCTCTTCTCACTTGTCACATTTTCCCTTCTTGTCTCTTGCTGGATCACTGTGTATTAGTGGGATCATTTCAGAAAAAAAACAATTCCAGAAGGCTAAAACAACAAAACCATGATCTGGCCCACCTTTAATCTAAACTCCCTGCTGCAACAAATTGTTCAGAATTTTTAAGAGCTAGTGTTAATGTAGGAAATAGCTATGCAATCTGAATCTTCACATGCCCTCCCAAGTCTCTAATGTAAATCATACTTTCATGTGGGAGTACCATGATAAGATGGAAAAATAGTCTAGTCACAAAAGATATTTGTTGTTGCTATGAAATTAATTAAAAAGCTATTTTGTATCCTATGTTTGAATAAAACAATAGTAAACACAGCACAGAAGAGCAAGCCATTATAATCAGAATTGTTTAGACTACCTCACTTCAAAAAAAAAAAAAGTTCAGGGCTAATGTTGTGAAGGTTCCTGACACTGGACTTAAAAGATAACTGGAATGTAAAAGGAATTGAATATCCACCAACACAAAGAGTACTTCCTCTTTTTATTTTGATGGACACCTAGTAATGAACAATATCCTTGTCTTTCTCTTCAGCCTGTTTGAAAAAAGTTAAAGAAAGAAAAAACCCCAAACAACCAAACACTACCAGATCAAAAAACCAAATCATAGGATGTCCATTATTTCAGATCATAAAGAAATGCTGATGTGATGACACAGATACACAATCTTTTAATGAAAATTTTAGAGGGTCCTTTTTAAGGTTACTCGTACAAAATTTTGGCATGGTGTTAAGCAGGTGCAAAGGACCTGTGCTGACATTGTTTCAAATAACAAAAAGGAAATATAGCAGCAAAACTAAAATAGTGGAAACTTAAAAGACTAAGTGCCCGAGAGTCATACTAATCTGAAACTACTTTAAACTAATAACACTTAGGAAAACTTTCTAGATCTATGTTCCAACCCACACCCCCAACCAGGACACACCCAGCACTGTGTATTTGTTGCAGCCAGTCAGCTCTAGGCTATTTTGTCAAGGAAGCACAAAACCATCATAGGCAGCTTCAGTGCGCTTCTTTCTCCCTTTTTTCCTTTAACATTACTGCTTAGGAGGGCATTAGGGGATATCAAGGATTATGAATGAAACACTGCTTATCCAGAAAAAGATGGAGAGGTCAGACTGGCATCATTAAGAAAAACCCAGTGGGAAGTGAATAACCTGGATGACTACTTCAGATAGACTCAGTAGTAGTCTGATGGAACAAATCCCATCTTGCTTTGATTCACACTTTTATTTATGAAAACACTGGGTATTATCTCATTGCAGGTCAATGAAAGCTTCTCTGCTTTGTACTGTCCATGCACATCCTGTGTACTAATGCTAATGCCTTTAAGAATCCTCCATTGTGCTGCCAAGGCACAAGGTCTTGAGCTTTTAGCTTGCATCTGAATCATCAGCTCACTGGTTTTTCTCTCCCTCTTGAATCCTGTCCCGAATACACTTAGTATCACTGGCATATGCGTGTAGCACACAGCACTCCAACATGTAGTTTTGATCCAATAAGTGAGCCATGAGTCACTTAAGATTTATACATAAGAAAATGCTGTTTACCAACAGCTTTATGAGACCCTATTTTTCAACAGCCAACCACAGAAATAATGGCATTAATTTTCACATACTCAAAACAAGTAAGTTGTCATCCCTTAGCGGACACCTCCTATGCTAGCGCTATTTTTTTAATCCTTCTTCACAAAATACGTCTTTAATCCTGTTACTCACTACTCCATGGTGGGGAGGAAGCCGATACACTATCGAAATGTAATACAATATCCAACTATCTGAAGGTCAACGGCATCCTGGCTTGTATCAGAAATAGTTTGGCCAGCAGGACCAGGGCAGCGATCGCTCACCAGTCTTGGCATTGCTGAGGCCACACCTTAAATCCTGTGTCCAGTTTTGGGCCCCTCACTGCAAGAAAGACACTGAGGTGGTGGAGCATGTCCAGAGAAGGGCAACGAAGCTGGTGAAGAGTCTACAGAGTAAGTTCTATGACGAACAGCTGAGGGAGCTTGTGGTGTTCAGCCTGGAGAAAAGGAGGCTCAGGGTGTACCTTCTTGCATACTACGGCTACCTGAAAGGAGGTTGTAGTGAGGTGGGGTCAGACTCTTCTCCCAAGTAACAAGTTCCAGGACAAGAGGAAATGGCCTCAAGGTGCATCAGAGGAGGTTTAGACTGGATATTTGCATTAGAACAGGCTGCCCAGGGAAGCCGTTAAGCCACCTTCCTTAGCGGTATTTAGGTGTAGATGTGGTACTTGGGGACATGGTTTAGCGATGGACTCGGCAGTGTTAGATTTAAACTGGACTAGATGGTCTTAAAGGTCTTTTCCAGACTAAATGATTCCATGATTCTATGTGTAATTTACCCTTCTGAACAGATGCTACTTGTTTCTAATAAAATCTAAATAGACTTTCACTCTCTACTCCAAGAGCTATTTTTAGCTTTCTCAGATATTAGATAAAACATTCAATCTTCAAGCAATCATCAGAGTTTTAAAACTTTCCATATGCTCCCAACACAGGAGCCCATTCAATTGATTAAGTATTTTAGAGCAAAGTAATTTTAAAAATCCCACTTAAAAAGAATCTGCCTTCTCTCAGGTAGAATTTAATTCCAAGTAATTGTTGGAAAATTGAACTGTTTCAACAATAGGAAAAATATATCCCCTCCAAACACTGTTGAGACTGTCAGAGCGTGCTTCAGAAGCAGCTTAAGTATCATTCTCCATGGAAAAAAATCAAACACAAGTCTCAGCATTCTGAGCAACCATTCTTGCAATTGAAATAACACACAAGAGAGGGCTGCTATTTCCACACCCTTTTGGAAAGGAGGTTGAGGGAGTGACTTAAAGATCAGTAGAAGACAAATTGTCTCCTCTCCTAGTGAGGTTAAGAGAAGCAACTGGCTCCATTTCATTTTCTCAACTACTTCAGAGTCCGTCACTGAGACGGTCCACCCTCCCAGCCTGCTCTTTCCTACTGCAAATCATTCCATAACTAACATTAAAACTGAACACTGGAAACCATTCAAGTATTTTTAAAATGCCCAAAAAAAGGAACCCGAGCCATTGCAGATCAGTAGCAGCCAGACTAAAATTTTGCCCACACTACCCAAAATTGACCATATTGTTTTCTTTAGAAAACCTAACAATCCTTTCAAAACCCAGTTTTGAAAGCATATTGCATCACACATTTTCAGCTGTGAGACATGACTTCTGCTTGTTTTTCAAGTGCAAAGTTTTAATGACCATCTCTCACTTACCTCAAAAATCAGTGTAGCATTGGGAGGTATCTTTGGGGGGCTCCCAGCTGAGCCGTAGGCATATTCTGGTTTACATGTAATCCGACAGATTTCACCAATCTTCATAGTCGCCACAGCAATGTCCCATGCTTTGATCACCTCACCTGTACAAGTCAAATGTCAATCACATGACTGCAAGGCATACACGAAAAGCATGATCAGCTGAAATTCAGCATCACCACTTTTAGTATACAAAAAGCTAAGATAGCAGAAACACCGAGGGACTTGTGCTCACTCTCACCTGCCTACATTAGTCTTAAGCCTAATAAAATTCTGAAGTTTCCTGGGGACCCAAATTTTGCTACATTTCTTCATTCCAGGTGTAGCGACTCTTTTCACAGAATTACAGAACAGGTTGGACTGGAAGGGACCTGAAAGGCCATCCAGTTCCAACCCCTCTGCCAGGGGCAAGGACACTGCACTTCCTTCCTTAGAGGGAATACAAGTCATCTGAACACAGACACGGGCTGAAGTGCTTGGCACAGTCTCAAGTGTGAGGAAGTAACAATAAACTCTTCCGAGAGGAAGGTTTCAGGGTGAGAGACTGCCTGCTCGTGTTTTGAAAACAATCCAAACCAACAGCCTTTTCTCTCTGTACTTTTATCAGTTGGCAAAGAGCAGCACTAATGGTAACTAAAAGTTACAAACATTTGTAACAAAAAGGGGGAGGAAAACAGAAATAGTATTAGTTCTAAAGCCAAAAACAAACAGAAGTTGTAACAAAATCCTCTTTTTTTCAAGCTCTCCTACTTGCTACTCCTTTCAACTCTATCAAACAGCCTATTAATCTTGTATTAATAGGTACACTTAATATCTCGAATTTCAGTACAATTAATTAATCTCTTTTAAAAAAAAAAAAAGATATATTATCCATTTATTTAAAAGCAGCAGGTAATGAACTGCCAGGAGAAAATGTAATATTGAGGACTAAGATTTGCTGGAAAAAGGATTCTTGGATTTTTTGCATTCAAAAAATGAAGGATCTTGATAATGAAGAGAAGCACTGCTCAAAGATTCATATTTGGGTTAACTCGGGAATTATGTGGAAAAGGGAGTATATTTCATCATGCAGCAGCTGACAGCTGCTTCTGTGCACCCTGTCCCAGTATCTGGTCACAATTAAATACTCTTGAACCGGAGTTTGCCAAACTAAAACAAAAAAACTAACAAGCAAACAAAAAACCCCAAAAAAACCCCAACCAACAAATGCATATTCTGGCTATTTAACTACTCTTTGTCACTACACTTCAGGGCAGATTTCCTCCCCTGGAGTGCTTTGTCTGAGACCTGTGAACCCTTCATCAGGCCTCAAAGGGCTACACAGTTTTCTCATTCAGAAAAATCTCAAAGACATTCTGACTGGCCCATGCTGAGAGAACAAACTCTGAAAACAAGTTTAAATAGTAACTTCAAAAGGCAAAGGAGGCACACATGCAAGGAAATCCTACCTCAACTATTAGCAAAACTAATCAATACCAAACACAAGATATTACCTTTCCCCAAGTCAAATGAAAATTTGTCTCTTCTGTCCAGACTGGAGTCAAATTTTGTGCCATCAAGAAGCCATCCTGTGTAATGGACAGTCACCTTATCACCTATCATCGGAGACTCTGTCCCACTGCCTTCTCTCTTGACAACCTGAGAAAAACATTAAGCAAACAACATTAAGATCATGGAAACTAAGTCTGCCTACTGGACATTTAAGTCCATTTACTTAGATGCACGCATTATCATCTTCAGTAGATAAAGGATTTGGAGGTTTACTTCAGTTATCTGGAAATGGATCGACTATTCTGTCTGCAGATTAGCAGTGCTGCAAATGCAGAACCTCAAGATGGCTGTGCTGCGATACGAGAACTTAATCGGCAACAGTTGGCACCAGCTTACAGATCTCTGCATCTATAGTTAGCCATGTCATTTACCTTTCCTCAATAAGATTTTAAATGTTCTTGAAACTCAAACTGGTAAAGCATTAGGCAGGGGGTTTTTGCTTGATTCAAGTATTTTCCTCACCACCTTTCTATCATTACACCCGAGTTCAGTGTTCTAGGCAAAGCATTTAAGCAAGAAAACAAGGTGGTCGTTTCCACGCAAGGTTATACTAATATGCAATCTGAGATTACTTGAGTTAAACCAGGCAGTTTAACAAAAGTTAACAGAATCTCACCACAGAGCAAGTTAGTTTTATCAGCTTACAGAGTAGTACTTAAAAATTATTATATTGCTTTGATTTCGCCTCCCTGCAAATCTGACGTGGATTGCCAGCACATCTCACATACATCTGCAAGGATTTGATCATCTTCTCAAGAGCTTCACCAGCCTGCCCAGCAAGACCAGTATCAACTCCATCTACACTATCCAAAAAGCAAGACTGGCCAATCTCTCTGGTGTTCAATTGAAATTCATACAAAAATAGAGAATAATATTGACATATCTCATAGGCAAGGAAGTGAAGCCTTGCCTGTAACAGGATTCCTGAAGTTCAGATTTAAATTTTCTCCAATACCAATTGAAACTATCTAGCTCTGAGCCAAAATTGTGCATTACTTCAGCTAGGCAAAAATGGAGTACCCTATTTGCTTGGATCATGGAGACCTGGAAAACATCCTGTTCATACAAGATAAACATTTATTCAAGGCCACCTACTCAAAAGTATGGATTGGCATCCCTCCTTTAAAGAAAAGCTATAGAAGTGTCATGTTTCTACACCAATCATGTTTTTCATTGAAGGAAGCAGATCATTGGGAGTCTCCTCCACAAATTTCAACTTCTTACAACCCACCACTGCCCACCTCCTACTTTGCCTCCCACCATCCCTGCACCTATACAACTGAAACGCCAGTACTCTCCGTCCAAAGCCAAGGCAATGTTGGCAGTTTCTGTCAGACTCTTAACAAGATGAAAGCACCCCAATGAATTCATAAAACTAATTAAAACTCCACAAATGAAGAAAACCCAGAAAAAAATACTACCTGCTGTTTCCTAAGGAGAGAATGCTCAGTGTGAAAAAGGATGCCTGACCTCACACAGCACACCATCCCTTCACCCTGCATGGTCTCAGTGCTACAGCAGCTATTAGCATGAGAAAACTAATCTATTGGTATCTCTTCCAACAAGGCAACAGTTCAAGCAAACACTCTCAGAGAGATAAGTAAACAGGGACCTATGAAAAAAACCCTATGAATTTGGTAATCAACCTAACCTACACAATGCTTAGATATATATATGTAGATATAGATATAAAGTGGATCCAAACTAGTTATTTTAAGGCAGCCAGTCTGAAAGGTTTTTGAAAAAGGAACTGCATTTAACAAAAATTTACTGAGCTTTTCCCAATACCATATTCTTGTAGTATCATACCAAGGTATCCTACCCCTATAACGTGAATATCTCGTTTTCACTATCTATATAGTATTATTCTTTTGCAATTATTTCATTTTGAGGAGACTCAGGTTTCACTTTTTTCATAGACTCAATATGGCAACCCTATTTTCTGTAAGGTTTACATTTCCCTTTCAGATGGAAAATCAGGATTTTCCAGTTCATATTGTGGATTTCAAATAGTTTATTTCTAAACTAAGAAATAGTGCAAGCACATTCAGCAGCATCAGGTAAAACCTGTGGATACTATTCTGATACAAAGCTAATGAACAAATAAGCACGCTCCTGGAATCAGGGCAGTGATACTAGTACAAAATTGGTTCAGGTTTATTCAGAGCTAGACCCTTGGTTTCAATGAGTGCATTCTGCACTCCAGAAATGACTAGAAAAGTAAAATCCATGAAGGCTGGACTTCATGACCTCTACAGTATTTTGCTTATCAATTCACCATCTCACCTTCTCTGTGGTTTTCATTACCTCAGTTAATTTGCTAGTATTTTTTACTCATTGGAAAACAAAAAAGAAAAAAACAAAAACAAAACCCCAAACAAACAAAAAACCAAAACAAACACCACCCCCCCACCAAACACCTGCTGCTTCATCATCTAAAGGAGGTACTGCATGGATTTGGCAGACGATCACTGCCTTCCACCACGCTCCAGGGACCTGAGCTGTGGGAGACCCACAGGCACCTTGAGGGCAGCCGTGCAGAGGAGAACTCTGACCTGATTATTGTGCTATGTGCAAAAACCAGAAATTCTCTCCAAAGCGTGCTAGCAGGAAAGATGGGAAAGCAAGAGCACAGAAGACAACATCTACAATCTGGTCCCTGCTATTCCTCCTCAGTGGGAGATGGCGACTCTGTGACGAACCCAAAATTTAAAGGCAGAGGGCTCTAAAGGTTAAGACCAGAATTCTGCCTTTCCTGTGGCGCCACTTTTTTCTCTGAATACCGTAACCCTGTTCTTCGGAACACCGAAATTTTACTGCGACCGAATAACGCCACTAAGGATCGTTAAAGGTTTTAGCAGAGACTGAGGAAGTTTCTAGAGATATGGAAATAGGCGACGTCTGACAGAGGAAGTTCGTGCAACTCCCCCTCACGGTATAAATTCTGCTGCCCTTATCGCCTGGCTTCCCAGTTTACAAAGGGGAGCAGCCGCTCCGCGGGAATGCGCGGCACCGCCGGAGACCTGCCCGCCCGCCCGCCCAGCGGCACGGCGGGGCGGCCGCACCGAGGGGGTCCGTTTCGCTGCTGCCGCCAGTCCCGCCCGCACCGCCCGCACCGCGCACCCCCGGGCCCGGGGGGCCGCCGCGCCGCGCCGCGCCCCGCCGGAGAGCGCCGAGCGCGGCACGGCCGGGGCAGCGGCGGGGAACCTGCACCGCGCCCACGTGCCCGGCCGCGGCTCCATCTTTAATTCCCAGCCCCCAAGCACGTGCTGGCGGGGGGCGGACCGGGACCCCCGAGATCTGCCGTGCGGGCAGAGCCGCGCGGCACGCGAGCCTGGCCTGGCCTCCCATCCCGCATCCACGCCCCGCAGACCCGGGGAACAGCGGGAACGGACCGGGGAAAGCGCCTCTCCCCTGCGCAGCACCCCTTCCCCCCCCCCCGCGCTTTCCCAGCGGGCAGCCTGCGCTCCTGCTCGCCCGGGCCGGGGAGGTGGGAGCCGGGAGGAGAGGAGAGCAGAGCAGAGCAGAGGGGATCCGCCAGCAGCGGCACCCGCCGCGTGGGAGCCCCCGCGGGCGGGCAGCGCTTGCGCCGCCGGGGCGCGCTCCCGCGCTCGCCGCCGCCGATGTTTGATCGCCCGCGCTGCGCCAGCCCCGCCGGGCTGCCCGGGGACCGCCTCGTCCCCTTCTCCGCGGCGGACATAACGGGGCCGGCGCGGCCAGGGCGCCCGGGGAGCACCCGCTCGCAGGCCAAGAGAAACGCCTCCCCCCCCACCTCCCCGCCGGCGCAGGGACCCCCCACCCCCACCCCGAGACAGCGCGGGGGGTGAGGATGGGAAACAACCGCCTGGTACCTTGAGGACGCCCTCATCCTGCTTGGGGGTGATGTCTGTCCCTTCCAGGGGAGCCCCGTCCGCTTTCATCTCCTCCGCCGTCATCCCGCCCGCCGCTGCCACCGCTGCGCAGGGAAGGGCCGCCTCGCGGGGTCGGTGCCGGACCGGGCACCGGGAATGGGGCTGGGGGAGCGCCTCGCTGCACCTCCGGCTCCGAGCACCGCGGGCGGGGGCGGGCGCCGCACACCTCTTTCCCTGCTGCTCTCGCCGCAGCGCCGGCCCCTGGTCGGCGGGGAGGAGGAGGAGGAGGAAGGGGAGGGGAGAGGGAGGGACCGAGAAGTTTCTAGAGCAGCCGCCGGGCTGCCGCAAAGCACCCGGCCGTGCCAG
Source organism: Pseudotriccus pelzelni (assembly GCA_035584735.1). NCBI lineage: Eukaryota > Metazoa > Chordata > Aves > Passeriformes > Tyrannidae > Pseudotriccus > Pseudotriccus pelzelni. Next base: position 28,543,222 of record JAWMRA010000001.1, read on the forward strand.
GGGCCGGGGTGAAAGTGTGTGTCGACCCCGGGGGCGGAGAGACCATCGCCGGTGGGGCGGGGGTAAGGCAGCCGGCTGACCGCATTACGAGACTGGGGCGGCGGGGACTACGGAGAAGAAGAGGAGGAGGAGGAAGAGGAATAGATTATTCATGACAGGAGGAAGGGCGCGCTGGGTTTGCGGAGCAGGAGCGCCCACCGCTCGCAGGTGTTGCAGGGGCGCCTGGCCCGGCAGCGAGGAGGAGCTGCTGCGTCCTGCCCTGCCTTGGACAGGTTTTGCTGCAAGCTGCACTTAGAGTGAAAGTAACCCTCCTGCCCTGTCAGTAGTAGCGACCCCCCCTCGTCCCCCTTCGGTATGAGCAGCCCCGTGCAGGTGCGTGGGCTTGTGTTCTTTTCGCCCACCACGCGGTCGTGGACGGTGACAGGAAAGGTTGTACAAGCGGGCACGGAAGCCCCGTGCTGGCAGCGACCTCAGGCATCCCTTGGCTTGCAGGGCTGGGGATCACTTTAGGAGCCATGTGCTTGAAAACGATTTGTTACCCAGGACCGAGGAAGGTGAAGACTTGCTTAAAGCACAGAGTGTAAGCTCTGAGTTTTGCCCACCTGTATCTATCCGAGTAAAGTCTGCACCGTTTTATTCCTCAATCTGCTGGTGGAATATTTGGGGTTATATAAATGAAAACGGTGGTACGGTGCTTTTGACCAAATCATTTACAGCATCCAATGATCTAAAATCAGACTAGAGCCTTGTCCGTCATCTTGGGCATAAATAACTAAAGCAAGAGTGTTAAAGGGATTCAGCCTTCCACTGCAAGGCATTAATACCGGCCGCCCCGTGTACTGTTGCCCACCCCCCGCGTAGGGTGGCACCTTTCCCGGCTCTTCCTGAACTTTCCACACTCTCCCTTCCCTTTCCCGCTGGGTGCTGAGCTCTGGGCGGGTGCGGTGGCACCGCAGCCCCGCCTGCCAACCTGCTGCAGACGCTCCTCCGCGCCGCCGGCTCCGAAAAAGCGCCGGGGCTGCGCAACCGCGTCCGTACCGCACACGCTCGTTGAGCGGCGGAGGGATGGACAGCCGCCTGCTTCTTGTGCGCGTTCTGCCTTTGCACCTTCAGCGTGATGTTTGAGCCTTCATTAACAAAACCGGGTACTGAGGGTGAAAGGAAAGGGGTCCGCAGGCAGGTGTGCAGTGTTCCGGAGTTGTTTTTCCCTCGCAGCACGGGCCCATACAATACCGACCCCTTAAGTTCAGAAGGGATCCCTGGAAAGGCTGCAGAAAGTTTGGCAGTGTGTGAGCTTGCTCTGTGAGTCCTGATGCTGCATGCAACCTGGACTTGTCCTATGCCGGTATAAATTTATATCTGTGCACGGGGCACAAAAACTCCAGCAGCCTTAGGTGGGCTCTGCTGATGCCAAAGGAAAGTAGTAGCAATAGAGCCTAAATAAAGAACCTGTAGTTTCTTCAGCACGTGGGTGTAAACTGCAAAATCTACAGCTTTCCCGTGAGGAAGAGCCTACTTTTCAACGCCAAGCAAACATACGCTTTAGTGCACTTTCAAACTGAGTAAGCAGGGGAAAGGTAGAGAAGGAAAGAATTGTGGTTTCTGTGTGCGTTTGGTCTAGAAGCTTCTAGCAGCTTTCAGTTTGCAATTTAACATGGATGAGTTATTTGATTGCAGATTAGATCTGTAGGAGGTTCTGTACATAGACTCTAGACCCTGATAAACTGAGGAACACAGAGAGAAGCATCTAAGCTCGTTCTGGTCCAGCAGGTCTAGCACATCTTGTTAGGGGAGGCACAGCAAAAATACAGGAGATACTTCTTCATCTAATGAGTCTGTATGGCACTGAATTTACCTTCTCCAGTCAGTACTAACACACAAGTTTTCTACAGTCCCAATTCATCAGGTCTGACCTCTTTCTTTTCACCTAAATTTTCTAATAATAAATCAACTATAGTTGGTTTAATATAAATTTTTGCAGATCACCTGCCTCATGCTTGGCAATGAAGTTTCTGTTTGGGACTGGTACTTTTTCAGCCACGTGTTGTATACATCATAATCCAGCATTTAATAATTGCAGTATGTAGAAATTATGCCAAATTATCTACAGCTGCCAAACATGCTAAAATGAAGTTTAGGATAGTGATCGCTTGCAGATGTTATATGTCTCATATTTGCAGCCATCTCCCTATTTTCAGCACAGCAGTGCAAGCTCTTATGTAAGTAATTTAAAGCAAGTACTGCAAGCTATGTCCCTTAGTAACTTCCTAAGACTACACAGATACTGTTTAAGGCCTTCCTTAAGGGCTGTATGGCCAGAGCTTTATGGATCAGGGCACAGAGACAGCAAAAAGACAGTGAGGATTTTAGGTGATGTCAATGTCATAATGCTTTTGTTAGGGTATGGATGGAGGGAAGGCAGGTTAGAAGAGGAGACTCCTTTAAGGCATTGTAAAGGAGCCTCCTGTCAGGCCTGTCCTCAGAAAATACATTGTAGAGACAATTTTGAAACTAAAGACAGTCTCTGAGCAAGATGGGAAGAATACAAAGAAAAGATTTGAGAGCTTGATGGGTATGCTTAGGTGAAGTGAGAATGAAAAATCTGGCAATAGCTTTCAGGCAGAGTGGAAGACAAGTGAGATGATTGCCTCAAACAGCAAAGAATAGCCTAGGCAGTAAAATATCCTGAAAAATAATCTAATTGCAGCAACAGTCTGGAACAGCCTCCCGGGACACGAAGCCAATCTAAAGCTGGTCAGCAACATGCTAAAATTAGGAATAGGCTTATTCAAAGACTAGCTAGAGATAACAAGGTTTGGACATAAAATATATAAGATAGCTCAGCTGGAACTTCATTGGCAGGTCCTACACAGGCAAGGGCAGGACTCAAGATGGCCTATAGCCCATCAAGAAGGGAGGACCTTTGGGTTGCTGTCAAAAGGTCAGTTCCCCAGGTATGCCATGGCTCGAGTCGCTGCGCTGTGTAGATTGACCAAAACCCCACCGAGACAGGCTGTGTCTGCCAGTTCGCTTGCCCAGCTGTCTTGATCATACTGGCACTGCAGACTCACTGGAACTGGGAAAAGGAGTGAGGAATGCGTGTCTGCACAAGCTCAAAGATGGCATTACGAGATAACAGCAAACAGAATAACCAAAAAAGGAATGACCCTGGCTATTAATTTGTGATTGGAACAGGAACTGAACCCAAGCTCATCATGAGCACTGGGTTCATGCTTGATTGGCTCGGAAGGGCAGAGCACAGAGTGTAAGAAAGGAATGAAGACAGAAGCCACACACTGTATCGACTTGGACTCGCCACCAGCTTGCAGATGGACTGACAGCCCAGCCATCAGCAGGGACACCCCTTATACCAACTGCAAGGGAAGACAAGATTCAACCCAGTGTGGCTTGAGTGTGGTGAAGGCATTCCTGGGGAAAGCAATACCAAAAGGAGAGCTCACAGGACATGAATGAGAGTGATAATTTGTGCGCCCATGTTATTTGAAATAAGGCTTTAAAACTATGGTCAATTCTAAATATTTATCTATCTAGCTGCAATAATGAAGAGCTAAGTAAAATTGTTAGTTTTTTTAAGCTGGCATACGTTTCTTTTGAGATATTGTTTGGTTAGTCTCAGAATCCAAAGGAAACCCACAACGTGTCACACTTATGCTGAGTTGGAAAAGAATAAGATTTAAGAGATCAGGGATAGCTTGTAGTTACTTCTGCTTGTGGCATTATAAAATATAACAGTGATAGGGAGGAAGTTATGCTCAGTATATTGAATTGCACTTTTTTGTTGCAAGAAGCAATGCTGCCCTTGAAGTCCACAGTAGGGCACAAATCTTCATCAGTCTAACCCTACACCGTTATTTTGTGTGACATGTCTGTGACAGGCTATTAAGAATGTCACCTGCTGCTTACCAGCTGAATTATACCCTGCCTGTTTTTCATTCTCAGCTTTGCTGAGCTGGCCCAGTATTCCTGCTTTCCCTTGCTCCCTGACAGTGTAAAGCAAATCAATTCCTATCCTTACAGTTTAGAAGGGATAAAGTTGTCAGTCTTCCTTATCCTTTACCACAGCACTGCAGACTGTAGTAGATTGGCATGACCCACACGCAAGGAGCATCAGGCCTCTTCTGTTCGTTTTCAAATGAAAGCAGTGGTGATACACTCATTCCCTGCTTTAAAACCAAGCAACATTTAAAGGGGAGTGATCTGAGCTGTGGTACAGCAGGCATGCATATGAGACTCAACCCTCCAGCACCGAATTGGAAAAGTGCTCTCTGTATCTCAGAGATTTCTGAACTGCTCTGCTCCTTGTTCGCCAACAGATGTCAACATTTTTCTAAAACTATGAATCGTAGGACTTGCAGATAGGCAAGGTTTAATTTTTAGAAAATTATTTCCTAGTATGGTTATGATTTCTCCTTTGCTTTTGTACATTACCTTCTATTTTTTTGTAATTTCATTTATGTGACATATGCACTGTCCTTTGTTGATCACAGATGTAGATTTTCAAAAAGACTAAACAGCAATTTTTTTGTATAGACATCTCTTCTGATTCAGCATATCCCTGTCTTTACTGTTCATAGCTTGATCATCCTAATTTCAGTTCACAGGAAGTTAATAAAATTAGTTTTAATTAAGATGTTATTTACCTTTCCAAATGCAAAATTATTTTAAAATATCTAGTCAGGTTTCATCAACTGCTTTCATTTTGTTCTTTCCTTGCCTTAAAAGCAATCCAAGATTACTAGACAAATGTATGTATAGACATTCTGGTTTTATAGTTCTTTGCATCCTGTTAGCCAATGAGTCTGCCCTAATGTATATATGTTAATACCACCAGAACGGATGGGCAATTCATGTTTGGTTTTCTTTTCCTTAAAGCACAGCAACATTTTACTAGGCTCAGAAATTGCAATGTTTGTAATCTATTGCTGTGAAGTGCCATATGAAAATAACAGCAATAACAGTAATTACAGATGGCAATTGCCTGATTAATTCTCCTACTTTTACTAAAAAAATACATTTTTTAAGGTTTTATCACTTTTCAATCTCTTTCCTAATAACGCTTGGGATTGTAATTGTAAAAAAAAAAATAAATACAGTAACTTCCTTTGTTAATTTCTTTCTTAATCTAATCTTGGAGTTCTCATTTATTTGCAGCCTAATCTACTTCTTTGGCTCTATTTCCCTAAGACGTACTTAGATTTCGGGTTTTTTACTTTTATTATGTAATCTTGGAAAGGTGTTTTTTTTAAGGTATTTTTTCCCTAATTTTGTCTTTCCCATGCAGGCTTTCCTGCTTGACTGCCTACGTCTTCTCCATCCCTCTTCTCTGGCTGTGTCAGAGGAAGTTCAGATTGGATGTTAGGAAAATGTTCTTCACAGAGAGAGAGCTTGGTCAGGCACCAAGCCTCTCCGAGTACAAGAAGCATCTGGGCAATGCTCTTACTCATATTGTTTAGTTTTAGGCAGCTTTGTAAGAAGCAGGGAGTTGGACTCCATGATCCTTACAGGTCCCTTCCAACTTGAGATACTGTGTGATTCTATGATCTGCACTAGGTGCCTTCTTTTGCTATAGCTTTGAGCACTTCTTTAAGAAAGGTGGTTTTCCCAGTTGAAGTGTTGTGTTTTCTTTTGTGTGCAGTCAGTTGCATCTGAATTTATTGCTTCATGTCACCACCTTTTTTGCACATTGCTCCACCCTTACATCTCATGGCTTACTGCTTTAGCTTACCTAGCTTAGCCCAGAGGTGACTTCAGGGTGCTTATACTTTCACAGGTAGAGGGCAAAGAATGTTGAGTTCTGGGAGTTGCCATGTCCAGGGAAACACAAGTTTGAGCCCATTCAGAAGTGGACCAGCCTCACAGTTACCCTGGGTGCTGCATGCATGGGAGCACTCACTGGCTAAAACCAAGTTCCTGATCCTCCAGCAGTGAAGGCTACTGAGCCCATTACTGCCCAAAAGTCAACCCAGAGTCTTGCTTGAGTGCTTAGACCAGCTGCAGAGGCTGCTTAGTCTTGCAATGTAGACACTGCTTTTCTTTATAAGAATGTGCCATAGAACTTTGAGGCATCCTTTCAGTTTTAATATATGTCAAATTTGTATTAATGCTACACAGCACACAAGTCACAGAATCACAGCATATTTTGAGTGGAAGGGACTTCAGTGATCACCTAATCCAAACCCCCTGTCATGGGCAGTGATACCTTTTATTAAACCAAGTTGCTCAAAGCCCCAGCCAACCTAACTTGGAACACTTTCACTGGTGGGGCATCCACAGCTTCTCTGTGCAACCTGTTCCAGTGTCTCACTACTGTCCCTGTAAAAAATTTCTTCATTATAGCCAATCTAAATCTTCCCTCTCTCAGTTTAAAACCTTGTTGGTGATGAACAGGTATAATGAATATAAGTATTTTTGTCTCTTCAGCAAATGCCAAATGTCAGCATGCCTCTCCTTGCTCAATTTGTCAAAAAACATGAAGAAGCAAGAGTCCACCAATTCTTTACTAGCTGCAGAGTTGGCAGCATACTTCGGTTTTGGTTATTGTGCAGAAGACAGCTAGACTGTAAATCTGAAAAAGAGGAAGGACTGGAAAGCCCATGGGTCTACTCTGTTTAGGAAGCACAGCCAAGTCCCCAGGAATTGTGTGTCCCTCACTTAGGCTGCCTGTGTTCTTAACAGGTGATCCACCCCACCGGCTGTCCTGTGTCTTTTGTTGTGTTCCTCAGAGGAGCTCCACAATCCTGTACTTTTGATTCATGAAGATCCTCACAGGGTTTACAGGGACCTTAAAAACTCACCCCAAAGTGACTGACCACTTGACACACAAAATCTATTCCCTTACTCACCCTTGGAGCTCTCCCCAGGTCACTTTCTCACAAATATTCTTCCTGAGTGGACCAAGGGGTATTCCTTCCTTTGTAGCACATCTCTCTTGCTTGTGTGATGGCTTCTGGCCAGCAGATGATACAATCTCAAGTCTGTACTTAATGAAATCTGATTATCTTCCCGCTGCATATTTGTCCCTTTTCCAGAGACAGAAGAAAGGCTAGGATAGAGTTAGGCATCTTGCAGGATTTATAAATGTATGCTCCAATACTTACTCTCAATATTCTCAGCTCTGCAGGGAGTAGGAACTGTCTGGAGGTAAGAGGTATAAGGGACAGGAGGGAAGACAAGGGGTCAAGAATCTGTCCTGAGAAACTGTTGTGGAGAATTTGTACTTCCATGTTAAGAAGGAAGGCAGCTAGGAGCCAAGATCTTCCCCTTCCCTCTGTGTGTGCCCAACAGTAGCTGTTTCCTCCTGGCTGACATGAGAGACATGCATCTCAGTCTTCTGTAGCTTCCTTCAGTTCTTGTTGGCCATGTGTGTTCTCTGTCCCTGCTGTGTTTTCTCCCTTCTCTCTCTTGAAAGAGGTCATCTGTAGTTGTGTCTGTTCTGGGTCTAGTGAGTGTGCTTCCTTCCCTCTCTCCACACTGAAATGCTTAATACAATTGAAACTGTGATTGCATAGGAGTTGGGAATTCTCTTATATGGTGATGATTGCTTTCAGTTAAGAGAGAGTTAAAATCCTCCTCAAGACAGCCACACCTTGCTCTGGGTAAATGCTAGGGAGGAGCGGTCCTCCCAGGTCTAGAGTCTAGGATGTTAGCTTTCAGATCTTGTGATAAGAAGAAAAGTGGAGGTAAGAAATTTTCTGAGTTTACTTCAAACCTACTCCTGTAGGGTAATCATCATGTAGAACACCTGAAGAACAATCCTAAGCATGGATACAGGCTACATGGAGAATTAATTGAGAGCAGCCCTGCTGAGAAAGACTTGAGGGTGTTGGTTGACAAGAAGCTCAACATGACCTGGCAATGTGTTGCAGCCCAGAAAGCCAGTCGTGTCCTGGGGTGCCTCAAAAGCAGTGGGACTAGCAGGTTGAGGGAGGGGATTCTGCCCCTGTGCTTCACTCTTATGAGACACCACCTGGAGTACTGCATCTAGCTCTGGAGTCCCTAGTACAAGGAAGACACAGACCTGTTAGAGCAAGTCCAGAGGAGGACCATCAAGATGATCAGAGAGCTGGAACACCTCTCATATGAAGACAGGCTGAGAGAGTTGGGGTTGTTCAGACTGGAGAAGAGAGGGCCCTGCAGAGACCTTAGAGCCCCTTCCAGTACCCAAAAGAAACTACAGGACAGCTGGAAGAGAGACTTTTTACAAGGACATGGAGTGATAAGAAAAGGGGGCAAGTTTAGATTAGATGTTAGGAAGAAATTCTTTATTGAGGGGATGGTAAGGCACTGGAGCAGGTTTTCCAGAGAGGTTATGTGTGCCCCATCCATGGAAGTGTTCAAAGCCAGGTTGGATGGGGCTTTGAGCACCTTGTCTAGCGGAGTGGAGTGAAGAGCTCAGCCGCATCAATCCTTATTTGGACAAAAAAGCTTCCCAGGTCTTGTTTTGCCCCTGTTTTCCATTGTTTCAGGGCTGGGGGGAGGATGTGCAACTGCAGAAACTTGTTTGCCCCATTGCTTTTGTTCTCCTGAGCCACGTGGTCCAATGGACGGAGAGGGGATCAGGTGCCATCTTGCCTTTGTCTGAGAAGATGACGGAGGGCGCTCTCTATGGGAAGTGTTTTTGTTTGTTCGGTGGTGGATGCCCTTTTGTGAGTAGAGCACTCTCTCTTTTGCTCCCTCTTTAATTGATACTGATGTGGTTATGGCGAGTTTTTCAGTAAAATTGTGATTCCAAGTTGTGGTCTCTCCAAGTGTTTCCTCTGTTGTTGTAAGGGATCAGGGGAGTGGGCAACTTGAGTGGGGTTAATTTTCCTGCTGGGTTTTTAAACCAGCACAATGGGCAGTGTAGTTTTTGTCCTATGTTAATCAGCATGTTTGACTCATAAATCTTATGTAAAACAACAGTGGAGTCTCATGATAGTTTGGGTGGAAAAACAGAGCTTCTAGGCATGTCCAGAGGATAAGAAAAGAGAATGACGCTGTCATTCTTGATCAGGTTGCTGTTCCTAAGCACCCTGTGGCTCGTGGCAAATTCAAATCAAGGACGTAGCTGCCCCAGGACTTACAACTGTCCCGTGTTTGCTTTCAAAGCAAGGATTTGCTTTCAGGGTAGCCAAATATGAAATGCACATGAAGATTGGTGTTGGCATGGGATGCTGCCCAGGAAAAGGCCACGCCCCCTCAGTGCCGCTCCTTTCCTTGCAGTAGGTGTTGCGCTCCAAGTCACTCCTCTGAATCTTGAATGACAGAAACTGGGTGAGAGTGGGTTGTACTCGCTGTCACAAAGCCTTCCTGTTTGCACAGTCACAGCTGCTGCAGCTCAACAGAAGAAAACCTCAGGGAAAAGCTAAGCCAAACTTTCAAACTGAGGTCACCCACAGACCCCGAAGGGCTTGGCAGTCGAGGTTAGTACCACCCTCCCTACTTTGCAGGTGGGAAAACAGATGAAACAAAGCTACAGAAAAGGGAAATTATTTTCTTGAAATTGCAAAGCAGTTTGGGTCAGGGAACTAGGGCGTGAATCTCCTGTGCCCAGACCTGCTCTCCTAGATACTGTGTGAATTAAACTGACAGTTATTCCGGGGAGCTGGTTGTCTCCATCGTTTGTGCTCACTCTCCATCAGCTTCAGAGCAACTTCTAATACTAAGCAAGAGCTTTTAGTGCCTAAGTGGAGGTAGAAAAATACAACTTGGGAATAGCATGTTGCAGCAACTGTGTAGTAGCTCTGTACATATCCAATCAGGAGCTAAAATGTAAACTGCATGTTTGAATTATATTGTGTTTTCTGTTGATACAATCTTTTCATTTTCTGAGTGTTTCTGTGTGAACCACCTCTACCAAGCAAGTTCCTAGTAGACTTCCTGGAACCTCTGGCACTCTCCTTCTCCAAATAAATTGTTAATGGGAAAGTGAATACTTGTATTTCCCTATTTTATCTCATGGTGCTTAGCAGAATTTATTGAAATAGTCATTTTCTTTGCCTCCATCATCTTGATATACTTGTCACTTTAACTTTTTAATTTTTAAATTTAAATTTGTAATTTAACTTAAATTTAAAATAATTTTTAAAATTATTTAAATGGCAAATAGCATGATAACAAAGCCAGAAAAGCAAACAAACAAGCAAAAAAAATCCCTGAAAAGGTTGTGCCCACAAAGCTGATTCCTGTTTGTTTGGAGTTCCTACTAGACAAGAAAATTACTCCACAGGGTTGTTACAGCTGTCCTTTATTGCTGAGCCATGCTATAATGGATGTTGGTCTTCTCTCCACCAGATAGGAGCTTCCTGAAGATGCAACCCTCTGCCATCTACAAGCTGTTAGTGGACAGTGTTGGGCCATGGGACTTCACTGGCGGTTTTGTTCCTTGTGAACTGCTACTTGTTGGAGAGGAGGCCTTCCCTGTGCTCCTGAGTGCTAAGAAGCAGGTTCTGATTGCTGTTTCACAGTATGGGAAGGGCCGGATGGTGGTTGTTTCCCATGAAGGAATCTTGAAGGACTCCAGGTTTTCCCAGTTCCTCAGAAATGCTGTGGAGTGGCTCAAGCCTTGCGCCGAGGCCCTGGTTGGGGTTCATTCTCAGTTGGATTCCCTCTCCCAGGTGCTGCTCAGGGCTGGCACCAAAGTCCAGGCTGGGGCAGAGCTCAGCCCCTCCGTGGGGGTGTACTGTGTGGATGCCTATGACAGCTCGAAGGCGAAAGACCTGGTTGGCTTTGTCAAAGCAGGGGGAGGGCTGCTCATTGGAGGCCAAGCCTGGCACTGGGCTAGTCAACACGGCAAGGAGAAGGTGCTGTTTGAATTCCCTGGGAACCAAGTGACCAGCGTGGCTGGCGTGTACTTCACGGGAAACGCTGTGGAAAAAGGCATCTTCAAAGTAGCCAAGAAAATTCCCAAGATCCCGTTAGTTGTCCCGTGAGTATCTGAATTGCTCTCTATTTAAGTAATGGTTCAGGTTGCGCAGGTGAGTCGTTTATAGAAGGTTTGTGAGGTGAGAGTTGAGGATGATGGTGAATGCTGTGTTCTTTAATAGCCAGGATGGGATGCAACTTTTGTCTTCCAGTTTAAAGGGGACCTTTCCACTCCTTGTAATTGGAAAGAATGGTGTTTCAGAAAGGACATTGAGGGGCTGCAGCAGGTCCAGAGAAGAGCAGCAAGGCTGGTGAAGGGACTCAAACATAAGTCCTATGAGGAGAGTCTGAGGGAGCTGGGGTTGTTTAGCCTGGAGAAGAGAAGGCTCAGGGGAGACCTCATCGCTCTCTACAACTCCCTGAAAGGAGGTTGTAGACGGTGGGGGTTGGTCTCTTCTCCCAGGTAACTATCAGTAAGACAAGAGGGCATGGTCTTAAGCTCTGCCAGGGGAGGTTTGGGCTGGATATTAGGAAGAAATTTTTGACAGAGAGGGTAATCTGGCATTAGAATGGGCTGCCCAGGGAAGTGGTGGATTCTCTGTCCCTGGAGGTTTCTAAGATGAGATCAGATGCGGCACTTAGTGCCATGGTCTAGTAACCACAGTGGTAGTGGATCAAGAGTTGGACTTGATGATCTCAGAAATCCTTTTCAACCTGGCCAATTCTATGATTCTATGATTCTACTGCTTCCAGGGCAGCTGGGACAGGCTCAGGGAATCCATTCAGGGAGAAGAAAACGTGGGGAGCCATCTTTGAGAGCATTCTACATGATCAAGTGTACCCGTGTGCAACACACAGTAACACAAGGACAGGAGAAGGAACTCCTTTCCCTCTCCCCACTCTGTACATTTAGGGCTGTTTTCCCATAGTTGAAAACCAGGTTGGTGATGAAGCACCAGGCCAGCCCTCTGGGCCAGGCTTTGGCTGACAGCTGCTAAACCTGTTTATCCTGTTGCAGCAATTCATCTTCTGCAGGTGAGACCCTGGGGCTGCCCCAGAGGTGAGAAGGCAGGCTGGGTGCCACCTTCCTTTTCAGTTCTGACATGGGCTGAGGGCCGGAAATCTCAGTGCTCACAGTTTGTTTGGGATTCCAGCCTGTCCCTTTGGGTCCTGGAGCATCAGGTGTAAAACTCAGAGCTGTTATGACTCATATCACACAGCTAACCAGGCTCTGGAGTCCTGAGCATTGCTCTGTCACTCCCTTGCCAGTGGCTGTGCCTGCTGCCACTTTCTGCTGAGTTACACAAGGCACAGCAGGTTCTCCAAGGACCATGAGTGCTGCTGTGCTTCTGCTGTGTGGCAGCTTCATTTCACTGTAGGGAAAGCCACAACAGTTGCAGTAAAATTCCCTGTAAATCTTTCCTTCACAGCCTTTTCTTTGTGGATATATAACATAAAATTTCTAATATTTTCAAACAATTTGATTTGATACTTTCTGGATGCTCAATTTATTTAGCAATAAAGGTAGTATGAGTCTCAGCTGTTGGATTCAGTGAGGTGCTTAGAATACAGCTAAGAAATGAAGTTAATAATTAAAATTTGGTGGTTGGCTCTTGTCCCCACCTGCGTTGCATAGGCATGTTCCCACTGCTCCATGCGCTGTGCACAGAAGAGGGAGAGGGGCGGAGAGTTCAGCAGAAAAAAATTGCATCACAATTAACATGACTTTAAATGGTACCTAAGGTGAAATGTACCTTGTTTAGGTTGCTTTTGTGGTGATTTTGATTCAATCCACAGCCACAGAGAAATGTAGATATCTAATTTCTGTGTAACTCAACAGGTCTGTGCATCTGGGCCTTCCTGCCAGCTTTGTGTCCAGACAATCCGACTGCAGTCTGAGGCAGGTGCTGTGACATAAGCCAGGGCACATACTCTGTGTGACAAAGGATCTCAGCAAAGTAGTAACCAAAGGAGAGCCACAGATTTAATTCCTGTGATACAGGTGTGCAGAAGGGCAGCATCATTTGTTCTTACTGAGTTGGCTGCAGAGGCCACGTAACAACAGATACTTTACAGGGGTTGGGGGAAAACTGTTTGGCCAAACCAGGAGAAAGTGTGCACAAAGCAAATGAGAGTCATTCAGCATGTCAGTCTCCACAGTGACATAAAGGAGTTATATGGAAATAGCAGAGATAAGAGGGCCTTGCACAGCCTAATCTCTTTATATTGTGGAAACCAACAGTGTGAGGTAACGTGAGGTCTATGTGTTAGGGCTCCGATTCAACTTCTAGTCACTCATTATTTGTCTAAGCTGTGTGTCTGCCTGTCATTAGACCCCATCGGTCCTAGCTCTCCTTCTTCAATTCTCAGCAGTGGCAGAGACTGTGAAACGGCAGAGAAAAATCTTTTGGGCTTGCCTAGTTGATAAAGACTAGGGTGGGGCCAATGTAGAAAGTTTCTGTTATAGGGGATTTGCCAATTCCCACATCATTTGCAGTTTAAACCTGCAGTTTAAAAAATTATGAAGGGTCTGATTTTAGAGTCTGCAACTTCCTTTTGATCTATTCTTTTCTTTTTCTAAATGAGTGCTGAGGTTCTTACAGATTTGCTTGGCTGTAGAAACTGAGGCTTTAAAAGGAAAAAAATGCGATACTGACTGATTTTATTTTTTTTAGCGGAAGAACTGACAACATGATATACTAGGATGAGGGAAGAAGAAGAGGCAAGGATGGAGGAGGTTGGCTTTTGAGCCAAGGATTCTGGGATGGGGGCTAACCCGGACCTGTCTTGGTTCTGCAGGCACCAGGCCGACCTCAGCCTCGATGCTGAGTTTCTCCTGCGTGGTGTGCTGGAGCTGGATTTGATGACGGGGGGCATTCCCTCCACCCTGCTGGTGCACGGTGTACTCTCCTTCCCCCTCTGCCTGGACAGCTCGCACCGCTGCCTCTTGGCTGCGGCACACTATGGCCGAGGCCACGTTGTGGTGGCAACCCACGAGAGCCATCTGTTCTCCCCAAAGCTGGCCAGATTCCTGCTCAATGCTGTCTGCTGGCTGGATGCCGGGAGGAAGGGGCTGGTGGGTGTGAATCCCAGCCTGAAGAAGCTGTGTAGCCTCCTGTCTCCGGAAGGGGTGAAGTCGCAGGTGTCACAGCTGACTGGTGACCTCAGCGTGTACTGCTGCTCTTCTTACAGCGACACAGAGGCGGAAAGGATCCACGCCTTCGTGGCAGAGGGAGGTGGCCTGTTGGTGGGAGGCCAGGCCTGGTACTGGGCGTCCCAGAACTGCGGCAAAGCCGCTGTGGCAGAATATCCCGGCAACAAAATCCTGAACCGCTTTGGGGTGAGTATCCTGGGGCAGAGTGGCCAGGCGGCCAGGCACCGGCCCGTGGGTCCTGGGGAGCACTACCACTTCCGCAGGGCACTCCTGCTCTTCAGCACGCAGGTGCACACGTGTGAGGAGCTCACGGAGCCCCTGAAGGACTGGCTGCACCGCCTCGCGCAAGACTGCGCTGCCTTCCTGCGCATCCCAGCCCACGACTGCCCAGCGTATGCCTCTCTGCACCGCATCCTGACCAAAGTGCTGCAGAGAAGCGGGATCCCGCAGGTCAGCGGGCACTGCCCTGTCAAGAGAAACTCCAAAGAGGCAGTGCTGCTCTGCATGGCAACCGAGCTGTCCCTCACCATGACGGACAGCGCAGCCCTGGTGCAGAAATGCGCTGCTGGAGTCTGTGCCCTCCCCATCACTGTGGAAATTGATGGCACAAACCCAGGTGAGGAGTGTATCTCCCTTCCTCTTGAAACATCCTGTTGTTGGGGTCGGCGTGGTGCCTCGGCGTGCATCCGTCTGTGTATGTCTGAACATGTGCAATTTCACTGTGGGCTTGAGAGGAGGCCGACTTCTGTACAGTGGCGGACGGGCTCCTTTTGTGGCCAGCCCTGATTTCAGCACTCTGAAACACCCCTTCTTCCTCACTGTTGGTGCACAGGCACCTGGGGAAGAAGAACCCCCTAACAAGTGGTACCAGAGAGTACTTGCACAGCACAATGGCTTTGGCAAGAAAGCTTCTTTGGGGAACCCTGCGCTCTACACTGCAGGTTGCTGTAGCCATAGCTGTGCTGATACAGCCATGTATGGAGCCATCCCACAAAGAGGTAGGAGTTAGAAACAAAAAGATAATTTCAGCCTGAGTTATAGCACAGTCTCAACATCTTGTTGTATCAGCACAGTTAGTGGAGTGAAGATCTGGTTTTGGGGGTGAAAACGAGAGGCTGCAAGTATGGTGGGAACTTCTTGGGCTGACACCACCACTGGAGCCAAGGTATTTGGTAATTACATCATCAGTGATTCGTCTATGCTTAGGCCTTGTATCTCCACAAGCTTGCTGAGATTCCTGCTCACAACTGATATGTTTAAACTCTAGGTTAAATTCCACTAGTAAGGTTTTATCCCCTGGACAGATTGATCTTGAGATTTGATGGGGGTTTTTTGGTATTAGAATATGATTGAGAGGGGTTGTTTCCAAACTGTTCTAATGAGATAAAGGAGACTGTTTCTGGAGTGGCAATGCCTGAGTGCAGAGGTTATGCAAAGAGAAAAGTTGTGGAATAACTGCCCATTGGTTTTGGCATTAATGAGTCTGGACAAAAGGGGAAAATTGTTAGGGTTGGTTGAACTGAATGGGTTGGCTCAAATACAATATTTTGTTTAACCAGAAATATTCAGAATTTGTGTCATTTCACATAAACAAAGAAGAAATGCTAGTGAACCCTGAACACCATTTCAAAACTGCCTTTGGTGCAAAGTCAGCAAAACTGAAGTGAACTGGTAAAACATTGTGATATAGTCTAATTTGCATTTTTCTATGAAAAATGTTTTATGACCATTACAACTTCAATTGTGTTTCATACCAGCATAGTTGGCACCCCTTATGAGGGCTTTAGGGTAAGAGGATCTGAGTGGAGGAGGTGTTGGAATTTTGGTTTCTTTTTTTTATTATTATGTACTATTTTTAAAAGATACTGGCATTTCCAGAAGTTCAGTTTTGTGTGGGCTTGCTTACTAATGGTTTGATGTTCTTGATCATGCTGCTACCCTATAGCTTTGAAACTGTATTTCTGGCAGGTTGGCTAAAATGTGAGACGATTCTCTGAGTGTAGAGCAAGGGATGATAAAAAGGATGGAAGATTATTTTCCTGCTGCAAGTTGAAATCTCCAGAATCTGTAATGGTCAGGACAAAGAAGTGCTTGACCGTTCAGGACTGTATTATCCCTTACCTTTAGGTAAGACAGCCTGGAGGAGTACAGGGCTCTACCTCCCTGAAGGGCACACAGCAGTTATAACGTGCCCTTGCCTAGTGGTCGGTGCTGGTCTGAAGGTAAGCTCTCTCTATTTTGGCTTTAGTTTACACCTCTGTATTTGACAGGTGAGCACTCAAAAATGTTCTCCTTAATGGTTTTTGCTACCTTTTCAGTCCTTTCCTACTGCTGCCACCCTGTGGCACTTCAAATGCTTTCTTATTTTTTCACCTCGTGTGTCCTTAACTCTCTTCTTTTGCATTCTTCCTGGTTTTGTGTGCTGGAGGGATAATTAAGCATGGCTGCTGCTTGAGAGCAGCTGTGTTTGTTCTGTTACTGTGCAAAGAGAGCTGGGCTCTTCTGTGCACCAAACTTGATTCCATCTCTTCAGATTTCTCATACATTACTTCCACAGTGCTGTCGTTACTGCTCATGTAAATGTATCCAGATCAGAGATACACTGTTATTTGGGATCCCATTCTCCACCGAATTATGACATAAGTAAATGCTTACCTGCTTAAACATTTTTTGCAGTGACCTCCCTGCAGCTGAAATGCAAAATTAACTCAGGTGATCTGTCTGATCCTGAGGCCACATGCTGTTTGTTTGCTTGTAAGAGGTCCAAGGAAAAGGCACAATAAAAGATGTCAGATGTGTTCACACCTCTCCAACTCCTGTGTTACAGGACATGACTTTGATGCTGGTAAAGGGTAGAGGAACGATCAATGCAAGTACAGTGTAGTGAAAGAAGTCACTGCAGTGCCCTGACCAACTAGTGAAGGATGTAGTTGAGCCAGTAATAACAGGAGAATAGCTGTAAGACTGTCTGAGACAGGGATAGCACTGAATTTCATCAGCTTTTTTCATTGTATTTACTGCTTCTGGCCACCACAGGCTGAAAACTTGAACTAGGCTGGAGTCGGAAGGCTGCTTCTGCATGCGTGCTCTGCAGGGACAGTGCTGCAGCAGAGAGCTCAGGGTGTTGAGGTCAGTCTGCCAGGTCACACTCAGACACCTTTGACCAGCTCTTCCTATGCTTCTGTTTGGCAGGTGCAGATCGGGTGTCACGCAGATGACCTCTCTCATGCCAAAGAGCTGAAACGGGCACCAGTGGTAATACGCACCTGTGATGTTGCCTGCCAGAAGCAGTCCATTTCTTGCCTCTGGGGTGGCCTGATTTACATCATAGTACCAGCAAGGAGTGTCCTGGGGAAGGTGCCCATCACAGTGGAAGGGGCAGTCAGAGCTCCTTTCTTCAAGCTCGGTATGTTTGGTTATCTTGGTGGTTTTTTCCTTGGGGCTGCTCACAGATGCTGCTGTCCTTGTGACTGAAAGTACAGATGGTCCTGTGATTAGGAAGGTCTTAAAAATGCTTGGGTTTAGGAATACCCAGATTTAGTTTTCTTAGTATGGTGTCCTCTGGGATTCTTATTTTTCTACTCATTTTCAAAAAATGGTAGAAAGGTGGCCCACAGGACTGTCAACCTCACTTCTGTGCCTGGGAAGATCATGGAACAGATTCTCTGAGAGGCTATGCTAAGGCACATGGAGAACAGGGAGGTGATTTGGGACAGCCAGCACAGCTTCAGCAAGGGCAAGTCCTGCCTGACCAAACTAGTGGCCTTCTGTGATGGAGTCACTACATCAGTGGACAAGTGAAGGGCTATGGATATTGTCTATCTGAACTTCTGTAAGGCCTTTGTTGTGGTCCCCCAAAAAATCCTTCTCTCAAAATTGAAAAGACTTGTTGGA
Source organism: Pseudotriccus pelzelni (assembly GCA_035584735.1). Taxonomy (NCBI): domain Eukaryota; kingdom Metazoa; phylum Chordata; class Aves; order Passeriformes; family Tyrannidae; genus Pseudotriccus; species Pseudotriccus pelzelni. The sequence goes on from JAWMRA010000001.1 coordinate 28,561,133, forward strand.
GTGCGTCTAGAGGAGGGCCATGAAGATTACTGGGGGACTGGAGCACATCTTCTGTGAGGCAAGGCTGAGAGACTTGCCTCACAGGAGGCAAAACTGGAGAAGAGAAGGCTCCTGGGAGACCTTATTGTGGTCTTTGAAGGGGGCCAGTAAGAAGTATGGGGACATACTTCTTAGCAAGGTCTGTTGTGACAGGACAAGAGATAATGGTTTTAAATTAAAAGAGGCAGGCTGACCTCTGCCACGACAAAGCCTGCCTTGTGCTTTGCCTGCTTTACTCTGCCCCCGCCTGGCCATCTCTAGTCTCTACAACAAATCCCTGATGAATTTCCCGTTTCCAGCAGTTTCTCTTCTCTTCCTGGATACAATTTCTTCTTTCTCTTCTGTCAAACTAAACAGAACCGGGGTTGTTGTGTGAAACAGCAAATCTCTGCTAGAGAAGAAGAAATCAGACACTGGAGAAACTTGATGCTTCTTGTTCTGTGATGGAAAACAGGGATCTGTTCTTGCTATGCTACTCAGTCCTTTTCTGTTTCCTACCCATTAAAGAGCCTGGGGAGACTTCCTAAACACAGAATAAGGATTGGCTATTTAACAGCCACCTCCCCACCATCACCCCCCCTCAGTCATGGAACTGTTTTCCTTGAAAATTTTGTGACCATGGTCTACTTCTCCAAGCTTGACCTCTCTAAGTGTGCCCAAAAGTCAGAGCTGCTCTTAAACCTATTTTCTTTGTTGTTGACTAGGGGAGACCTGTGAAAGCCAGTGGAAGGCCTGTATCCGACACTACCCTGCTCCCTGGGCAGAACTGGCTGTTGAGAATCTTATCCTGACGGTGCCCTCCGACAGCATCCGCCTCATGGAGAACCCACGGCCGCTGCTGACCCTGTGGAATGAGATCATGGTGGCAATCAGCAAATTGGCAGCCATACCAGCAAAATTCCCAAGGCCGGAGAGGATTGTGACAGATGTCCAGATCTCATGTGGTAGGTACATTGCCATATGGCCTTCTCAAGGGCTAAGAGACAAGTGGCCTCCGGCATCACTGTCTGTTCCTTCAAGGTTACTTTGCTAAAACCAGACAGGGAACATATGCGAGGTGTTAAATGACTGTGACCCTTGCATAATTGCGAGATACTCCATCAGGGTGGAAATGTGGTAAGGCAGGGCTTGAAAAACATATTGACCTTTTCAGATGACTCCCTGCTCTCAAAACTACTGTTGTCTCCCCAGCTGTTCTTCTGTCTGGGTGTGTTAAGATGCAGAGCTGCTGACTGCAGTGGCTTTAGCTCACATGGAGTTACTCATTCTCCGTCCTGAATGCCAGTACAGCTGGGAGACAGCGACCCGATTTCTATTTTTTCTCTGCCTCACCCACAGGATTGTTTTCATGTGTTCAGTGACAATTTTTAAACCTCCAAGTGCCTACTTGCTGGAGGTGGGCTCCGCAAAAGTTACTGTGGGAAAAGCTTAGCCCAAAAATATGCGCCTGAGAGGATGGCAATGGAGAAGTAGAACCTGTATAGCTGTCAAAGCCCATGAATGTGTGTTTTTGCAGCTGATGCTCCCCACTACAGCTTTTCCAGTTGAGAACTGAATGCCTTTGATCTAGAGTCAAATTATATGGTAAATGAACTTTATAATAAAATTTTTTTCTGTTGTTTTTCAAAATATACTGTTAAATTCATCGTCCCGCAAAGAGATAAGGACTTGGCATGAACCCTGATGTCATAACTCTTTGCTAAGCCACATGGAAAGAATTTGTGGCACATCTTGGGAGTGTTAAGTTCTGCTACCCTGAGCAAATGCCCATTTAAAACATCATAGTCTACAGATATAAAATTCCCTTCTGGTTTGGGTGAACTAAATGGTTTCACTCACATTTCTGGACCTGAACAGTGATTGCTAAATGCATGCATCCCTTTTGTTAAAAGAAGAGGAGGCTTAAGATCTGAGTTCCTGTGGGAAGGGGATTGCCATTCATGTTCTCCAGCCTGGGCAGCCTGCAAGCTTTGTGTTCCAAGTCAGCTGCGTAGGCTCCCTCTGCAGTGAGTGTAAAGGGCTGCTTATTCCCTGTTACAACAGGCGTTTGAGTTTGGGGGCTTGACTTTTGTGTCAAGTTTTGACCTTCTTCAAGAAGGATCAATTAGGGGTGAAGACACAAAGGAGTCGTAAGTAAACTCCCTTGTAATGCAAGATTCTTGTCCAGCATCATGGTGGGAAGTTCACAGAATAGCTATCCTACAAGGCTAGGACTGGGCTTAAGTATGACAAGCTTTGCAGGACAAGCTCTGTTTTCCGTGTGTCTCATCCACACCACTGACTACTGGAGTGTAGACTTGCAGTATCCACACTCTACACAGGAAGACTCAAGGTCTGCCATGGTGCTGAATCATGGTTGTGTCGGCGTCAACTGTGCTCAGTTTGTAAGTATTCTGGGCAGTGGTCAAGCCCTGCCCCTCGTCCTAAAATCTCAACCTCAGTTCAACCATGAGTGTATGCTTATGTATAAAAAGGGAAAGCAGGTGAAACTGTGCTTAACTGATATTTCAGTTCCACCTTTACACTGAGTATTTTACTATTTGCTGGGATGAAACATGATGTGTTTCCTTACCTCACAAGTGGGAAAATTGGTCATTCAAGGTAGGTAGTACAGTGTGGTTTGTGAGATAAAGGCAACACGCTCAGAAATGAAAAAAAAAAGGATTAGTCACTTAAGTCTGAGAGACACTGAGGTGAGCACTTGGTGATGTGTCTTGGTACCTGTCCTTCCTGCAGGCTGGATGCATGCTGGATACCCCATCATGGGCCACCTAGATTCGGTGAAGGAGATGTTAGATGTGAAGCATATGCAAACTACTGGTCTTTGGGGTCCTATCCATGAGCTGGGACACAATCAACAGCAGCAAGCGTGGGAATTTCCCCCTCATACCACAGAGGCCACATGCAACCTCTGGTCTGTCTATGTTCATGAGAAGGTGCTGGGGATTCCCAGGCATCAGGCCCATCAGGCCCTTAAGTCACAGCGTCGGAAGGAAAGGATAAAAGAGTATCTGAGGAAAGGCGCTCAGCTAAAGGACTGGAACGTGTGGACTGCTCTGGAGACATACCTGCAGGTAACTGGGGAAAGTGTGTGCATTCTTAGCTCAGTCAGTGAAGCGTGTGTCAGAGGGATGGCTGCAGCCTGGTGACTGTAGCTGTCAAGCCTTGTAAACGTTTGCTTGCTATGTGGGTTCATCTTGGACTCAGAACATGGGAGGTATATAGGCAGAGTGTTTAATACTGATGTCTTCTGAAAACCTTCCTTTGCCAGACTTGGGCTTAGCCACTCATGGAGGTCGCTTAGTGCAATATACTAATCTTTCTCCCTAGGAGATAAACAGGAACTGCTGCTGGTTATACAGCAGGGGAAAAGGATGATCAGAGTTGGGCACAGTTCTTTAATCTACTGCAGATTTCCTCTGGGACACTGGGTTAGTTGGTAAAAAAATCTTGGCATAGTAAAATGTCTAGAAGAGCCAGGCTTCGAGCAGTATCATGGCCAGGCTTCTTTCTACAAAGCATGCAAAGAGCAGGGTGTTCATATCAGTCAATGCATGGAGTGGAGCCAGTGTAGTCCATCAAGTGAGAAAGGGGGTGGGTTCAGCTCTGAAGAGAGATAAAACATGAGACTTTAAAACATGAGCCTTGTCCTAGATTAAAGAGCATTCCCTTGGGAAGCATGCAAGAGAGATTTTCCTCTTTCCCTTAAGCCTCTTAGCAACTAGTAGTCTAATGGAGAGAGCACTCAACCTGATTTTAATTGGGGACTGTAAAGCAAATGTCCATTATCATGGCTTAACCTACTGACTGTTGTGAAGTGAGTTTCCCTTAGCCCCCTTTCCTGGAAGCTCTCACATCTTATATGAGCAACAAAATATTTAAGTATCGATCCTGATTTTTCCACATCCCGGAGAAGCACCTGAATCATCAAGCTGAAGAGTAAACTTCTGGGTTTTTTCTCACACAACAAATATGAAAATAGTTATACAGAGTGAAACAGTTTTAAAAAGGGAAATTTTCCCACAACACCTTACCAGTTTGGCCAGTGTCCCCCTGCCTCACTCACACTTACAGGCTGGGGTTAATATATATATATATATGTATGTGTATATATATATATATGTAGTAACCACCTCCTGTCTGGTTACTAACACGACTGCTGGAATAAATGTGACATGAAAGAAAAATGACAATTCTGCAACAGCAGTTTTTCTATATGAATCCCTTTTGTTCTTATTCCTAGCTAAAACACGTCTTGCTCACAATCTCTCCTTCCTGTTTTCTCAATACTCCTTGTTCTGTGCTCCTTCTTTCTAGATATTCTGTCAATGTCCTCTGATGCTTTTTCACTGCACAAGAAGCCTTCCTCTCTCCAAAGCAGCAGCTTGTATAGTAGGTCGCTGACATTTCTGCATCTTTCATCTCTGTTTGTTTTGGGAGGCCAGTGTAATAGGAAGGTATTTTTCTGTACTCCAGTTATGCTCTGAAGCCTGAAAGTTGGATTCTTTCATCTGAGTTTACATTCATACCAAAAGACACTTCAGAAAACTGTGAAATCTTCTACTATTTGTAACACAGGAATAATGTCAATGAAATGATAAATTAATTGTTTTTACAGTATATTCTTCTCCATCAGTTGCAGGAAGGGTTTGGTTGGGACCCCTTCATCCACCTCTTCTCTGACTACCAGAAAATGTCCACCATCCCAAAAGACAACCCTTCTAAGATGAACTTGTGGGCACGGAAGTTTTCTCAGCAGGTGAATAAAAATTTGGCTCCGTTCTTTACAGCCTGGGGATGGCCTATCAAGAAAGAGCTGTCTCTGGAACTGTCCTCTCTACCCAGCTGGGAACAGGACCCAATGAGATCCTATCAACCGTAAAGGAAAACTATCTAAATATTGATTCTCATATTAGCTATGGCCTATCTTTTTCTCCTTGTGTGCTGCATGATAGCTCATTATGTGCTTAGATTTACACTGGATTCTTCAGCTTCTTGCTGACAATGGAGGCCAACCCAACAGAAATCCGCTAGGAACTCATCTGCAGAACAGCATTCTAAGCTATCTTCTGAAGGATTAAATAATCAGTGAGCTTTGTTCTGGGTCCTTCACCTCAGGAGAAATGTAATTCTGAGTTGATTTAGGTCCTACGGAACCTTTCTGTGATGAAATGGGAGTTTTCAGGGTGAAGCAGTCACTGGAACAGTCTCAAGGACAATATCAAGGGAATATAGATCTTTAAAGCAAATAGTGGCCTCCACAATGTTGTACTCTTCAGTCATAACCTCAGTGACATGAGATTTTCACTACTGTTTTTGTAACCCTAAAATCCCTAATTTTTAATTCCTCTAATTATGCAGAACTTCTGCACCTACTGTTATGAAAGTGACCTTGTAATGCTTATATACAGGTTATATAATACATAGCTGATACTGAAATGCTGTAGATTTCTTCCGACATTCTATGACTGTGTAACCCAACATCCAACTTTATGTGAATAAGTCAATTATAAGTTGTAGCTGTCACTCTTAACTGTGGCCTGACAACAAGATACATCCAATGTAGATGGGAGAGTGGAAGCAAAGAGGTAACTGGATTGTAGTCAGTAATAGTTTTATTCATGGGCTCATCGAAAGTTAAAACACAGGCACTGACCTGACAACATGAGGGAGCAGAGAGAAGGAAGATAACAGTTCATCAAGACAGTAAAAAAACAAACAATAGAAATTACCCAGATACTTGTTATAACAGCTTTTCATTTTTGTGTTGGCTCAGATGTGGTTCTGATTTCCCAGTGATTCATAGGCCTAATATTTTACTTTGTGTTTCAAACTTTTTTCCATTCTTGTTCACAACTGGTATGAGTTTATCTTCCAATAAAGTAAATGCAGAGGCCAATCATAGTTTAAACAGTGTCTCAGTACTGGTTTGGAGGTTCAGAAGAGTTACATGGTGTAAAGGTTTAGACCTGACCCTACCTACAGAAGCATATTTCATCCCTAATGAGTTTATGAATAAAAGTTTAGCTTGTGCCCACTTAAAAAATATACGAAATGTATCAAAGTACTATCAGATCTGTTATCAGATCAGTATATAAACTGGGGGGAGTTGGCTGGGTGCCACTGATCACAGCTCAGGGACACGCTGGGCATTGGTCAGCAGGGTGATGAGTGACTGAACTCTGCATCACTCAGGTTTCCTGGGTTTTATTCCTCTCTCTGTCTCTTTCTCTACCTTTCATTGCAACTATTGTTGTTATTATTATCATTAGCCTTATTGTTATATTTTACTTTCCTTCAGTTATTAAACTGTTCTTAAGCCATGACTTTTACCTTTCTTTTATTCTACTTCATCCCACCCCATCCCCTGCTCAGAGGCAAGGCAGTGAGCAAGGGGCTGCGTGGTACTTAGCTTCCAGCTGGTGTTAAACCATGGCATGCATGAAACATTGAATAATTTCTGTGAAATTGTATTTCAAGCAGCAGTTACAGAACAATTCAGCATGCATGGGAAAATCCTTGAACACACCTGAGACCGACCTGAACAGGAGCTGAAGTGGAAAAAAAGTAAAAATAGATTAGGAGGCCACATTGACCTTAGCAAAAATAAATCCAGAAACAGAGGATTTTTGTGCTGTGATAAACTAAGAATAGGTGGGTTCAGTGGTGAGGTTTTCAGATTACATGTAGACTTACTGGCTTCATTTTTACAGTCAGTTTGCTTTTAATAGAAAGTTGTCTGCTGTTTCTATTTACTCCTTTCTACTAGCAGGGAGCCCAACGAAGATTTGATTAAGGCTTCCCTATTATTATCAGGGTAAGGGTGATTTCACTAATAGCTGAAGCATCGGATTTGCCAAGGCACTTGGAGAAACACACTGAGGCACAATACCTCTTCAAGGACAAATGTGAAATAAAATAGCAATGGCTGTCAATTTTATTAACTACTTTTGTATAACCCTTCTGGCTAGCAGCAAGTTATTTTCAAACGTGGCTTTTTCTTCTGTTGATAGTAAAGAACTGAGTGGTACTGAAGGAGCTGCTGGTTTAATAACAGGTTCTGCTCTTTTTCTTAACTCAAAATTTAGTTAGACTACTAGAGAAATTTGTGCTAATTGTGTTGGTTATTTTAGCCTTTGATTTTCCAGCAGCAACTTTAGAAAATAATCCACAAACCAAGCACAGATAAAGTGGGATTCCTCTGCCCTGGTTTGGCCTCCAGATATTACCCATCTCAATCTGAGCTGCTCACTCAAGGCTCCCTTTAGGCAATTCATCCCCCAAGAGAGTGCAGAGGATTTGCCTGCTTCTAAGGTAGGTTAGATGAACCATCACCTCAGCATGAAAGAAAGTGAACTCTGCACTATGGCAGTCACATATATGATTTTTTGAGCACTTTGCTCAGGGGGTCAGTGCTATGTCCACCTGACTTGGGCACTTAAAAGCCTCTTCCCAGTCAGTCTTGCATGGTAAAATGGAGCTAATAATAGGAAAGATGAATGTTCATGAGAACGGGGAATAGTGGTTGGAGAGGATGAATGACTGAACTAACACTTGAAAACATTCAGTATGAATTGGTTACTGCCAGAGCAGAGCATAAGCTGGGTTTCCATTGCAGAGCAGGGAGTACTTGGGGCCCAGAGAGTTCTATGGGAATAGAAGGAGTGGGATAAAAAAATTGCTGAGGGTTTTAATGCTTGACAGCTTAAGGCTACACAATAAGGAAAAGAAGCTGTTGCAGGTGCAGAGATTCTGGACAGTCAGATGAAACTGGAGAGCACAAGCTATCAATGGGCCACTGTATTCCCCATGTAAAGCTCTTCTGGAATATGGGAATGGCTCTTTGAGGAAGTACAGTTCCTTTTGAACAACATTTTATGAAACAAATACTTCTGCTTGGGTGCTGCGTATTGATTAGGGATACGGCCTTACCAAACTGGCTAGTAATAAGCCCAGGACAAATTGAATATAGTCCATCTCGTGGTAAGGGTTCAAAAATGTACCTGAAACCTGCAGAGGTGGGTTGCATTACCAACTGCCATTTCTTACATGGAAAAATGCAAGGGAGGCACAGAATCAGCCAGAAGCTGCTGCTGCTTCTGCAGAATGAAAAGAAAATATGTGTGGGATGTACTAAACTGGGATCCAGCTCCTAAGACCAGTCCAACTCCTAGACCAGTCCAAAAGCAATCTCATGACTAGTTTGGGATTAGTGTGTTTGAATGTCCAATGGTTTGAAATAAACATACATATGTGACTGTGAAACAGAGGAAAATATCCCATAAAAACTAAAGTGTAACAAGGGACTAATCTTAAGCTGCTTCGTAAAGAAAAATTTTTCACACACAAACAAAAGTTCTTTTTGAAACAGAGCTCCCTGAAATTCCCATAGCACCTAAAACAACTAAGAGAGTGGTGAGCTGCACAACGGCTTAAACTGCTCAGGGAAGAAACAGGGTGGGAATACAGAAGAATGATCTCATTTGTCCTGTAGAAGAGAGGAAGAAACTTAGAGACCTCTGTCAATGGAGATGTATATTTTAAGCTGTGCTTTGAGGTGTCCCAGAATACTCACATAGGAGAGAGGGTCAAGGCTGTGTCAAATAGCAGCAGCTTCAGAGGGGAGGAACGTGGCTGTCCTTGTGCTGTGGATGGGTACATGGGTAAGTCAGGTACCTTCCAAACCTCTGCCCTTGAATCCTTTCAAGCTACTTTCATCTGATTGATGTCTGCGCCGAGGTGAAGGGTGATGTTCCATATGGAAGTGTCCTGTTGCCTTTCCCTGCTGAGACAGGAATGTCTTGTTGCCTGTGGTATCTACAGAACACACAGAGTTTGGATGGAGCTACCCAAGCCTGTCCAAGTTGCAGCACCTTTTGGTGACTGTCACACTGATGACCTCAGCTATTCTGCAGAGCTGAAGTGGCCCCCCTCGGTGGTAAAGAAGTTCAAGGTTGAAAAAAAACAACCATGAGAGTCTCTAGTCTGTGGTGTGCCTCATATATATCATAGTGACAAAGGGAAACACATTAGGCCAAACATCAGCCACAACTAAAAAAGTTATGCAGGCTTGCAGACCCCATTCTTCAGGCTTGGCAAGTGGTCCCAAAACCTAATTATAGCAGGGCAGTAACGAAGTATTTTTGTATTTATGGCTTGCCTATATTTTCCTGTTTTGTTTTTTTGTTTGGTTTATGATCATGTACATAGAAAATGTCAAAATATGTGAAGTCCTGGGAATGTCTTTGCATAAAGCTTCGCGTTTCTCAGTGAAGAAATTATATTGATAGGACTTCCATTTAGGAATTAGTCTCTTTCCAGGTTCCCAGTATAAGCATGTCTGAAACACCTTTAAAGTGGCTTGATATTAAAAACTGAGTATCATCAACTCCTTGCAGCAATAACAGAAGGTCACCAAAGAGGATCCCAGGATCCCCCTATGATTCCGAAAAACACAGTTACATCTAGATTATTTATTGTTTCTGAGGCTATGCAAAAGATTTTAGCTATGGTGATTCGCCTCTTTCTTCACGCTTAAAACTTCTTTTTAAATTGGCTACCTTTTTTCACCTGAATGCTGAATTAGGGGAAACTGACATCTCTGCCTGGTAGTCAACCATCTGTCAGTACCTGGCCCCTGGGCTGAGCTGGCCACAAGAACATCATCCTGACAGTACCAGCTGCTGATGTACACCACATGGACAACCCAGAGAGTCTGCTTTCCATCTGGAACAAGATGATGAATGCAATAGCCAGACCAGCAGCTATTCCAGCAACTTTTCCAAGGCCAGAAAACAGGATGGCAGATGTCCAGATATCTCATGGCAAGTATAATAACTAGGACATTTTGTCTTTATCTGTGAGGAATATTCATAAGGGAAACACACAAGGCCACGCAGATCTTCAAATCAGCAGATTAATTCCACCATATTCAAGAAGATTGCTTGAGAAAGAAAGAATCTTGCGTGAATTTCAAGTGCTTGCACACAAAAATAACATCTGCTGCTGCTAATTTGACACCATCCCAGGATAAAACACAATGAAGGGAAACAGGCTGGCCACCAAACGACATGTGTACTGTGTCTTATTACTGGGAATCAATTTATACTAATTGCAACAGAAAGAAGGGAAACACAGCTAGTTGTTTTAGGCAGGACAAATGCGATTTTGAAACTTAAATTAAGGCATGTAACAGACACGCAGGCATTCTGTTATGTAATAAGATCCTGATGTTAGCAGGCATAGCCATTACATCAGTGGGGAAGTGGGGGCAGTGGTAGGGGAACAGTTTATTGTAAGCAGCATTTTGCTATCTGTCATTTAAGAAATATGTTGTTTGAAGACATTTCTCCAGGCCAGTGGAACTGAAGTTTGTTATGGATGGTAAGGAGGCTCCTAAAGTCCAAGCCTCAGCATTATTTTCAATCAATCTTCATTCAAGTATTGCACTTTTCTCATTAGGATTGGCAGGTACTTTCAGCTCTACTTGACTGCAGCACTAGAGGTGTTTTCTACCGCTTGAATCAATAAATTCATCAGTTGCCCAGGCCACCACTCTGTCAATAATCCACAGCTCTAGCAGCTTAACTCATGTGGTGTAGCTGCTGTTGGTCAAGTAGGACTGACTCAAGAGAGGCTGGCTCAAATGTAAACATTGGCACAGGTTGCCCAGAGCCTCATCCCTTGAAACATTCAAGATCAGGTCAGGCTCTGAGAAACCTGATCTGTTTGAAGATGTCCCTGCTGATTGCAAGGGGGTTGGACTGGATGACCTTTAAAGTCCCTTTCAACCCAAACCATTCCATGATTCCACAACAAATAGGTGCTATGTCTCCATGCAGCACTCACTCCTCCAAGCATATCTTTATGTAAGAAGGGTTTTTTCAGACTAATCAGTCATGACATCTGGCTACATATGGCTCTGAATCTAACAATATAGTTGCAGTCTATCAGTGATTCTGCGACAATTGTGTTTAGATTACATATCAGATCTTTCTGGATTGATTTACGTGGCTCCTTCTCTCAAGGTAACCAGTCCTCTGCAGAGGTACTCACTGTGTGCCAGACAGCACTGTCCACCAGAGGCCACACTGGTAGAACCCAACACATGAAACTCTTCCAGCTGCCATCATACTTGCTGAAATCAGCGGAGTGTAGCACCATTTCAGAGATGTGAGTGGCTCTGTGTTCTCCCTGGGCTACTCAGGAGTGATAAGGAGCCAGTGAAGAATATGTTGAGCCTATTGGATTGGCACTGAAGGAAAAAGAATGAAAGATAGTAAAATCCTAAGAAAAGCACTGAAACATGACTTTTAAAGCTGGTTATAGTAGTCAGCAATACTGAGCAACTCATGGAAGATATTAAGGAGCATGTTGTTTGTGTTTTCTGAAAAGAAAAAGAAAGATTTTTTACAAACAGCATGAGAAACAGCAAAATTGGAATGGAAATGATGACAATTACAGTGAAGGAGTAATGGTGACCATTAGGAGCAAGTTCTACCCAAAGCTGAAGTGAACCGTGGAACAACATTTAATACTAAAGTGCTCCTTTACTAAAAACATTGACAAGAATCTACCTTCCCCCAAAAAAATAAAATAAATCCCAGTTCATGTTTTGCATTCTGGTACAGTAGACATTGTCATGGCACAGTGGAGGCCGGCTGCTCCCCGAGGATCAGGTGGCCAGGAACCAGCTGGAGTTGCACAGCCAGCAGGACAGGGACCTTGCCAGCTTGGGGGCCATCCCACAACACCTGAGTGAAGCAAGCAGGGCAGACCTGGCGCAACGGTTAGGCAAGAGTCCAGATTGCTAGACAAGTCTTCAGGGGTGAAACAGGTCCGAGGTCAAGCAAGGAATTCAATCCTCAGGTCAGGGTCAGGTCCAGTGATGGTGACCAAGGTCAGACGTTGATTACCAGAAAGGCTCATCATGATGATGCACATCTGAAATCAAAGGAGGAAGTCAGACCGTGGATCAGAGTCTGGATCAACAGGGTTTGTGGCCAGACACAGGCGTGGCTGTGACAGAGCTGGAGACAGGCATATCCTCAAAATAGCTCAGGCAGGGACTGATCGCCCACGGCTGAACTGAAATGTGGCTCCTGGGGACATGTACAAGGGGGGTAGGTGGAATGCCAGTGGGGCTGCTCAAGGCCTTTAAAGCCTTTTGTTCCACTCAGGACTCTGACACAAAATTTTTCAACAAAACATTTTAGTCCCCTGCCTTCGAAGTGAAAATCTGCTGCTTCTTTTGGAGCACTTGAGAATTAATCTATTTTTCTACTTTATTTGTGCCTGCTCTTTATTGTGAATTTTTTATCATCATCGTGTTTACCCCATGTATTTTCTCCAGAGCCAGAACTTAGATTACGGAGTTCCTAGAGAGAATGGGATAGGGTGCTGGGGTTATTTTCATCAACACAAACCGCACAGTTATTTGGCTATACAAGGATGCAAACTGTCCTGGCAATAGCATCTTCCTCGCCAGATATGAAAGTAAGAAATCATCACTGTCAACAGAAAATTCTACAGACAGAATTAAATTGCTACACCTGTTCTCCACCCCCCTAGCTGCAAGTACAGTTACCTGCAAGGTCTGTAGTTGTGGCAAAATGATTTGTCCTTTTTTGCTCTTAGCAGTGGGTAGTGCTGAGGAGTGAAAGTGTAGAAGAAAGGCGTATAATATTCAACATTCAACTTAGATTGTGTTCGATATGTTTGATAGTCCAGCAGGGGGGGTGGAAGCACATCATGAGCAGCGTTCACTTGTGACAAACAACTCAGAGGATGAGTTAATGTAAAGAGAATTAATTGTACTTTTCTCACTGTGTTGTTGCATCCCATGAGCTTTCCCAGACAGATTACCAAGACTGTTTGTGGTTTACCTTCCCTACAGGTTGGATACATAGTGGGTACACATTCATGCATCATTTGAAGTCAGTGACAGAGATGGTAGATGTGCTGTCCCTCCAAGCTGATGGCCTTTGGAGTGCCACTTGTGAGCTGGGTCACGATTAGCAGCAATCTGAATGGGATTTTTCTCCTCACAGCCTGAAGCCACCTGCAATCTCTGGTCTGTTTTGTGTGGATGGGCCTTCATTGGACATTCCAAGAGATAAGGCCCACAATGAACTTGCACTAGAATTTAAAAAGAAAGGATTCAAGATTACTTTGAAAATGGAGCACAACTAAAAGACTAGGAAGTATTTACTGCCCCGGAGACACACCTGCAGGTAATCTGGAGACAAATTAAACTTGCAAAATATTTACAAACTGGTTATTTTAATCCAGGGCAGCCTCTTTCCTTTTCCTTATGTTCTGCAACCACTTGATCCCTACACCGGATTATGTCTCTCTGTTGACTATCAGTCTCCAACAGTGTGTGTGTGTGTGCCAGCTCATAAGATTCCACAAACTGACATGAGTCAGTCCTGATCTGTCTCTGAGACAGCACACTTCAGCAGGAGACCCAGGGCTGCAGGGAAAAGTTTTGAAGCAATCCTCAAAAAATGTACTTCTTTTGAATCATTTGTGATCTCAGCACAATGCAAAGGTCATTGATCTGTGGAATGCACCAGTTTAGGATGCAGTGGTAAACCACAGCTTTTGGGTATTACCAAATAAGACTTCTGATCACTGAAAATTGTTTATTTTTAAGTTTTTAATAATAAATTTAAGCCAGTCTTTCAGTTTTGTTGGTGCTATACTTTATTCAGTAATACCCAGGTTTAAATGACAGTACGAGCATTGAGCGTTCAGAGTCATTAAGCAGGGACCTAGTATTTTGTGCTGAAAGAAGAGAGTCTTGTGTACTAAAACATATTTTAAATATGCATACTTATAAGCATGGGTTGACATTTGTATCAATCTTGTTTTGAACAATTGTAACAACTGTTAAAAAAAATGTAGGGATCAAGCCTGTAAGCACGTCCATGCCCTTTGGGGCGAAGAGCACTTACATAAATACTTGATTTTTTGTTTGGTGTGAATATTAAAAAGATGGGCTTGTTGAATAGTGTGATGGTGTTAAAGGGCTACTCTGGTTCTTCAGGAGACATTTAGAATTTGCGGGGTAGCTACTCTTTAAAAAAAAATAAAGAAAAACACCCTGCAAAAAGATCAGTAACTGAATTTAGTAAAAGATTTTGTTAAGGATTCAGGTAGAGTAATTCTAAATTCCCATACATGTATTTTGCACTGTCTCTGTTCTTATGATTCATAGCTGCAAGAGGCCTTTGGATGGGGAAGCTTCCTTGAAATATTTTCTGAATACCAAAATATGCTGAGCTCCCAGTGATGATGGCTCAAAAATGAATCTGCAGGCGGAAACATTTTCTTGTCTGGTGAGGAGGAATTTGACTCCTTTTTTTAAGGCCTGAGGATATCCAGTCAAGCAGAACCGTTCCCAGCAGCTTGCTGTTTCGTTTCCCAGTTGGTCAGATGATCCAATGAATCAATTTATCTCCTAAATGGGTTTTGGTTCATGAGAACGTGATTGTCTGTCATAAAGCCAGTGCCCTGCAATACTTTTAAATGATGTCTGAATAGTATGGTGTCATCATGAATCTGAGGAGCAGCTCTGCATTGAACAGGTGATACAGTTTGTTCTTGGCTCCCTCCCAGGTCTTCCTTTCCCAACAGAAGTCATTTTAACCATAGAAGGGAAAACATTTGCTGTCTTAATACCAATGAAACAAAGAGACCCCTTCCCATTTTTTTCTTCTGCTGTTTCCTTACCTCCAAAAGGTTCTCTGTTCCAAACACACTCTGGTTTCAGGTATGCAAAGTTTGTTAATTAAGATCATTAGGATGTGAGTAGGAACGGGGGAAGAAAGTCACTTTAAAAAATAGGGAGACATTAGGAGATAATAAAGCTAGGAACACATCAAAGAACTCAGGTGAAATTATGGCTACAGCAACAAGAAATAAGAATGATAATTTATAGAAAAACCTTGATGGACACTGTAGAAAAGGCCTCAGTTGGTGTTTAGTGTTCTGAAAGGGGTTGCCTTCATGCTCTGCTTTCAGAGTAGGTAGCTGTGTAGTGAGAAACAGCTGCTTTAGCTCATGTCAGAAGCAAAAGTGTCTTCAGGCAGTGAACTTACCTTCTTGATCCTCAACTAGAGGAAATCTGCAGACTTCTAGTGAACGTAAAATCGTGGCAACTCACTCTGCCCGAGGACCTGAGTCAGCAGGTGCCTCACCTCACAGGACTGAATGTCATGATAGGAAAGCAGCACTGGAGTGTGTTTACAGTGGTCTGTTTAGATTTTAGATCTCCAATCTAAATAGTCAGATCAATGGCCTCTTCTTAAATGCTACACTGAACTTCCCCAATGTTAACATACAGGCTACAGCGCAAGCCAATTTTTATGGTGTATTTCAAGATCCTGAGCCAAGCAACTGCTTGTCTTATGGCTGTGCTTTCTTTTTCTACTGAATGTTACCGAATTCTTGATCTTGCTGTTAAGGTCACTGACGCACCACAGGGGACTGCAGTGACAGAGTCAGAAACTCCCTTCAAATCCTCCTGATCTCATGGGCCATAGCTGAGTAGATTCTTCAGCAAAAGAGATGGAAAGTAAGAGGTATAAGGATCAATAATTTCTTTTCACTGTACACAGATAAACACATGTCGAATCTATGAATAATCCAAAGTCAGTGAAGTAACCTGCACTCATAACACTACAAATTGTTCACATGCATATGCAATAGCATATTACCCAGGAAGATCTCCCAAATCCTTCAGCCACCCTTTAAACTGTAGTCTATACTTTAAAATCTGTAGTCTATACTTTGAAGCCAAATGATGCCATGATGTTTTCTTCCAGTGAAGTCCTACAACTATTCTGTTTTGAAGTTTTGGGGATTCTAAGCTGAGAAAGAGACAATGACTTTATGATTTGATTCTCAAGAATTGAAAACTAACAGTGCATTAGTAACTCCTCAACCCCAATGTTTGAAAAATTTCCACAAAGCCAGTTTTAAATATCCCAGAAAATTGAACTTGCTCCCTTTTCTACAGTAAAGAATATCCTTCCAAATTTGGCACTTTTACCACTGTTATTTGATGTTTCTTTCAAACCTCTCTTTGCATCTGGTGTTTTGTGGTGCCTTTAAAAAAGGCCTTTTGGTTGTTGTATCTGTTTGTACACGATAATATATTGTTAACACATCAGTGGTTATATCCAAGGTGTTAGAGATATTTCCCTCATAACGTACCAGCAGAGCATGAAGAATTATATTAGGCACAACTTTCATTTAGCATTTTCATCATGATCTCACGCTAATAAGCCTTATTGATGCCACAAAAATATGCATTGTTGGTACAGAGTGTACAGATATTATCTGAAAACAGTCAGATGTCATTGAAGACTGTAGTATAGAACATAGGATGAAATTTTAAAGCAAAGAACTATTTTGAACTCCTTATCAAGAGCTTCTTTGCTAAGGTAAGAACTTATTGATGGGAAATGTCAGGGAGGAAAAAATCTAGGCATATTAGTGGGTCACTGAATAGCTTACAATATACTGAAATTGAAATAAATGCAGAAGATAATGGGGAGGGAGAGTGAGGCACCAGCCTTAAGACTGGTTTTGTCAAACATAGTTTGCTTAAATCTTGAAAGGGTGGGAGAGGTTCTGTGATTAGCTTCTGTGAATACACTGGAATAACCAAAGCTCCTGCTGAGCAGGCGAGACTGCTTTGGGATAACTTTGCAACATGAAGCAGCAGTGTTTGGTTGCTGCAGCTTTGAAAACGTATCTCCTCAAGGTCATGAGCCATGGGAGAAACTTTCTACATCACAGCTCTCATGTCACGAGGTTGCAGCTGTTCCTCATGTGGCACAGCTTTCCAGCAGTTCTGGTGAGCCTGCCCTGCCTTCCTGCTTTCTGTGTTCCAAGAGAGCTGTGCCTTGTGGACTATTTGCTGCTTTAACTCTGGGCTCCTCACATATCTCTGGAAGTGCGCTTCTCCGGCACTGTAGACCCTTTTCCTTTCCCAGTCAAAATATATACCCATATTCTCCCCAGAGACTCACAGTCCTTGTTGGAAGAGCTGTAAGGATCCAACTATTTCATTTTAGTTTGGAAATGAAATTCAGTTGTATCTTAGGTCATTGCTTTGAGCCTTATAATTGCCCACAGCTGTAAATGGCTTTATAGTTCTAATTTGGAGCCATGGAGCAAGTAGCATTGTGAAAGTTTGAACTAACTGATCTTCTGAAGTGGAAGAAAAGGACCCTTGAACTCTAACTGATCATCTGCAGTGGATTTCTCCTACATTTGCTTGGGCTAGTGAGAGAAAAAATATACTGTATTTTATTTTTTTATATTTTTCTCTTTTGTAATATGGTGAACAGATTTGAACAGTCAGGAAATGCATATTGATGGCTCCATGTAAATGGAGCTGAGAAAGCTCAGGATGTGGGTATTCCTTCTCCACAAGCTCATTAACCTATACGTTCCTTCACATCCCACTGAGTCAGTATGCTGAAGAGCAGCAAAAGCAGTTTTGTGCACTGCTGCCAGGGAAAGCTGGATCAGGTACAAAACCCAAATTATTCTCTGAGAGTGGTGTGTCCAGAGGGACTGTAGGATCTCCATCCCTGAGATTATCCAAACTCAAAAGGAAAAGGGCCTGAATACCTTCGTGTAGCCTTGAAGATAGCCCTGCTGCTAGAGGTGCATAGGACTAAAACCTCTAGATGTGCAGTCTTGCCTAAAGTGTGCTAGGGTCCATCAAAGGTACCAAATAGCAGGACAGCTTCATGTTGTACCCTCACAATACAGAAACTGTAGACAAGAAAACACCATACGGAGCAACTGTCTTCCAAAGAAACTCCATTGTTTTGGCACTTTGCTTGCCCATCCTCAGGAGTCCTTGGCCACTCAGACCAGACCTTCATGGTTGCTTTGATATATGAGTAAATATCAGTTGACTGTGTGATCAAGAGATCCCCTTACAGAGATAAAAAAGGGCTTATCTCACATGCTCTTTTGAAGACAGTCTGATCCTGTTGCTCTGGTCTTGCTGGATACCACACAATGGCCTTTGGCAGCTGAGTTTAGAATCCAATTTAATTTGCAAAACCAAGAACTCCTAACACTACCTTTTTTCCTGCTAGGACACATATTAGCTTACCTCTGTCTCTTTTCCTCTCCAGTTCCTTCCTGGAGAGAAGCCGGTGATGTGGGACAACGCGGGCAGTGTGGAGGACCAGGGTGTGTAGAGGTGTGGCAGAGATCAAGCCCTGAGGTTACGGAAGTGTTCCTGCTGTGTGGGACACCCTGACAACGTGAGACTTCAGAGTCTCACATCTCACATGCAGTTCATCCCTCACCACAGCATCCTTCCTGCTGCTCATTCTCCCCTGCCTGTGTCCATTACCCTCTGGTGAAAGTAAATCGCAGTGACAGTGACAGAGTGGCAGGTGACTTGCTGTGAGCAAGACAAGCGCTGGACCTCACAATCAGCTGAAGCACTTCCAGGAAACCAGGAGATCCAAAAGTAGGCCAGGATAAATGATTTATAATTAAAAAGCAGAAAGTAAAAAAGTTGCTCAGGTGTATGTAGACTGTGTATAAAATCAAAGAAGTGTTTGTATTTACTTTTAACCAGGTAGAGACATAAAGGCTAAAGTCACAGGATTTGTCTTAGACAACATAAGAGATAAAAATGGGGAAGCAGCATGAACTAGACAGATGAAGAGGGATTTGGGGATCTCTTGGATAACAAGAAACTGCAAGGCCAACAGTAGCAGGGTTACTACTAATACCTTACACAAGGTTGCTTAGGAAATGGTTTCAGAAACACCAAATTTTAAAAGAACAGATGTGTTTCCAGTGTCATGACTCCTTTAAATGTCATTTTTCTCTTTTATTTCCCCCAACCAACATTGTATGGTCCTCATCTGTGGTCTAGCAAGAAAAGGCAAAAGGAAACAAAATTTGAAAGAGAAAAAAGAAAGGAGTAAAGGGGGAAACAGTATGAGAGACAGCAGGAGTACGAAGAAATATAAAGAAGTTGAGAAATAATTGTTGTAAAGCAACGTGAAAGAATCTGAGGTGGGATAAAACAGGAAAAGAGAAAGAGTAGGGGGATAATTCTCTGCTTTGTCTAAAAAAAGAGAAAAGATACCCCTGGTGGAAATTTTTATAGTAAAGTCCTTATAAAAAGATAGTGGCTGTCATGAAAAGCACATACATTTCAATTTTGGCTCAGCAAGGATGATCATTTATTAGAGAAAGTCCAGTGTATCCTATAAGGAAGAACCAGCTGTCAGAACTAGACATATTCTGAGAATACATACACCCTATGGTGTATGTATGGAGCCTGAGTTCCTTTCCAAAGGAAAAATTAATGTGCCAAGGAGTCATGAGCATCCAGATCTTGTTCTGACAGGCCACTGGGATGTGGCCAGGATGTCCACCTGAAAAGAGGGACTGCAGGTGTCATCATGAAGTATGTTAATGTGATAAACTTTTGTCCTTTCCACCCAACCTCCTGGTTCAGTATGCAGGATTGTCCTTCTGAAGCTTTCTGAAAGTGCTGTACCTGCCTGTGTATCTTCACCTCTGCCTCTTGCTATAACATCTGCTACCTCCTGAATTGAGACAGACTTGAGAGGTAAAGACTGATTCTCATATGTTGAAGAAAGGTACCTCTTTCAGACAAATCTGTGTCAAAGAGAGGATCAGGAACCTCCCTTCAGCGATTCTGCAGGCAAACCTCAGCATCATCTCCCAAAATCTCTCTTTTGTCATGACATGTCAAGAAAAACTTTGTGTTTCAAATTTGGGCATGGAGACTGTGTCTAGCAAGTTACATTTTCCTGAAACCAGTCTACTCGTGTGAGTTTTGCTCTGCCCCATACCACCTTCCAGGAGCCAGAACTGCAACTGCCCCTAAAAGCTCTTGTGAAACATTGGTCACTCTGTCTCATCTGCCCCTTTTCCTTCCTCAAAACTGTGGTGCTGTGATTTCCAGAACTGATCTGGGGAAATAAAAAAGAGAAGTCATACAAAACAGAAGTCCATTGCAGTATTTTTGTTTGCTATGATCTTGGACAAGATAAAAAAAAGTCTTCTCTACTGTGAAAGTATCACAGCAGCTTTAGGAAGTAGGAGGCCAAGACCTTGCAACAGCCAAGTTTGGTCCAATGGCTAAACCAGATATCTGGCGAATACACTACTTAAGGTAGAAATTACACAAATTTGTACTCAGGTTTTTGATGGGGGGAAAAAAAAAAATCAACCCAAGTTGATTTTTCAGGATGTATTTTTAGTCCCAAAGTGGAAACTACCAGCTCTTCAAAGAGCATGGATATCATTGAGGGAAGGGGAGGAACATACTGACAGAAGTCTGGAAAATTTGAGGGAAGCAGAGCACTTGCTCAAGACTCCTGTGTATCTGATTTGCCGTGATGCTTCTGATAGGGGTCTTCTACACTTTTTTCGTATTAGAAATCCTTCCTTGGGGGCCTCTGGCTTTTATACTTCTTGTTACATTCGATTTCTTTCTGTCCCCTTCATTGCCATGCCACACATCTCAGCAGAATCTCCAAAATCCATCTCCTTTCTGTTGCATCCTGGGCAAACAATGGTTGACACTGAATACGACACAGCCTGCTCTGTTGCTTTCACATGTGATTCTCCATGGGCTCTGCAGGTGAACACTGGGTCATGCTCCTGGCCAGTCCAACGCACCGACAGTAACAGTCTCATCTACAGGTGCCAAACACACTAAAAAGTTAAAAACTCCATGCAGGGAGGCTGAGTTGTGGGAATCTGGGACATGTCACTCAGATGACATCCTCAAGCAAAGAGCAGAGTTAACATTTATTAATATGGGGGTTTTTCTAATGTATCAACACAGAAGATGTTGAAGGAAGAAGGAAACATTAAAGACAAGCCACAAATAATTTTTCCCTTCAGAGGAGGGACAAGAACACCCTGCTGAATCCTCCTCTTTCAAATTCTGCTCCAGTGATTTGAAGAACCAGTATCCTCCCGTGAAACAAAGACGGCCTTTTCCATATCAAGATGTTGACTGGACAAGGAGTCAAGGAAAGTACTGAAGAATCAGGACCCTCATCTATGAAGGAGGAGAGTAAAAAGGGGCACACTGAGTCCTTGACATCAGCCTGAGCTGTTTCATCTAGGACTGATCTCCAGATTGGAAAGAGATGCAGACGCACAGGCTGGGAACCGCGGTCTTTCAGATCTAGGGCTTTATGGCAGGCTTGCTCATTCTACGCTGCAAGATAAAGTATTTGTATGAGCTCAAGCCAGGTTTTCATCAGCTTTCATGAGCTAGCCTTTCTCAAGGATACCTCCTTGGATCCTTCATCCAAAGTGGAGCTTCCTTCTTCAGACAAATTTGACTGCCAGTTCACAAATACGATAGCAACTTGTGAAGCAAAGAACGTTATTCCAGTTACTGTAAGCGTTGGAGTCTCTGTTTCCCTTGACATGAATTGCAGCACATCTTTCTGCAAAGAGTAAATTGGGTTCTCCAGGTTTCCAGAACCTGAAAAAGAAAGTTCCTGTGTTGGAAATACACTCGCATGCCTGACAGTGGAGGTGAAGTCACCTCAAACAGCAGTGGAAGAGAAAGGGAAGGTTACTGTAATAGGAATCAGGAGCCATAGTTTTGACTAGAAAACTACTGAAGTTTTCTGGCTTACAGGGCAGTTGAGGACAGAAATCCCCACCGGATACATACCTGCCTTAGACAATGTATTGGTCACTTGGACTGAGGAGTAGTGAATTACAGGATCTTTTCCACTCCACCAAGATACTCACATGGCTGTCTTCTCATATGGAGTCTGGTCCACCCACTGCCATTGCCCATTTCGGTAAGAAGTTAAGCCTATGTAGTATTTTGTTTCATAGGTGTTAGTAACTTCTTCCTTTGCCAACTCGAAGAGGAACTTCTGGAAGAAAGTTCATTGTCCATGACGTGCAGGACTGAGCAGAGGGAGTAATTAGGAGTCCCTGTGGGGTGGGGCTGGTGGCAGAGGGGACCTGGTTCTGCAGGGGTGCAGACAGGACATCCCCTCTTCCCTGCAGGGATACAGACAGGACAATGCCCCCTCCTAGCAGGATATGGAGGAGCTCTGAGTCCCCTCCAGGGCCCAGCACTGTGTCTATGGCTACTCTGCCCCTCTCTCTGTGCACGTACCTGCTCTTCCCTGCTGTTGATCACCACTAGGTGGGAGCCCATCCCGGTGCAGTTCTGCTCACTCTCAGTCCAGGACATCATATCAAGGGACAGAAAATAGCAGCTGTTTTGAAACCTTTTCCAGCCCTTTGGGCAGCACATCCAACCTTCCACTGTGGAGAAAAAGGTTTCCAAGTGTTGGGGGGGGTGGTTTTAACCACAGTTTTGATCTGGACACAGGTAAATGCTCTCTTCGGCACTCCAATAAGTAAAGCTGTCAACATCCTGACACGCTTTTGTCACAAGCTCCCTGCCTGAAGAGCCTTTCCCTTTCTCTAGCTGTTCTGCCACGTCCATGCAACCTCTGTTTGGTGACAGACACGGTTTCTGCCTTACCCTTCCTGAGGAAGCAAGATAGGAAGTAGTTGGCTTGCATTCCTATGGAAACCCTTCCATCAGACAGAAGAATCGTCTGAGCTCTCAATTCATGCAGACTGACAGACGTACAGTGAACTGCTCTGGCAGCCTTGCTACCACCACAGTCAGTTCCTTAAACAGTCGGGTTAACCTAGAGATCTGGCTTATAGCCAGAAAGTCACAGGAAGGATTAAAAAGCAACAGATATATTCTCCCAAAGCATGAGGCTACATGAGAACAGATTTCTGACCTGAGTTTGGGAACTTCTACTGCAGGCATTCTAGCTGTTGATATTGCCATCACTTCATGTGTGATTACAGCCCAGCTCTCCAGCTACTCTGAACACTTGAAAATACCCTCCAATCTCTGTCCCGCTCACTGACCATGATGCCTGTATCAACAGGCAGGGAGGCAGAGAGGATGGAGCTGAACCAACCTGGACGAAAGGACGAAGCACTTTCAGCTAGACGAGTGAACCAGACTAACTAACAGTTGAGGGCTTGTGTGAGCACAGGAGTAGAAAGGTT
>JAWMRA010000001.1:28588141-28684168 GCA_035584735.1 Pseudotriccus pelzelni
TAGGAGTTTATAGCCCCCAGTTTCTGGGGAATAACACAGTGTTGGTGAATGGTCACATCCACAACCTGAAGGACTTTCTACTATTTACTTACCCAGTTCCAGTGCCCAGCCACCCTCATTATGAAAAACGTTCACCTGATATAAAATCTAAACCTCCCTTGACTCAGCTTCACGCTCTTCTCTTGGGTCATGTCACTGGTCATGAGAGTGAAAGGATCTGTACTTGACAATTTGTGTAAGCATGCCATGAATGCTCTTTAACAGAAAATGAGAGTGAAACAGTGATCACAATCTCCACAAACTGCATGTTCAAGAATAACTTTTAATTATTTAATCTGCAATTAACCCTAAAAGGTGTGAGAGTTAGCACTGTGGAGCTTATCCTGGAGATGTCATGACTATGAGAAGCCATGTGTTCCATTAGGACACAAAGTGTGTCCAGGCACCTGAAAGAGCCTAAGTGCAGATTCAGGTGCCTGTGTAGGCTCATGTGCTTCCACTTTTTGCCCTCTGCTAAATGTAATTAAGTTCTTTTTGTGTAGTATGAAGGTAGAGAATTGTTCCCAAGTTCCAAAGAGGCCATGCAAGATGGGAATGTGCAACCTGGGCACACTGAAAAGACCCAGGTAAACAGTGGAAGATTTGTATGCAGACACATACAAAGTCAGGTCAGGAAAACCCAAGACCTTTACAAAAAGCCTAGACAACCATGCAGTTCTGAAAACGGCCATGCTTCAAGACTAGAGACCTCCAGAAGCCCCTTCCCGCCTAACTCTTTTCATAAGTCTAAGGAAGAGGGTGGGTATAACAGAACCATCTGGCATAATGCTGGGGTAGTCCTGCCTCCCACATGCCAGTTGGCCATAACATCTGATTTGGCTGGCCTTCAAGAGAGAAGTTTGTGTCATATTGCAACTATTTGCTCCTAAACACACCATTCAAATTTTCAGCATTTGGGTGTTCTGAACCCAAATGCTGGTGCTCGCATCCTTTTCTCATTACAAAATTGTTCTTGAGTAAAAGTACCCTCTGTTTGGAAGGTATTTTTCTCTGGGTTCTGATTTCTCTTCCTTTATCCCAGCACTTCTCCCAGACTTCTCTCCTGTAATCAGCCTGCATATACTCACCAAAGAGAACAACAACAAGGGCAACACATGTCAAGAGGAGCAGCAGTGAGATCAGCCATGGGAGCCATGGTGGGTATTTCTGGGTTTGGTGCTCATGCTTCTTCGTCTCAGGAGGTGCTAAAAGTGAAGGAACACACCAAACAAAACACCACAGTCAGCTATGCTTTGGTCAGTCCCCAGTCCACATACCAAGAGAGAGCTCCTCAAAAATAAAAAGCAATTTAATTTCTGATGTGGAAGTTACATGGTTGGGGAGAAGGGCAGACTGGGACAGAGCAGGGGACCTCTGTGGTTTCTGGAGAAGGTCAAGTTCAGTGACAGCATTCCCGGTTCCAGCCCAACTGGTGAGCTAACAATGCTACCTGCTGTTGTTAGGAGGTGAGGCCTTCGTGTGGCCTCAAAATCTGCAGTGAAACCATGTCTTTCTAGAATGAGCCCAAAGCTGCCAAATACAGCATTGCTCTATCCATAATGCTTGAGACATTCATATGAAGATCTCATGCTGATGTCTTCCCAGAAAACCTTTTATGCCTGATTCCGTTCCTTCTGAGTTTTTTGAACTTCCTGTGCAGAAGGTTGGTATAAGATGAATGAGGACTGGAGACAAAAAATGCTATGATGGCTCATAATCATTGGGAGATTAAAAGCTGTATTTTTCCCTTCCATCTCTGCTTTCCAAGCCAGGGTTCAGAGATTTGCTGTAATAGGTTCTGATAGGATGGATACCTCAGGAGAACAAAGGCCTGTGTCCTGCAGCCTAAGTAAAGTATCACACTCAGACTAAAACTTGACAGGACCTGACTTTTGTCTAGGGGGATTTTGCCAGTACTGAGGAGGTTTGGAAGTAGACAGGAGAGCGAGTCACAGGGAAGGAGAAGCCATCGCTTGTTAGGAGATTGTTCTAGCTTGTGGCAGGTGCACAAGCCAGAGCAAATAGAAAAGTAAAGAGACTGCAGCACTCACTGCAGGACAGGAGTAAATAAGTTTTTGGAGAGACTGATATTAATGATAAGATTTAAAGAGGCCTCATTTGTTGCTCAGCATGAAACTCCTAAGTCTGTCAGCAGCCATGTGTGCCTGCCAGCCATGCCTTATAAGCAAGACTTCCAGAAACCTGCTCTTTGTGGAAGCCTTCTGACTACTTCTCAAAGGCTACTGAAGGGCAAAAGGCATCGTCTTGCATTATCTGTAGAGGAAATATTCGTAGACAGACAAGATCCAGATTTTTTCGGTCAAATAATGTTTTTCTAGTCAAAGCTTTTGTTTGTAGTGAAAACAAGGAACTGGCTCGTGATCTGGAGTCCAGCCACCTACTTCAGATCTAACCAGTCCAAATAATTTTTTTGATGTGCAGCACATCCAGAGCGTGACTGTTCAACCTGTGCCCAGTCAGACCTGAGCATCCCACCCCTCACACCCGCGCGGCACAAGGAGCACTGCATGCCATACACCTCAGCAGCAGTAGTGCTGAGTGCAGTAATCTTGTGCACACTCAGTGGGTTGAGCTCCCTGCAAAATGCTTTCCACAGCTGGTCTTCAGGCTTGTAACATGTCCAGCATGATCCCAGCGTATCAGACTTGATGAGCATACGCTGGTTATTCAGCATGTAAATCCAACATCTCCTAGGCAGAGGCAGCAAGCACGGGGCAGCACAGATGCCTGTGTTTTTATCTGGGAAATCCTGGTTAGAAATGAGGAAATCTAACTGCACTGTGGTGTGAAACACACCCCAATAGTCTCTGCCATTTCCTGTCAGAGTTCAAGTATTGTTTGATTAGCCTTCTCCTCTCTAACTTCTTGACTGCCAATTTTGGTATCTCTAGAGCCCAACTGGAACGGGCTACAGAATTGGAAAACCCAGGTGTCCTTGGCCATTACCAACACAGGGTCTGCATGGCCAGAGTAACCATTCAGAAGGACAACAGAGCAGCGAGACTGTCTCAATCTTTCATTAATAATCGTAAGGCTCATCCTATGGGCATAACGTGAGGCTGTGAGAGACACAGAACTGTCTGCAATGGTACTACCAGACACTTCTCTGCTTTCCAAGTATAAACTGCAGCCAGCGTGAAATCACTTCCACAGGCACACCCAAAATCAGACCCTGAGCACACACCCAAACCTGTAGCATAAGCTTGACATTCACAGCTCAAGCAGACACGGCTGGATCACATGTCTTTGGAATATCATTTGGAACACAGTGAGGAACTTCCACCACCCCCACCTCACCACAGTGGAAATGCTATCTGTATCCAGAACCAGCTAATCTTGGTGCATTGAAAACAGTGAGCTTTCAAGAGAGTAATTTATTTCCATGACTCATGCCTCAGAGCAGGCAAGGAATAACCTGGAGCTGATGCCTGCTCTGTTTGGGGTTGTAAAACTGAGACAAAGCTGTTAATAGGCAAGTTAATGTCCTTAGCAGCAGTAATTATTTATTTGTTATTTTTTTATTAATTGATTTATGCACACATACTTTCACTCCCCTGAAACCTGCTGTTGTGTAGGTTCCTGTATGTCAGGGCAGAAGCGATGAGCATACATAAAGCCTCTCTGTGTGTTCCTACTAGTGGCATAATGACTGCAGAATACATTCTGATCAGAATATGTCTTATATTTGCATAAAGTCTGGTTAAAAAAAAAAAAAACAAACATTTTACCACTGTAGTTTTTAATAGCAATAAAAATTTGCTTGTTTGGTGCATTAATTATTTTTCAGGAGTAGCAGACTTCAATAATAGAGTTGGATCTTCCTCCAGATCTTAAATAATTCTCCTTCTGTGTATTTTTAGAGTGTTTTGTTCAAGTTTTGGGTCTCTTTTCTCCAATGACCATTTCTCAATCAACCGTGGACAATGGGGTTATAAGTTCCTGCAGCCCGTACCACTTCTCATGAAGCTGTAGAGTACAGCTGACTGCTCTACTACAGGGAGACTCCTGTCCTTTCCATAAGCAGGAATCTGTGGTCTCACTCTCTTAGAATTCAAAGCAGTAGCAGCAAGGGCTTGGGCTTATTTGCTGCTTTGGGAGCCCCTCCACCTTTGTGACAGATCAGATTGTTTGTAATAAATCATAAGCCTTTATTGTTGGTACTCAGTACTGAGCAAAAATGACTCATTCAAGACCATATAATATGTAAGGAAGCAGCCAGCATGGAAGCAGGGCTAAACACTATTCCTGTACAGTGCCTGTGCTGCACCTTCTACCATTTGCCACTGTTAATGTTGCAACCAGGCGGCTGAGGGAGCCCAAATACGTTCCTTAATGAATGTCCACTTGAAACCTACTGCTTGTGCTCCCAGTAGTCATCCCTGATCATGTTGCAACTCCAACTCATCTTTACTCTCGTAGACATTCCCCGAGACTCCTACTTCAAAACTCCTCCAGTTTCCTGCTCATTTAGCAGTAGACAGCTCCTTTTTCTCACCAATCCATCAGGACCAGATAGGAATCAGACACAGAAGGAAAAGTCTCTGTTCCCTGGTCTTCAGCCCCCTCACGCCAGCTCCATTTCCCCTGAATAACCCATCCATTCCTTACCTTCAATCACTGCAGCTGGTGATGCATTCTTGAACTTCACTTCAGCATAGGTGACTTCTGATGCCATTTAATCACAGCGTGACCACTGACCCTATCCTTAGTTTTGCCGCATAAAATGTGGTCCTTTTAGGTCCTTGTTTCCAGGTAATGACACCAATAGGTTACTCAGCCTTTCCCATCAGCTTTTTCACCCTTTGCCCATAAAAGAAGGATGTGTTAAACACTGGAAGCACTGGCAATAACCTCAGAGTTCCTGGGAGCTCAGAAATGCTCCATATGGGTCTTCGGTTTCTTAGCCCAGAAAATCAGCCCTGGCACTATGGAAACTTCTGAGACATAAAAAAAAAAAAAAAAAAAAAAGAGAACCTAACAACTGAAAAGGAAGTTGCATCCCTCCTTCCCCTTAACCAATTCTCAGCAGAGAGGTTTCCTTTTAAAGATATCTTTAGAGTTTTCTTTTTGTCTTTTTATCTTTCTTATTTAACTTTCTCCCCTTTCCATATTTTCCTGCCTTCCTTTTCTGTCTGTAATTCTACTGTTGCTCCTAGGTTTGCAGCTGTCACGGCTCCTAGCCCAGTTTAACCTGCAGTCCAATACAAAAGGCGTCCTGCTCTCACTAGTCCCTTGTGATTAAGCTGCATTTGCTACATCAAATGTTGCAGCCATGTCTCATTCTCAGAAGTCAGTCCCAATTGGGAGCTAGCACTTACAACAAATCTCAAATGAGGAAATGTCCCTGTAGAAGTGAGACTAGGGATTTGCAGCCTTAGGCAGAGGAATAAAAATAAACAGAAGTATGATGTATCCAAAGAGAAACAGAAGGATGAGGCCAGGAGCAGGGAGGAGAACAAGCAAAGTGGAATTAAAAAACAAATATGTTATGGTTTTTGAGAGGTTATTGGGAAGACCACACACAGTGACTCTTCTATCACAAGCTGATTCACAGCTTGTGGAAGTTCAGAGCAGTGATTACTTCAGGCTCCATTTCATAAGCTTTTGAAAAGAGATGGTTTGTGGTTTTTTGCTCCAATACTGTAATTTAACTCCCTTATCTGGTTTCTGGTAAA
This sequence comes from Pseudotriccus pelzelni, assembly GCA_035584735.1. Lineage (NCBI taxonomy): Eukaryota > Metazoa > Chordata > Aves > Passeriformes > Tyrannidae > Pseudotriccus > Pseudotriccus pelzelni. The sequence goes on from JAWMRA010000001.1 coordinate 28,593,877, forward strand.
GGCCTCTGATGTTACCTTGGACAGCATGTCAGTCAACTTCAGTTTAGTCTGATTTTAAGCTGGGGCAGATCTTGAAAGGAGACACTTCTGGGAAATAGCTGCTGAGATACATGCTAGACCAGAAAGACTCTAAGAAGAAATGCCAATAAGTTAGGCAGGGTGAGAAGGGTTCAGTCAGTAGACAGGACTCAGGAATCACAGAATGGTTTGGGTCAGAAGGGACCTTCACAGACTATGAATGGGCTGCCCAGGAAGGTGGTAGATTCTGCATCCCTGGAGGTTTTAAGATGAAACTGGATGTGGCACTTAGTGCCATGGTCCAGTAACCACAGTGGTGTTGGATCAAGGGTTGGACTTGGTGATCTCGGAGGTGTTTTCCAACCCAGCCGATCCTTGATTCTATGATTCTGTCTTGTCCAGCCCACTGCCATGGGCAAGGACATCTTTCACAACATCAGGCTGCTCAAAGTCCCTTCCAATCTCATCTTAAACATTTTCAATTAAGGGGAATCAGCAACTTCTCAGGGCAAACTGTTCCAGTGCCTCAACATCCTCATTTTAAAGATTTTGTTCCTTATATCTAATTTAGATCTGGCTTCTTTCACTTTAAAACCATTACCCCTTGTTCTATCACTACAGGTGCTGGTAAAAGGTCTCTCTCCATCTTTATTTTAAGCCCTATCTAAGTATCAAAAAGCCACAACAAGGTCTCCAAGACAACCAGAAGGAAGAAGGAGGAAGCTTTGCTTGGTTAGTTTAGCTAGCTGGAATTTCCTAAAGGCAGAGCAGACTGAGATGCTCACAGGACATCCAGGAAGCTAGCACAGAGGGTACACAGGGCAGAGCTGGAGGTGAGATAGGGCAGTACACGGAAGAACATGCACCAGACACCAGAGGACCACAACGCGGCAGAAGGTAAAGGGCATCTGAACGCAGATTACAGAGAACTACCCCTAAACAGAGTGGGGCATGTGTAGCTGGATTTCTTTACCAAGGAGCCTCCTCATGTCTTATGTGCTCTAAACTGGCTTTACTTCTCCATTTTGTATTGTTTGCAAAGAGTGTGACTTTTATACAAGAATCAGAACAGCTGTAGAACAGAAGCCTGGACCCTTGAGAATATGCATGCTGCCTGCTTTTCCTTCCAGGACTACACTTTGTCTTCAGGCGTGGCCCTCTCACTGGAATTAAGTCTCCCTGAGTGTCTGCTGAAACCTAGTAAGCCCTCAAATTTCATGTTGAGATTTCAGAGCAATCCTCTGCATGCTTCTCCCTGTCACCACCCAACCAAGCTCAACAGACCCAGTCTCGTGAGGAAAAGGCTTACTTCCTGTCAGAGTTTCAAGATTTCCACTGTGAAGAAACAGGAAATACAATCAGCAGACAGAGAAAGAAATTACAGAGTAGCTTCATGAGCTTTTTCCATTGAAGCACATCTCTAAACACAGCTGAGGCATTTCAAATGTGAATTCAGGCTGTAGCTGCTCTTTTTATTAGATCACACTAGACTACGCTCAAACATCAGTAGACAGCTCAATTCTTCTTTCTCAGCCATCAGAGTTGCTGTTGCTTGCTATCAAAATTCAACCCTGAATCATACTTCCATAAGATGCAATGCTGACCTAGTGTGCAACAACAGTGAGGCAATATTCCTGAGGGTAAAATTTGCCCTTTGAATTTCATACGCACTGATGGCATGTAAACGGATGGGAGACAGGAACAATTGGGCCCTGCAGTTAGCTGTGGTGCTGAAAAATAAAATAAAATAATAATAATAATAATAATAATAATAATAATAATAATAATAATAATAATAATAATAATAATAATAATAATAATAAATCTTGCTTAAAAACCCCCTAAATTCACACTTTGTTTCCTTGCATTCCCACTGCTGTTCCTCAGTTCCTCCCTTTCCCCACTTCTGTGTTCTGCTCATCCCCTTGTCCTCCAACAATACCTGTGTTTCCCCACAGGCATCTTTCAGTTGAACCGTACTCTGCACTGCCACATACCTCCCACACTCCCAACTCCCATGTGCCTCACGACCCAGCTCCTTTCTACTAGGACTCATATTTTTGCTTACCTCCACAGTCCTGTACTTTGCCCTTGCTTGTGCTCCTGTTGCTGGTTGCTCTGCAAGCTCCATGGGCACCATTTGGCTGGCTGACCCAAACAGAAAGCACCAGAGGAATTAATGCTCTTTCTCCCCTACCTGTCAACGAGGTTTGAATAAGGTAGTATCCACAAGCCTTTCACCTCGCAGACAGTGTCACCCAACCTAGCAACCAGGTCCACGTGACAGCAGAGGAGACAGCACCATTGCACATGCCTTACTACTTCTGAAAATCCATCTGAACCAGAGAGCAGAGTAGCCAAGGGAAGAGCATAAAAAGACACTGGAGCATGGAAAATGGGGACCCAGGGCCAGATACTGAGAAGTTATTAAGGGAGGTGAGATACCTAATCAAAGGCAGTGAAGCTCCTTGAGAGCTCCTGAGGGATTTGGCTCGTCAGAGAGGATCTAGCAACAAGAGATCCCAGTGTGTACCCTGCTGCAAGGAACTGGTTAAGGCAGGGAGGGGCAGTATGCTGCAGTTCTTACTGCAGGAGGTGAGTTCCTCCAGCTCCAGGGGACAGTGTGGGCAGCCCCCTGGGATCTAGGAGAAAGCCGTTCCATGCCCTTCTCACCCTAGGCTGACAACACTGGCCAGAGCTGCAAGGATAAGAGACATCTTTGGGAAGGCAGTCACAGAAGGTGAATGAAGGTTCCATACAGATTGCCGGGAGAGTAGGAAGAAATGGGTTATACGGAGCTATGAAAACTCAGAGAAAAGGACATTTGAGCCAGCATCCATGGGAGAAGAGAAAACAGGGAAGTACTGAATGGACAGTGAGAAAGGGAGGTGAGAGCAGTGAGCGGGACAGGTTAAACAGAAGGCAGCACTGCAAAGCCACACTAGTTTCTGGCAGGTGGCAGCACTTCACCTCAGGCAGGCCTGAGTCAGCAGCAACACACGGTGTCCTGAGGAGAACCACCTAGAGTGACACTAGTACACAGACAGAGACCTCCCCAAAATGTATGGTTCCAGCACCATGCAGAACACTGTGAAAGGAAAGAAAAGCAGGAGAGATGAGAAAGAAATGTTTTCCCCCAAACAGGGTTTGCGCATTTTTCCCCTGCACACATTTCTACCAAGTTTTAGTGAGACCTGAGATATTCAAGCAGAAGAGGCTATGTCCCAAAGTGAAGTGAGCTGAGGGAGCTCAAATTCAGTCAGACTCCAGAAGGGAAAGTCGTGTGTCCAGCTGTAATGATAGGCTATCAAAATCTCCCAGGCACATTTATTTCCCCTAGTTAACAAATTATCCAGTCAAAGCCGACCGAGGATATGTTCAGACGCATTTACCTCACAGCTTTGGTTTATGCCATTACTGTGAACATTGCACCTTTGCCCTCTTCCTCTTTTGGATCAGAGTCACAAGTCTCAAGACCAGAAATTGCTGGAAATCAGGTCCAGATACTTGCCAGATACTGCATTACACATCTGACTTCAAACCTGGGCCAGATCCAAGTCCTGTTCAGACCCCAATGGCCTGTTTCAGAGGCAGGGCTGTGAAGTTTATCTTCTTAGATAAACCGCACATAGGATTCCCATGAAACAGTTGTGGCCACATAACACCTCCTCACAGAAGCAATTCTTCATGCTTCATTTACAGTTCTGTCTGAGGATCACACAGATCATCAACAGCCTTGAATTCAGTTTGGATACTCTCTGCCCAGTGAGGTGAATGCACCTGATCTCCTTCTTTTGAAGGAGTAATGGGTCGAGTGGAAAGAAAAGCACAAAAATGGAAAACAACCACAGTCGCCAAGCAACTATGGGGGTTATCAGGTAAGGTCACACAGACCCATGCTGTAATCTTAGGGCCACTCTTTTTTGATCTCAAGCTGTTTCCCTCCACATTCTCTCCACACAGTAAAATCTTCTCATAGGGAGGTTTTGGGGACAGCCATCCTGGTTAGGTTGTCCCAGCAGGTGGGTCTGGAATAGTAGCATGAACTTCCCTGGTCCTGCAGAGCTCCCTCACCCCACTCATATCCTCAAGGGCAGATGTGTCAGTGAGATTGTAAATGGCCTGTGCTAACCCTTACCCTGCACTCCGTAGCCAAGGCAGCCCTGCATGCCACTTGCAGCCTCCAAGCCCACCTCGTGCTGGCCAGCAGCAGGGCGGGGGGGCACCACCTGCCCCCAGAGGAGTGCAGACCTCCCACGGCTGCACTGTCCTGTCCAGTCAGGACACGACAAGGCAAAGGCCATTTGGAAACAGCCATAGAAAGCTCAATTAAACCCAGGGAGAATGGTCAACTCAGTCAGACGCTCCTTGGCACCTCATCACTGAAACACGCTAGGAAAGTTTTAATGCTAGGCAGGGAGCGCTTAAGCTTGGGGGTTCAACTGTATGCAGGAGCCTCCTCATGACACAGATGTCAACACAGTTGGATGGGTAAAGGGCAATTTTTTTTTGAAGAGCATACTCTCCAGATGTCTACGTCACCGACTTTTACCACAGTAGGACACTGAAGTCGGCACAGTAAAATGAAGGGCAAGCAAATGGGACTTCAGGGTACCCTGCTCCAGCATGGAGCCAGCATTGACTCAAAGGGCAAAGGGCTCCTGCTGCTGACTCCCTGCAGGCCCCGGAGCTGCCAACTGGGATGACACAGAGAGCAAAGTGCTCCTTGATGACTCACACTGGCCTGCAGCACCATGGCCTGTGTCTCTTAGACCCTGCTTCCAGTTCACAGTTATTCACATATTTAGCATTTTAAGACCAGACCAGACAGGCTCAGCTCACCATCCTGGTCCTTGGCCAGCCTCTGCCCTTCCTGAGGTGATGGATAGCTGTCAGACCTCAGCGTTCCCCACCACTGACCACCCCCCCATGTCAGATGTCTCACCACACTGCTGGCCCACCATGGGCCCCACCCTACCACAACCTGGCACAAAAGATGTGCTAGGAAATACTTCAAACCAGAGGCATCTTGTTCAAACCATGCTCAAAGCAGGACTACTTCTGGAGCTAGACCAGGCTACACAGGGCAGGTTATCTGCTTACAGTAACCCTGCCTCTGTATGGAATGTATTGCTTAAGGGCTTTTTTTGTTACCAAAAAGCATGCAGTGGTCATTTCCAGGCACAGCACATACCCATGGTATTGACGTCAGCTTTAGGTATTGGTGACAGCAGCCCCTAACTCTGGGCCAGACATACAGCCTGTGCTGCCATATCTATAACCCCTCAGCACATATTGTCCAAAAAATGCTCTCCTACTCCTTACCACTTGGCACTGCTGCTCCTTGGAATACAGCTCTTTGTCCCTGCCAGGTTTGCATAGCACTACTGACATAGCACTTCCACACATATCTGAACAGTTTGCTTAACACTGCAAACATGCACTTACAGACAAATGCTTAGACATCACTTTAAAAAAGACTAGGAGGGGTGCTGTTCCTCTGGGCCAAACTTCAAAGACAACAGAAATGCATACCTGTACATACACTGGACCACAAGAGAAGATATGTGCCTGCCCTGGCACAGCTTGATTCCAAGCTCCATGCAAGGCTTTCTGTGCAGCAGGCAAACACAGAGGGCATTGTGATTGCAGAACGTGGGTACATTTGAAAGCACCAGTTTCATTATTGCCAAATTATCAAAGTACGAATCCCCAGCTGCTCTTTCTTTTCAGACAGCACCTCACCAGTGCTAGCCAGGTCTCAGGTGATGTCTGCCTGCATCCCACTCGCTATTCCCCCGATTCCTGGGGGCCCAGCGGGCCCCTGAAGATGGTGGCTGAGCCCAGGAATTGCAGGAAAGCCCGCAAGAAAGGGTTTCAGCAGCAGATGGCAGCACACGGTCACAAGCGAGACTGAACTTCCAGCGCCCGATCGCTGATGAGGCTTCCAGACCAGGCTAGCAGCAGGGCAGGGGAGCACCGCCTATCCCTAGAACACAAGGCTGCAAGTTACAGGCGGCTTCCTCCTTTAGGGACTGTGTCTTCAGACTGCTTCACGGGCTAAAAAGACAATCTACTAAGTAAGCCAGATGCTTCTGTCCCAGCACGCAGGAGTTGCTGTTCTACAATGGCTAGGAAAGAAAAGGAAAAGCAGGCTATTGTAAGTTACCCGGCTGGCTTGCCCCAACACAAGTGGTGCAAGAAGATCCCAGCAGTGACAGCTGGAAAACGTAGCTCTGCTCAGGAGCCACCACACAGACCAGCTGTTGCTGACTGATCGATCTTCCCATGCTCAGCTTTAAGGAACGTCTGTCAGAGTCCAAACTCTGGATGGGGAAAAATTTAGCTCCCAAACCAGAAGGGCACTGAATCCTGCAATGCGCTTTTCCTTTTTCTGTGAGCATGGACAGAGATATTAACTTGGAAGAAAGAGACCAGTCAGTAACAGTCTCTAGAGTGAGAGACTATTGTTCACATAATGCAATGAGCACTCAACGGATTGCCTAGACCTTGAGGCGTTATGTGTGTTAACTACTTAGGCACCAGGGCTCCGCTTCTGTGCACTGCTAGCCCAGCTGTTCTCCCTCCTAGAACTTTGTAAATTTATGCTGATTTAACAGGTTGAGTTCAGATTCAGATCCTGTTTCCTCATTACCAATGCTCAGGAAGACTTTGGGGTTTTTGGTTTCCTGTTTGGTTTTTATTTGGAAGGACAACTCCTCCTCTTCATTTCTGCAAGAGTCCATACACAGCATCAAGGGTTTGTGAAGTCTAGAAAATTTGTGTCTGAAATTCATATGGTGTGGCTGTGGTAGAAACAGTTGCTGAATGACTGTGAGACATGTCACAGAATGTAGAAACATTCTGTGGTAGGAACAGTTGCTGAATGACTGTGAGACATGTCACAGAATGTAAAACACAATTAATGGGAACAGGAGTGGGAAACACATCCCACCTCAACTACAGCTCTCACAGAAGAAACAACCGAAAACCAGATGAAATTGGGATCTTCCCTTTGACACTTCTTTCCTGACTCTATTTGCTACAGTCTGCCTCTCAACTGGCACGAACTTTTCTGCCCCTTTGAATAGTCCCTCTCAGACTGAGGGCAGGTCTTCCCAAAAGCCAAAGGAAATCCAGCTACGTGGAACATAAATGTTCAGGGGATACTGCCCAGTTTGATCTGCTGATACACATTAAGGGCCTTTTTGCTGCAAGTACCTACTGAAAAGTCAGAGAAACTTCATCATAGCTTGTGGGCATGATGCTTCACCTTCCACCTGCCAGGACCTATACAACATTCCACCAAAGCAGGGTCACAGCTTTGCTCCTAGATCTTAAAAAAATGTAATTATTTTTTTCCAGCCACCACAGATGCTAGAATATTTGACAATTCTAACAGTCAACTTTAAAGGTTAAGACTTCTCATCTTTACCCAGGCCACAAGACTTCTGCTGTACTTCCAACACAGCCATATGCACAGCTTGGCTGTCTGGCACATCAACACTGAGCAAGCATGGCTGTGCAAGATAATGGCTGTAAGCAGGCTCGACAGAAAAACGTCAGGGTCCTGAGCATATTCTCCACCTTCTGGCAGATTGGCTGCCTGGACTCAGGTCCAGCTTAAGTAATAGAGGAGTCTGGCTTGGAGAAACCTTAGCAAAGTTGGCCTGTGGGCTTATCACAGCTAAGGGTCTCCCTCTTGATCCCTGCCTGAGTTAGAGCAGCCAAGCCCATGTCTGGCCACATACCCTGCCGATCTAAATCCTCACCTTGACCTGCTCTGATCTTTGTGCTCAAGTACTGCAGGACTGCTCCTCTGTTGGTGAGGCCGCTGCCCCCTGCCTGCCCTGCTGTGACTCAGCTTCCAGCTTGTTCTCTTTCCAAGCAGCCTGCCCTTGCTGCCCCCGACAAAGCTCACCTTGCCCACCTCTGCAGTCAGCAGAGACTGCTTCCAATCTACCAGCATGGCAAGAATCATTTCTGAAAGTATCTGCAGGCTGTAGAAGCCTCTAATGTCTGAAATGCTAAATGTCAGGGCAACTAAGTTTTCTCACTTGTAGTTTTATCCACACTCTTATCAAGCACCACATGCACCTACAGTCAGGCCTGTTTCTATGTTGTTGATTTGTGTTTGGTGTCGTGTGGTGTTTTACCCCAGTTGGAGCAGCCATGTCATTTCTGTGTCCTTCTTCCACACTCCTCCCTCTTTGCCCAGACAGAACCTGAACCCATTCACTCCTGAGGTTGCTCCTGTGCAGTTTGCAGGCCATAACACATATTCAGAAGGGTGAGTAGGCTACAAGGATCTTGCTGGAGACATGAAGACCTTCAGTCTAGAGGCTTCCAGAGCAACAACAGTTCGACAACTGAGACAACTCATGACACTCTTTTCCCCAATATTACTTGTTTAATTACCATTTGCACCAGTACATCTTATGCTTTATATACATATATCTTTAATTTTTGCTTCTTCAGCTTTTCAAATACATAATATATTATCTCCAGAATATTAACTAAGACAATACAGAAGAGGCTCCTAGTTAGTTGTTAATTGGTGCCATGAACTTCCTTGGTTGGGGAACTGATACACAGTTGAAATAACAGGACCTCACTAGGATTTGAGCAAACAAAAAAAGACAAAACAAAAAGCCAACCAGCAGAGTCCATGACTTCACTGGCAGACTGTAGCCATCCACAAGTTCAGGAGGCAGAAAGTTGAAGTGCAGTGAGACTGCAGGAGTGACTATGAAGACAAGGGGAACACCAAGAGCGCCAGAGAATCAGGATTAAATGACTACTTAAAATACATCCAACAGCAGTCTGGTCCCCACTTCCACAAGTGGAACTGCAGCAGCTTTAGAGCTATTTCAATAATGTTGCTTCCCAGAGGGATGGTCTAAGTGAAACTTTGTCTCCAAAATGCCCTCAGTGTAATAAGAAGACAAAAATGACAAAGAGACCTTTCGGCCAGTACAAGGTGCATACATCTAACTACTCTTTTAAAAGCCTCACCAGAAAATTTTTGCTCAAAGGCAAAAGTTTACTTGCAGAGGTGTGCTAGAGACACAAAAGTGTTGCTGTGTTGAGTGTTCAAAAAAGGAAGAAGCCTTCCAGTGAAGCACCAAAACTCTAGTGTTCCAGTAACTGGGTACAGCTGTCCAAGAGTCACTGAGATCACCTTCCCAGCTAGTGTTTTGGCTTATGAGCCAGCATGAAGGGTAGCCAGCATTGTGAGGTTTCCAGCCTGCCCTGTGAGCTTTGCCCAGAGTAATCACAGACTTACACCCCAGATCACATTCATACGCTGAAGATGAAGTAGCATCCACAACAAGGGGCCTCAGGGAGCTCTCCCAAAGAGAAAAGCAGAGAGTAAGGGCCCTTTACCTTCTTTCTAACACCCTAAACCACACAGAAAATACAGGGGGCTCGGGGCATATTAAAAACTTAAGAAAAAAATCCAAGTTCCAATAAACAGCTCACATCCCTACAAAGTTAGCCTCAGAAGAAAAGCTATAATAAGGAATACAGGTGGGAGAATTTTGCTGCCAGTCCTCAAGATTTGGCCTACTATACATTTCTTACCCAAATGGCAAGCGTAAGCTGAAAAAAAGGAAGGAGACTGTCCTTCTCCAGAAAATAATCCACCGTCCCACCATAATTCCTACTGTGGCATGGATATGCAATACTTGTAACACAGTGCCAAGTCACATAACAAGGCCAGGGCTCAGGATAGTGACGCAGGAACATGAAATGCTTAGTGGTGGGAATTACCTGGTTGTCATCTAGTGCAAGTAACTACCAAATTATAACAACCGGCCTTTTGTTTTTTTTAAAGCTATTTCCAGTTAAAACAGCTCAGTGACAGTGAGGCCTTCGCACGGGGAGAAAGGAGTTAAAATGAGCTAAGTTGCTCCAGCCAACCTGCAAGCCGAATAAGGAGCCTGGAGACAGGGTGCCCACAGGGAGCTACAGCACAGCGGCAGCAGGTCTGCTCAAGGACTTGGGTGACTCCTCCCACAAGAGCGCAAGAAGATCCAGCACTACCAAGAACTGCCCCAAAGACAGGAGGAGTAGTGTGTGCAGGGGGAGGTTCACTCCTCACCACAGACATAATGAATCCAACAGGGTTTTGTGTTGAGACAAGAACTATCTCCTTACATGTTCCGTTTACCAGCTGCAGCCAAACACAGCTGTCCTCAGCACTGCAAGAGGCACAGACTGGAGTCACTGTTGGAAACAGCCACAAAAAGCAACAACCTAACCAGAGAAAATTTAGAGGACAAGGAACTCAGGGGCACCTACCCAGCCTACTCCTGTACTCACCTTCCTTAGGATTCTTGCTTTCCCTGTATGGAAAGACAGGGAAAAGGAGCTAGGATGTACCATGTAATGGCCAAGTAGGCAGAAGAGATAAGGCTACCTCTCTCCTCCTTGCCCATCTTGGGAGGAGTCAGTATGTTCTCTTTAGGTTCAGTGGGATCAAAAACTGTAAGTTTTTACTGAAGTGAAGGTCTGGTTTAAAAATGAGAGATTGTCCAAATTTGTTTTTGATTGAAGACTAGAGAGGTTTGTGCCCCCTCTGATCCCATTTGGTGCCTCTTGGTCATCAGCTTGCCCCATTCCACTGCTTTGATCATTCAGAACTGGACCCAGTTGGACTGCTGAGGAGCCTGATTGGGAACAGCACTGCAATAAAGAAAGGAGAGTCAAAGGGGCAGATCTAATAAGGCTTCTTAACTTACGTTTCTTCAAGTGCCCGTTAGGACACTACCCTTCTTGTCTTCACTTCATCTGAGTTTACCTGGATGCAGTGCTGAAGTCTCCCCATAGGTCTGTGGTAGCTGGTACTGGTGCCTTGGATGCAGATGCAGGAGCATCTAAGTCTAATAGAATATCTATGGGACAAGAGAAGGAAAAAAATAAAAATAATAATAATAATAAAAATCAAGCCAATCAAGAAGGAAAACCCACAGGCATTTAAATTGTCACCTTTAACAAACTCCTGGATGCAGGGGCAGAAAATCTTTGAAGGGACTCCAGCTCTCCTTCCAGAAGAAGGAAGTTACTTTTCAAGGGGTTTGTTGTAACAGCATCACCTTTTACTGAACGTGCACAGAGCCTCCAGCTCACACTGCAAGGGTACATCCAACTTTTCGGTCTCCACTTAGCACACCAACTGGCAGATTTGTGACTTATTACCTCTCCGAGTAGCCAGCAGGCTCAGCAATCGTTAACAGTTGCCAAACAGGCATCACCTTAACACTAAAAGCCATGCCCTGGAACTACACAAGCCCTATTGAGAAGCTTGTGGTTTCTTCTCACTCAAACCTGTGTACAGCACTGCTGAAGTCTATGCCTTCACGAGAGCATCATCAGCTCTCCAGACACCTCTGCATGGTCACATTTTTAGTACAGCCTCTAGAAGACTGCAGATTCTTTGTTATAGAATCACAGGATGGTTTAGGTTAGAAGGGACCTTCAAAGCTCACCCAGTCCAACTGCTGTGCCATGAGCAGGGACACCTTTCACTAAATCAGGTTGCTCAAAGCCCTTCCCAGTCTGGCCTTTGAAATCTTCCAATGAAGGGGTACCCAGCTTTTCTGGGCAACTTGTGACAGGGTCTCACCACCCTCACTGTAAAGAATTTATTCCTGATATCCAGTCTAAATCTACCCTCCTCCTTCAGTTGCTCGGTCACTACAGGTCCTGCTAAAAAGTCTCCATCTTTCTTACAAGATTCTTCCATACTGAAAGGCCACAGTGAGGTCTCCCCAGAGCCTTGCCCTGTCCATGCTGAACAACTCGAATCCCCTCAGGCTTTCTTCACAGGAGAGGTGTTCCAGCCTTCTGGCCATTTCCATGGCCTTCCTCAGGACCCAGGTTAAGAGGCCCGTGTTTTTCGTGCACTGGGGCACCAGAGCTGCCAAAGAGAGCAGGGACCCAGCGTGCGTCACAGGGCACTGCTGGCACAAGGCTGAACATGGGTTTGCTGCAGCAGACCTCAGTTCTCTCTAAGCACCGACCATTTGCTCTGTGCTAATGTTTACCTGCACCACTCGCATTACTGGATTTCTGCACAGGTGGTGGCGTGACGTGGTTGGCAATGGCTGTGGAAGAAGGGGGAGGAATGGGAGGGACTGCAATTTTGCCTCCTGGTGGGGGTGGCAGCAGGCTTAGGCCACCTGATCCAGACGCACGGGGCTTGGCTGCTCCTCCTTTCTTTGTCGTCATGTTCTGTATAAAAACAAAGGACATGTACGAATAGTCTCCACTGGCATATCCAGAGAAAGAAGCAGGGTAAACTGGTCTGCTTACCCCAATGTTTAGTTTGATAGTCTGCCCTTCCTTAAATCCTAAATCTAATTTGGGACGTGTGTCAGCTTCCTGGGACTCCTTGGAAATCTCGGTCTCCTGCTTCACCCACCTAAAAAGAAGAGAGGAAGACATGAGACTCCGTGGCAAAAGGGAGCAGGGTTTCAGAAAAATGCGTGGTTTCTCTCCCCATCCCACCAAACTACCTTGCCTTGTCAAACCTGCTACCTCCCTACTCCCAGGGCAGTACAGCAAAAAGTTGTGACCACCACAAACCCAAAAGACTGTCTTAACGCTGCACCTGGAGCATCACAGGACCTAAACTTAAGACTTACAGATCTGACCCCGCAGGGCTCTCAGCTTGCATGACAGCTGGCAAGCGCACTCAAGTGTCCCTTGCCAGAGCAGGGCTTCAGGACCACCTCAGGGAAGCCCGCGCTGAATGACCACCACCCGCCATGTTCTACAGGCCAGAAGAAAAACAGCATTCCAGAAAAGCACAACTCACTTGAAGTGATCCTGCAAAGAGACGTTGAAGTCAAAGGCATCACCACGATCCGTGAAGCCAATGCCTATAAAAGCACTTCGTCCTAGCAAGGAGATAGGAGGAGTCATTGGAGGTGCCCTGGAAATGGGCCCTTGTGTTCATTCGCACCAAAATCCTTCTGCTTCTCCTAAAGCACTCTGTGCTACCTCCTTCTGACACAGCTGCAGCTGAACACCAGCAGCTCACTGTTCCTAGCCTTCAGGATACACCCTTCTTCCCATGGGGCACACTCAGACACCAAATGTTCCTTCCCAGCCCCTGGGCTCTGTACAGTGTGGAGAACCTCCTTTGTTTACCTCAGCTTCCGATCCCTCCAGGCACGCTACCCAGCCTTGCCAGCACTCCCAACACAGTTCCAATCCACCTGGCACATACCCAGCTCCACCAGGCTAAGTCTCCTCCACCCCTAGCACTTGGCACATACGTTGTCCCTCAACTCACCAGTCCCATCCTGAATTCGAATGACAAAGTAGCGGCTGGAATCTGCCACAGTCTCTACCGCAATGCCAGGGTACTGATCTATGGGAGCCTGGGCAAAGAGTTCTCCTGCGGACAAAGAACTGGGTGTTAAGGAGAACAACCTCTTGCCAAATGTGGCCAGGGCTGCCACACAGAGCTCTGAGCAGGCTGAGAAACACAGGTTCACAAGCAGCAATCACAGTTGCAGTCTTGCCAAGGCGCAGTCTTTGCCTTACCTGAAACCTTATCCTCCAGTTTTATGTAAGCAGTTTTGCCTTTGGAGGTGACACGAAGCCGCCCTGTCCAGTCTGGATGGTCCAGCTTCCAGTCAGATGCCCTGAAAGGACAAGCAGCTGATCACTGACCATACGTCAACCCTTCTACTTCTGCCCAACCATCTCAGCAGAAGTCTCTCCTCCCAAACCCTCAACACCTGCAACTGCCTCACTCCACTTCCCTTCCCAAACAACACATGGGGTCTCAGCTCCTCTCTGTTGCTGCCAATCAACACACATGATTTTGACTGGCCTCTCTGGGTAAAGGGAAATAGACACAGTCCAGGGAACGTCAACTCTCTCTATTTATAACCCTACAGAAGAAGGGGGACAGAAGCCCAGAAACTCACTAGAACAGGAAATCCACAAGTGACTAGTAAGTGACTTGTGAGCATCAGGAAGACCCCAGAAATTAATTATTAGCATGCTGAAAAGCCACTCTGTTATTCCACCCTATTGTGGCAAACTGATATCAAGTACTTCTGAACCTGTACGCATCTGGCTTACACCAGGTAAAACATCATATGTTCTTCTAGCCGATCAAACTCGTTACCACAGAGTCTTGTGAAGGGAAAAAAAGCAAAAGGAAACAGAGAAAAAAACCCAACCGAGTGAATCATAAAATATTCTCAGTTGGAAGAGACACACAAGGATCACAGAATTCAGATCCCGGTCCCTGCACAGGACATCCCCAAGAATCACACCATGTGCCTGAAAGCATTGTGCAAATAATACTTGAACTCTGGCAGATTTGGTGCTGTAAAACCGACACGATTTTACAACTGTAAACAAACATCCGTGGCCTGGTACAACATCCACAGCACCAACAGTCTGTCAAGTTCAGGGAGTGCACAAATCCCCTTCTCCAGCAGGCCTGCGGTCACAGCTTATAAAACCACACACCACTGCTTTCGGCTAATCAAAGAAGGCATTTCTACCTGCTGGCCCTGCAGCCTCTAATTAAAAATCATGCTGAACTCCTCCCGCCTTCCTCCCCGCCGCTGCCAGAGGGAACAGGCCAAAGCCGACGCGCCGCTACAGCACATCAGCCACATCGCCGCTGGCCGAGCAAACCGGGAGCGCGGTCAGCTCTGCCTGGAACAGCAGGGTGCTCAGGCGCCCCCACCTCCTGCACCTGATCGACAGAGCACCCCCTGCTCCTGCACAGCACGGAGCACACGCGTCCGCTTTCAGGCGCTGACCACCTCCAAGAGGCAACCCGAGCCGGCGGGTCCCCCCGAGCTGCGGCCGGCGGGGACTCAGGGAACGGGACACGGCTCCGCAAGGCCTCGCTCGGAGCCCTGGCTGCCCTGAGGCCAGGGGCCGGGCCGGGCCGCGCCGAGCCGGGGCGATCGCCGGTCGCCGCCTCACCTGTACCCGCGGTTGGAGGTGCGAGGCGGGATGCGGTAGACGTTGACATCGGGCTTCACGCAGAGGACGGACTCGTACTCCAGCTCGGCCGCCGCCATCTCGGCCGCGAACCCCGGCGAAGAGCGAGCGGCGGCAGCCTAATGACCAGCGGCGCTGCCCACCGCCATCTTTGATGAGGGCAGACACCGCCTGGGGGCGCGGGGGCGGCCGGGCGGGACGCGCGTCACGTCGGAGAAGCGGAGGGAGCCATCTTGGATCCTGGCATCGGGAGCCCCGGGGGCGGGAGGGCGCCATCTTGGAGCCGCCCCTGACACAGCAGCGGGGCCTGGCAAGGCCATCTTGGGGCCTGGCAGGGCCATGTTTGTTGGGGGCGCCGTGGCCGGGGGCGGCGGGGGGAGCGGGGCGGTCCGTGCCGCCACACGGACACCGAGCTGCTGGTGCGGGCAGCCCCCGGGGCCGGGCGTGCGGGTGGGAGCGAACACGCGCCTTCTGCGGCGCCGGGATCCCGTGGCTTTCCGGTGAAACGGCAAAACCAGGGAGAAAACGTGCCACGGAACACTGCAGGTTTTGCTGCTGGAGTGATGGAAATGCCAGCTACGCAGGGGTTAATTTCAGGAGTGTGGCTTCCCCAGAAAGGTGGTGAAAATAAAGGCTTACATACCAGTTTATTTATCGATTTAGTTAAGACTAGCAGCGATGCTGACATCTCAAGGGTCAGAAACATTAACAATTTGTCCGGAGAGTTAGAGGAAATGAGGAGGCGGTTGTGAAGTGGAGTGCTGCCTAATTGTTGCAAAAAAATATGGAATATGTAAAAATTCCCTTAAGAAAAGATGTTCTTTGATGTTTGATCTCTGTATACTTTCAAGCCTAACCAACAACAAGGAAGATTTAATCTGTGAAACCGAGAGCAGCTAAAAAGCAGGCTCTAAGTGACGTCCAGGTGTTGGAAAGACAAATTACTTGTGGGTAGAAATACCTTGTTGGGGCTCGACATGTTTCAACAACCTCAAACCCAGGGGGAGATGAAGAAAGCTTGGGGAGAAGGATGTACCACTGATAGAGGACACAAAGAACACAGGATTTACAGACCACAGGGACATTTGGCAGAACTCCCAAGATAAGGAAGACACTAATAAAGACAACTCGGCAACTGTGCTGGATCGGCTCCGACTGGGTAAAAGGGAATTCCGGCAGGGGGAGATCACAACCACCCACTCACACACCACCAACTCAAGAAACCCACTGACCCAAAAGAAGTCTGGGCACGCAGAGTAATTAGAATGAGAAAACACAGAATCATTAATCAACAGGAGATAGAGTACTAATTAATAAGAGAACTATGTAACTTGTAGCCGAGGAACACTGATTCCTTTGTTTGCTAAAACGTATAAATAGTAAAAAGTTTTGTTGGTTGGTGTGCTTGATTTGTGGAAACTTTCACCTTGCGCCCTGCACACAATAAACATTGTCTCCTTTCTAAACTACACTCTATGTCTGTGTTTAGAGAGCTCCTAAAACTGGCAACAGCAGCATTTAAACCATGTTTTCAATGGTGACTTCTCAGTGAACACTGGTGCTGCAGTGGCCTGTGATCGAGCCTCTAAAACACCAAACATTTACTCTGAAAACTGGAAGAAAAGGCATAAGAAAAGTTATAAAATTATATAGAACCATGTCTAAGCATTCCTTGTCAAGTATTGGAACAGGCTGCCCAGGGAAGTCACCATCCCAGGAAGTGTTCAAGAAACAACTGGACGTGGCACTTAGTGGCACTTAGGGGGTGATCGGTCAAAGGTTGGACTCAGTGATCTCAGAGGACTTTTCCAGCCTTAATGACTCTGTGAGTTTGAGGAATTACTCTCTTATTTTTCTGGTATAGAATAGCATTAGTCAATGCAGCGAGAGCTGAAACGTGGAATTTTGTTTCTTGCTGTTTCCGGAGGTAAGTTAAACAGGATGGTAACGAACCTCAGTCAGAGCAGTCAAATGAGCCATCCTGTCAGGCCAAACATCCAACTAACCCAACGTTGCGTCTCTGACAGTGCCCAGTGCAGAAAACACTTGAAAGAAAAAAAAAAGGAGCCCGATCTGCTGATCCATGGATCTGGTAAGTGACAGTTACATGCCCAGGGAGAGAGATCTGAACCCTTCCGTGCAGCCTGCACAGGAGCCAGTAGGAATACATGGCACCCACACTCAGTGCGGATACGTGTGTAAGAGGCAGCTCAGCCTCCCTCCTTGCACTGTGCCGCCACTTGTCAGACTGCAGAATTAAGGTGAAGATGTGAATGAGAGGTAAAACTTGCAGAAGAACTTAAAGAAAGCCTGTAAAACAGCAGAGAATTACACTTCCCTAGTATGGTAGCTTAGCAATCTGTGGTGTAAGGGCTTTGAGGGCCAGGGGTTTAGTACGTTTCTTAGCAATATTTTATAGTCTTCTGTGGACTTAATTAAATTTTTTAAAACTTATTTGTACTTCTAATTACCCGTATCATCCCTGGAGCTATGAATCTAATTGTGCAATACGAAAAAAGGTAATTTTTTTTTTTCAAATAAGAATTCATGTCTCTCATGTTGCCACCTGCCTTTTTTCCAAGGTGAACCATTCTCTTCTATGTTGCTTGTCCACCAAAAGAAGCCATTCCCAGCAATGGCTGCCTAGTCATCATTTTCTGTGTTATTTTTGATTCTGTAATTCCTTTTAAGAAACGGGAATACTGCAGCATTCATTATTCAAGAAGCAATGAATGCTTCCTGTTACATTTACCTTTTGGACTGAGTTGTGCGTTGACATGATTTTTCAGAGAATATCTTGCAGTGACTGCTAAGCTTTTTCTTTGAATTCTAATAATTTATCTGGAGTACATCCCTCTGTGTGTACAGTTACAGTTGCTTTTCCAAGTTCAGTGATTCACGATTAGCAATATTAAATTTCACCTATCTCTTTACTGTGCTGTCATTCAGTGTGCTACAGTCCTACGGTCCTTCTAGGATGAGAGAGTGGCAAAGGGCCAGCTGTTGTAAGGCACGTGAGGAAAAATTCACAAGCACCAGGACTCCAGGAATACATCTCGCATCCATTTCCATTGAGACTTAACCAGCAGAGACCACAACATTCTTCTGCCTGGTTCAAACAGGTATCTCTGCACCAAGACATTATAAAGCACTGCTGATAAAAGCTAAATGTTTTACGTTTTTTTTACTTTTTTTTTTTAAACAGTTCAGCAGAGATGTTGAAATCTTGAAGTAGAACATATTTAAAACCAGACTATGAAAGCAGTGAAGGATCCATATTTTTCCCACACAGAAATCTTCACTGAACAAAAAACAAGGAACAGCAGAAATCTTGGATGGAACTCCTCAATGTGCAATCATGTGAGGAGTGCAAGTAGAGTAAAATGCACTGTCCATGCCAATCTGTAGGTAGCCTCATAATAAAGCATGCAAAAGAATCACTTGGGCTTTTGCTCTACCTATTTAAGAAAAAATAAGGCATTGTCCAGGAATCTACATGATTGTATCCAACATTTGGAATTTTCTGCACAGCAGGTACAGGGGAAACCAGTCTCACAAAATGACTCTTTAGATAACTTAAAAGTTATCAGCATTTTTACGAAACACACCGTATACTATTTCAAATGGTGTTTCTTTCACTGAAAAAGCTGACCCAAACACTCACCAAGTACTGAGACCCTGTTATTGTGAAGGGCTATTTTTCGATTATGTAGGTTTATGTTGGTACCAGTTTTTCCAGGCTTTATTTCCTATTTCGTGTCTAAAGTTTGTGCTTGCCTGAGCTTACTCAGGTAAGTAAGCTCTCACTGCAAAGAAATGCCCTGGAGTCATTCAGTGAATTTTCTAAAGAAGGGAATCTGGAGAGTACTGGGGCAACCCTGGGGATATTTCATGTTACTGGAGAATCCCTACATGCACAGCTGTGAGGAGGAAAGCAAGTACTTAGCAAGGCCTGGCCACCAAATCATTGCAGTGTGCCTTCCAGAGATACAGGTGTGCCAGTTATGGCTCAGATTTATTGGGAGAGCTTCAGACAGATGTTTTAGGAACATCAGTTTGCCATATACACAAGGCACATTCAAGGTCTGTGGAAGGTCACAGCCAGCTAGACATGCCACCTGCAGAGAAATAAACGGCCGGTCAGAGAGGGGCTGCGAAGCTTTCGAGAACTGTGGAAGTGGAAGAAATAAGAAATAAAAGTGGAATTCTCCATTGTTCCCAAAGCGTTTCAGAGGCAACCTGCATACTCTTGCAGGAGGGAGGCTTTTCTAAATACGCTGATCATGATTTTGGAATTGCACATGGGTGTAACTGTTTAGTAACCGATAGACTGGTGCAGTTTTGTAGTAACAAACCTGAAATGGCAATATACATGGTTACTTGCATTACAGTTTTAGCCAACTTATGCTGGTTGGTTGAGTCTGTACGTTAAGATTAACTTCAAGAGGAACATTCTCATAGGCAAGCTGATGGAATATGGGCTAGGCAAGCAGACAGTGAAGTGGTCTGAGCAGTGGCTGAACTGCTGAGCTCAGAGAGTGGTGATCAGAATAACTTCATCCATCTGTAGACCAGTCACTAATGGTATCCAGCTGCAGCTGACACTGGTTCCAGTACTGCTTAACTCTTCATTAATGACCCGGATGATGAAGTAATGTGCACCCTCAACAAGTTTGCAGATTGTACGGAAGTGGTGTGAGTGTCTGAAGCACCGGGTGTCTGTGCCACTATTCAGAGGAACCTGGACATCCTGGAGGACTGGGGAGACAGGAACCTCATGAAGTTCAAGAAGAGGTGGAAAGTCCTGGGGAGGAACAACCCCATGCACTAATGCATGCTGGGGGACGAGCACCTGGAAAGCAGCTTTGCAGAGAATGATGGTGGTGTGGTCCTGGTGCACAGAAAGCTGAACATAAGCTGCCAATATGCCCTTGTAGAAAAGAATGCAAATAATTGCCAGGGCTGGACTAGGGGGAGTGTTGCCAGCAGGTTAAGGGAGGTGATCCTTTCCCTCTACTCATGGCTAGTCGGGCCACATCTGGAGTGCTGGGTCCAGTTCTGGGTTCCTCACTACTACGGAGATGTGGACATGCTGGAGTGAAACTTGTGGAGAGCCACTAAGGCACTTAAAGGACTGGTACACCTGTCATGCAAGGAGAGGCTGAGAGAGATGGAACTGCTCTTAGCCTGGAGAAGAGAATCATAGGATGTTTTGGGTTGGAAGGGACTTCAGAAATAACCTAGTTCCAACCCCAATGCCATGAGCAGGGACATCTCCCACTACACCAGGTTGCTCAACGCCCCTTCCAACCTGGGGAGAAGAGAGAAGACTTAGGGGGATTTTTTTCATGTCTGATGGAAGTGTTTAGTGGAGATAGAGACAGACTTTTCTCTATGGACCTTGGGACAAGAGGCCAGGGAGACACACTGAAACACAGGAAGTTCTATCTGAACACCAGAAAAAAGAAAAAATCAGTTTTTTACTGTGAAGGTGGTTCAACATTGGAACAAATTGCCCTGGAGAGTTTGTGGAATCTCCTTCTACAGAGACACCCAGACATAACTGGACACAGTCCTTCGCAATCTTGTCTAGCTGACCCTGCTCTGAGCAGTGGGGTTGGGCTAGAGAGTCTCCAGACAGCCTTCCAACTTCAACTATTCTGTGATTCTGTGAATTAGAGCCTTTCTTAGCTTGCTCAGTCCGTATATTGTAAGGGGAATGGAGACAGCCAGAAGAGAAGAAAATGCAATGTGGTCATTTGGGATTAACACCAAATCTTAGAGAGATTTTAACTTGGAGGATCAAAACTGGTGGAGAAGGACCTTCTTGCAAAGTAGAGTTTGACCAGAGCTAGCAAGTCGCACGGTGGTGACCAGGCTGTGTGGCCCTTGGCCAACAGGAGCCCATAAGAGTAACCTCTTATCAGCACTGCCTGTCTGGTTCAGAAGGGTCCCGCAGGAAGAATATAATGCAGCTAGAGAAATTTTCCTGGCAGACTGCCTATTTATCCTCGGGGGTACAGCCCAGCCCTCCCCTGTCTTCCTGTTTCTGGTTTCATGGTTTTTGTATTGGAGGCAGCATTTGTGGTTTTCACAGAAACATGCTCAGGAGCAGAACTTTGCTCTGTCATGGTTCCTTTCCCAGATCAAAACCAAAATACTGAGGCTTATTCTTGAATGTCTGGGCTTTGTAGTTTCTGCTAGTAGTCTTGATTTGCCAAATTGCGAGGGGCAAGGGGGAACCCCTTGCTAAAACATTTGAAATGACTTGCCCTAGAGCTCTTTCGTTCTTATCATCTTGCCACATTTTGTGCAATCAGCATTTCAGTCAACCACTTCTAACTTTCTGTCAGTCAAGTTCCCTCTTAAAAAACAGAGTTTAAATACCCTGAAAGGAAAAAGTCAGATTAAAATCCCTTTGACATGACCAGTCACAGTTTGCTGAATAAAATGTTCTAAGCTGTCTCAGGCTGGGACAGAGGCTGATCTGGATTGACAAGAATCCTAGAAAAAAGGGATTAACTAGGTGAATGTGCTGATCTGATAAAACATCAAAGTGGCTACAAGACAACAGGTCAGACATTTGGCAGTGACATGGCAGAGTCTGGAATTGTGAATTATATCGAAAAAATCTCAGTTCTATGCCAACAGGCAAGATGTCATTCAGTTGTCTTATGGAAACTCTAGTAAAGTATGGGTCTATACACATTATTCCTATGCTTTCTATTAATGTTTTATTCAGGGCACTATTTTATTTTGACAGTATCAGGGCAACATCTTTTGGTTTGACCACTTATTTAAAGAGCAGAAGATATCTAAAACTTCAAATATGAGTCATTCTAAGCTTTTCCATCAGGGTGAAAGAACATACTTGGCACACACATACAGGAAACAACAAGCAGTTCCTAAAATGTCATGTGAGTTTCTTTTTTCAGTAACTCCAGAGGCAGGACTGATGGTACTTGCTCCCTGACACACTGAAATAACTTCACTCAGGTAGGTATCATAAGCTGCTTTCCTCTTCTACTTGCAATTTATTATTATTCACTCCTGAAAACCTCTCGCTCTCTTCCAGTTCCCTCTTTCGTTTTTGAACAACATTCCAGCCCTTTTAGCACTTTTGAAAACACAGAGCGGGCAGTATCTTCATGTTGATTCATCTCTCCGTTTGCTTTGGAGTAGGACTTGCATTACTGCCTTTACAGCATTCCTTGGTTCCCTATCTCCTTCACACCATTTTCTGTAGCTATATGGGGAGGCAGCAAGATTCAGCTCTTGCAGCACTGTTCTACAGTTGTCCCTGTAAAAGTCATTTCTGCATGTATCAGCAAGACCACCGGAAATGGAACAAACTTGCTAGAATTTTAAGTTAAGACTCCAGCTTTAAGTTAACTCTTCCAGAGGCTTCTTTCATAGCTTTTCTTGCAGGTCACCCTCATCTAAAACTTCTTAGCAGTTATTACCAAAAACTGGTAAATTACGATCTAATTTTCTTCCCGGTGAAGCAGTTCTACAACTCATGCATCGCTCTACATTTAGACTATATGTTATGCAAGAAAGAGATGGATAATTGGAATTAAGCTTTTTTAATAATCTTGATATGTAGTCCTGCACAAAACAGTCCCTGACTGTCATTTAAGTACTGGCATAACAGAGGTTAAAAGAGGGTCAGTTATGTTATTCATGTCTTAGTTGCTTCTGCAGGCTGTGTTCAGCTCTTAACTATGCAGCTTCCTTGCATTTTAGTAACATTTTAGGGACCTTTCAGCAACACAACTGCTTTCATTGATTCAGCAAGGATTTAATTAACAGGCATTTTATAGACAATTCTATTAATATCTAAAGGATGAAGATTGGGCTCTTTTTCAGTTCTATCTTGGCTTTGCTAGTTTTCCTTCCCTTTCTAAATTTACTAATATCTAAGTCCAAGAATAACTGAGCAATTAACATTGTTCCTTTACTGCTCTCATAGTTTTAAAATGTCACTTAAGTCTGTGGTAGCTCAGCTTCATTGTCTTGCAATAAGGCACCTGTTATATCTAAAACGGCTCAAAAACCTTACTGCTATTACTATTTTCATTTTTGTTTCTTCATTTTGTTTCTCTGTCTGTTCTTAAGCCATTCATTTCTCGCCTTTCATAGAACCTTAAACCATTCATTTCTTGCCTTTCTCCTCATCAAGACTAGTTTTCCGAGGAACCAGCAGTGGTTACTGAGTGGTTACTGAGACTTCCCTAAAATACCCCTTAGCCCTAAAATACCCCTTAGCAACAGAGTTGCTGTCTTATATGTTCTATTTACAGTGTCCAGAAAGCAGAGCAGGGTTATTTCTTAAAGACAAGCACTGCTTTCTTAGCCTAAATGTATTTCACTGGTTGTGCCTGAGGAAATCACTCATTTTAAAGGGAACAGGACTTAAAAACACGGATTTCCCTTTCTGAGAAGTGTAATCAAAGCAGGAAGGCAATCAGGAAACACCTGGGGACAGCATGGCCGTGTGAATAGAGAGCTCCACTTTGGAGACTAAAAAGAACCAGCTATCAAAGGGGGTGGCAGAGCCAGGAGAACGTAAGTGCATACAGCTGTTTGAATAGCGGGGCTTATGTAGCTTAGATACCATGAGAATGATCAAGGTGTACAATGGTCACATTAGTAAGCCTTTAGCACAAACTGGTATAGACCAATGCCTTTATATCCTCACAGCTCTGTACTGGCACCTGACTCAGGATGCTTCATGAAAGATTAAGAGAAGAATTCGGGGAGGGGAATGTGAATTGCTACTGATTTGCTTTCTGTTTTATAGCTGCAGAATGCCTCAACTCCTGGGCAATAGCAGTTCAGAGGAACAGGCTGGTGTACATTATGCATCGATATCAATTGTCTCCATTGCTATCTTCATCATCGTTTTCATCATAGGTATCTCAGGCAATGGATTGGTAATCTGGGTAGCTGGTCTGAAAATGAAAAGGTCTGTGAACACCGTGTGGTTCCTAAACCTTGCTGTGGCTGACACCATGTGCTGCTTGTCATTGCCATTTTTCGTTGTTCACCTGGCCCTCCATGAACACTGGCCATATGGTTGGTTCCTCTGCAAAGTCATTCCGTCAGTCATAATCTTCACCATGTTTGCCAGTGTCTTCCTACTCGTGGCCATCAGCATCGACCGGTGCCTCCTGGTCATGAAACCTGTCTGGTGTCAAAACCATCGAACAGTGAAATTTATCTCACTAATATGCAGTGGCATTTGGATCCTGGCCTTCATTTTCTGCTGTCCTGTCTTTTACTACCGTGAGACAAGCACTTACAATGACAAAACTGAGTGCGGGTACAGTTTTGGAGATGATCAGGTGCTAGATTATATAAATGAGTCTGTAAATGAGTCATGGGAAGAAT
Source organism: Pseudotriccus pelzelni (assembly GCA_035584735.1). NCBI lineage: Eukaryota > Metazoa > Chordata > Aves > Passeriformes > Tyrannidae > Pseudotriccus > Pseudotriccus pelzelni. The sequence goes on from JAWMRA010000001.1 coordinate 28,618,273, forward strand.
ACTCACCTTTAGCTTACAATGGTAACGATTTGTTGGGAAATACCTATGAAGGTGATTATTCTGTACCCCTTGCCTTAATGGTAATAAACACCACTAGGGCTGTGTTTGGCTTTGTGCTCCCCTTCGGCATAATGGCAGTTTGCTACGTCCTTATCGTTTTCAGAACACACACAAATCAGTTTAGCAAACCGCGCAACAGGATGCTGCGAACAATTGTGCTTGTGGTAGCTGTGTTCTTCATCTGCTGGGCTCCATACCACGTAGTTGGGATTCTCTCCCTTGTACCTAGTCTTAGAACAGGACTGACAGAGTCACTGATCCTGTGGGATCACCTCTCTACAGCACTTGCCTATGCCAACAGCTGCATCAACCCCCTGCTCTACGTTTTTGTGGGACGGGACTTCAGGGCAAAGGTACGTCAATCAGTGCAAGGAATCTTGGAAGGTGCCTTTAGTGATGAACCCTCATGTTCAACCCTTCACAGAAGCCAGACTTCAGCAGAGAAGAACATCAGCAGCACAGTGTAATGCAGGCCGCCTTCTCACCACTGCAGAAAGACCAAGCTATGGCCCTGCACATCAATCACTGTTTAACAGCTGTTTATGCTCCAACACATTTCATTAGCCTGCAACTCCACACCCAGGACACTATATGGTTCAGATCATGACAAGTAACACCTTTACATCCAACTCTAGAGATGGGAAGTTGGAAGTACTAAGAGCGAGGGAAGACTCTGGTGAAGCAGAAAAGAGTATTTTAACCCTTAGAGAAGAAAGCAGGGCTGCAGAATGTGGTGGGGTCAGGTAGCTGAACCTCTGAATTGAAATGAGAATGTTATTTTATTTCCATATGTCTATGTTCTACACCTCCTGTCTCATAAACTGCAGATAAAACTCACTTTGATGTCTCTCCTCAGAATGTCATCACATCTTTCCTCTCCTTTGTCTCTACTTGGGGCCTGAGGTGTGTGTGGGAGTATCTGAAGATTCCCCTAAGAGGATAATGTTGCATTTCTTTACAGCCATGTGTTAGAGCAGCACTTGCCCCAGGCAGCTGCATTGAACTGACTGGGAAATACCTTACTGTAACTCATCCAGTGCACATGCCATACCTATGTTCATTAACATGTGCACCCTCGCTGCCTCCCCAACGCTCTCTCCACCACAGGAGTCCCAACTACTTCTAGGAAGTAGTTTGAGATTATCCAGATGTACCTCCTGCATTTTAAGATGGCACATGCCCATAACTTGAGTAACTGTAGTCACTGATGATCCAGATTAGGCGACTGCTGGACCATCAGCCATTTGGCAAAACCCTGGAATTGAGAAGTGATAACCTCCAGTCTGACCTCAAGAAGGTGAGGAATGAGCACATTGGGGCTCAGTTACATCAGACCCTCTTTACAAGAGAGATGTGCTTCTTCTGTCCTTCAGGCAGAGGAAGATAAAATTTCATCCAGTCAGGCTATTTGGGGTGTTCCCAAGTTTGAACATTCCCTGCTCCTGAAAAGTGGTAATACATTTACTAGGTACTCTATGGAAGCAGTTTAAAATTTGCCTTTTGTGTTATTCCTTCCTTAAAAGAGAAAGGTCAACACATGGTATGGACAAACAGCCACCAAACATTGGTAGAGTTTTCACTCTGCCTTTCTGGTGAGCACGAGCTGAAAGACTAACAGATCTCAGTGCCCTGACAAGAGTTATCTGAGAGAACTTTCAACTCTTTCTCTCAACATCGTAAAAAAGTCTGTCTAAAGTACAAACAGGTTCATTTAACCATGTCAACACCCAAATTCTAAGGTAAGTAGGTGGGAACTGAGCCAACCTGACGGGCGCCGCTTGGAAATAAAAAAATCAATACTGGCACCAAAAGAGTTAAACCATAAACATTCACTTTTTCTTTTTATTAAGAAAGCATGCACAAAAATAAACTCGTGAAACCACGCCCCTCTCTCCCTGACCACTGACACGAAGCACGGGGGGGCCATACGGGGCTGGAGGGGCCTGCAGGACCCTCCCCCAGGCCAGGCTGGCCCTCCTCCCCTCCCTGCAGGCCAGTGCCGCCCACCCCATCGATGTCTTCCCACGCACTAACAACGCACATTTATTTCAGGGGCAGAGGAACGAGGCTAATTTGCACACTGACCGGCATGTATTTACATATGCAAATGAGGCACAACTTAATACGCAAATGAGGCAAATATGCAAATGAGGAGCACTTGGATACGCAGAAGGAGCCATCTTGGTTTGTTTGTCTTCCGGTGGTGTTTTCAGACTTCCACAGGGCCGGCTCTCACTAATGTCCTTTGCAAAGCACTAATTGCCATGAGTTATCTCTGGCGCCACTTCCCACAGAAACCTATCACACATGCTTCCAAGATGTATTATTCCCATCCTGAATCAGCAGAGATAACAGCTGACTCCATGTTGAAGCTGTCTGGGATTCCTCATTTCTCTTGGAAACACTCAATGACGAACTCCCCCCCAAACACACACTTAAAACAAAACAAACAAAAAAAGAAACCAAAAAAAAAGAAAAAAAGGAAAAAAAGAAAAAAAAGGAAAAAAAAGTGTTGTTCCCCCCTCCCGATACAACAAGACTGTGTCCGCTTCCCTGCAAAGATCCAATTTCCAATTTGTTTATCCCTACAGCAAATTGAAAAAGCAATGGCAGTTCCCCACCCTCCTGCAGTCAGAGTAGAGGTTATTACTTTACTCCCCTGCCCCAGGTCTCTCAAGTGGCCATGATGGTCTATTTCCATGTTTGTTCCCTTCACTGGTAAACAGGGAATATAAGGGCTGGGGGGAGGCTTTACAAATTATTAAGAGAAAACAAGAGATTTGACAGAACAGAGCCATACCAGAAAAAAAAGGGGAACACAGGACATAGCTTTTGGGGAGGAGGCATCTCAACACTCACTCCTACTCCTGCACCTTTTCCACCTTCCTGATTTGCAAGTGCTGACAAAATTCATCCTTAAGGATTTACACCAGATTCTGTCATCTCTCCAGCCAAACTGCAAGGGGTCTGACCCACCTATCTCCCTTTTATACTACACTCTTCAGCTGTTCGGTTTAAAAGCCTGCCCTGCTTCATCCTCTCTCTTCTAACGCCCTTCTTACAAAAACTGCTCATGAGGGCCTCCCGGTACCTGACCAGAGGGTCCAGCCCTTGACCAGCAGTCCCTCAGTTCCCCCCCAGTTTGTGCAGCAGCTTCATCTGCCCACCACAAGCCCATTCACCAAGTGGGAACCCCTGACAGAGGACATGCACCTACACAACAAGGCTCCTGCTGCTGGCACTCTCAAAACACAGGCAAGGACAGTCTCCTAAGAAATCTGAGGGGCAGAGGGCCAAATAACAATTGGACAAATACTGATGGGAGAAAATTTCCAAATTTGCATATGCAAGTAAGAGCCTCACTACATATTTTGAAGAAGGGCTTGAAGGGATAGGGGGTGAAATTAAAAGCTCTGGGGAACAGAATTTTCTGAATCACGTGTGAGACCCCTAACTGCTTCCTTTACCTGATGGGTATGTAAGCTTCACCTGGACACTGCAAAAAGCAGTGTAGGAAATGGTCAGAATTCCCTTCAAAATCTCTCTCTCTTCACAGATGGCACTGCACTGTGAAACCCAATTTCACTGCTGAAATACCATTTCTGCCACGTTCTCCTTTCTCCAAACTCAGGTCTGCCCTCCCAGCTCAGCTTAGCTCTCCCTACCTCAGGGATTATCTTCTCTTTGTACTTGGGAACACCACTTCTTTTCTTGCTGTTCCTGCTGGTGCGACAAAGTTCACAGAGCTAAGATCACCCCTTCAGTGTCCCTTCAGCCCCCTGACCTTTACAACATTTACGAAACAACATAACTACAGGCTCCCAGGGTCCACTAGGCTCTCTCACTCCAGTAGCCAATACGACAGATTCACCGGCCACCTTGAAGGGAAAGAGGGATTGTTAAACGCAAAATGACGGAGGCAGAGAAAGATGCACTCGAGGATTCAGCCTTCCAAGGTCTTTTCATGGCACCAAGGACCCATCTTTCCGCCCTCCACAGGGCACTACGCAACATGAAAGAGCTGATCCGATGCGTCCGAGGCCACCAGAGGAGGGGGAGGGCTGTGCTCAATTATTGGTAATAATAATAATAACAATAATAATAATAAACAAAAGAAGAAAAGAAGATAAAACAGGACGCAAGGAAGGATTATCTTCGGCAGCATCTTGCGGTGGCTTCTCTGGCGGAGATAGAGAATATATATCTATATACAGGCAAGGCAGGGAGGCTGGGGAGGGCGGTGCTGACACCATTGACCCCATGTCTCCCTCCCCTCCCACGTCCCTCTCAAAGGACGGGCTATCGAGTCTGTAACTCGCTAGGTGATCAAGTCCCAGTCGAAATCATCGGGGATTTCTTCATTGGCGCCTGGAGGAGGTCCTGGAGGCCGGGGGACCAGATGATGAGCTGAGCCAAAAACATGAAAAAAGGAAAGAAAACAGTTACAATAAAGAACTACATGCTTTCACAGGGGGCTCTTGGGCAAAAAGACCCCAAAGTGGCTTAGGCCTTCTCCCTTCCAATAGTCTAACAAACAAGAACACTACTGGCATCAATTTCTCTGTCACACAGCACCTACCAATGTCTTCAGGGGGTCTGCTGTGAAATTCTCCACAGTACCTTCTACAGAAGTTAAGTTTCAGCCTCCTTTACTTCCCTCATAGCTGACTGCTGATAAGGCACAAAGGACTTCTTCGACAGAAGCTTGTCACGTAAAGTGCCTTCAAGCAACCAATTGAGGGTGAGGCTGAGCTAGGAGACTGTTTATGTGAAGTGAAAGAAATCAGGCCACTGACACCCTAAACCTTCCCAAAGCTATGGCAGAACTCTAAATGGAGGGTTTTTTGCAGTCCAGCCTCCCTTTCTACTGCAGTGCTCCATTTGATTACTGAGTGGTTTAGGAGAAACACACAGAGGGGTTGGAAACCAATTCTTTAATGTTCATTGGTATAATACGCCTTAGTGTCACTCCTTACCTGGGCGATTATATCCTGGAGAGTCCTGGGTGGAAATCTGGTACATAGGAGATGGCCCGGAGAAGAGATGGGGAGGCTGGGGCTGACCATAGGAGTTCACTGTGAAAGGAAATGAGGTAAAAAAAAAAAAAAAAAAAAAAGCAAAAACAACTGTTAATGTTCTGGTCAGCAGTCTTGGCCCTGACTGGGTGGCAGCTCAGCCACAGAGCAACTCACTCAGACCCACGGGATACTGAGGAGATGTTCAGCTGTTGGGTCCTAACTGCAAGCTATAGCTTGATCTGGGATCTTGTTCTTGGAACCAGCAGGAGTTTCTCTATTATTGTAAAAGAAGAAAATTTTCATCCAGAAACACCACAAGCTGGCTCAATATCATCCACTTAGTTCAGTACTAGATGACACACACCATCACAGTTCTATCAAGACCGCAATATCCCCTGTGCTCTCCTCAGAGTGCATCCTCCTACTCCTTGTCCAGTCAGTATTGCTCCAACACGGGTGCAAGCACTTCCTCCTTTACAGCTCATCCCATCTGGAATAGCAGTCTCTCTACTTGGCCATTTTTTTCTGTTGGTCACTTACAAAAAACATCAATCCCTTCTCCTTTTATGGGTTTACCTTTTGAATATATTTCTTCCTGGATAGGTTGCTTGTCAACTGTATGCATCAAGTAACAGCGGTCAGTCCAGGCCACAGGCATAGGACAACCCAATTCTTTAAAGCCAGAGAAACCTGAGTTGCTATGAACACCTCTGACAGCCTAGCTCTGAGCTGCTCAGTGCTACGTTGCCTGGCAAGGCTGTAAGTAATTCAGGATATTCACAGAATTGGGCCTTCATTTACATATCATTTTAGTCTCCTCCTAATTACCTTGGTTCATGGATTGCTCCTGTTTGCCACTGTTCAGGGCACAAGAATCAGAGATTCGAGGGGGCTGCTGTGGGCCAACCAGATGAGGGAGCTGACCAGTCTGGGTAAGGAAGTGATTAAGGGAGTCACAGAGGTTGGCAATATGATGTTGATCCAACGTCCAGTTCTTCCGCTCAGCCTGGCGCAGACTCTCCATCAGCTCTGTAGGGGACAGTGGACAATGTCAAAGACAGTAATCACACTGTGGTCTTCCACACAAAGAGTTTCTGTCTTCTGTCCCTAAATCCCACCTCCTCCTCACAAACCCAACTTCACTGTTTCAAATCTGTCACCAGGTGCCTGGAGAGCTCCATATCTAAGGATACTGTCTCACTGACTCAGGTGGGAGAGAGGCGAGTTGGAGGGGAAAAATCTCAGCTTTCTGCCATACTTTTACGAATTAATTCCCCCTGCCCCAAATTCCTCCAGCATTCATTCAAGTGCTTCAGGATCTTTAACAGAACCCATGAAGTAGGGCACCTCATTTGAGAAATAAGGTGAGTCTGAGAAACCAACGGACTTCAATCAGATCCATTGAAAAAAAAATCTTGACACAGCACTCATATGTTCTAGATTACAGCCCTAATCACTGAGTCACTACCTCTAGTCACCAGGCCAACACTGACCTGAGAATTGGGAGTGTTCAATGCTAGACCAGTTCAGCCGGTTTACCATCTTGAAGCTTTCCTTCAGGGAATCAATGTTGGAGCACCAATCAGGGGGAAACGCTGGAATAAAACAGGGACAAGATTAATCCAATGCAGACTGCCCTTACCCTCCACGCCTTAATAGGAAAAGATCGGTGCCTCTTCACCAAAGAGCTTGATGCTACAGTAGCTAGAAATCCATTCTCTGATGGACGACCAGGGTTGGCACCGCCTTTCTCATGGAGGCCCTGACTTGATCCTGCATCTCTAAACAGAATCCCAAACCTAGGGTGGATATATCCTCCTTTTCTTCAGTAGGGAGGTAATTTTCCTCTCAGATTTCAACCTTAACTGGCTTTCACCCATTTCCTATACACAATCTAGGCACTACCTAGGGAAAGCTCACTTGTGGAATTTCTGTCTGGCAGCTCCTCACTGCTCCCATTTTCCCTGCATCGCCCCTGACTCACCAAAGCCAGCACTGTTGATTGAAGCCTGTGACTGCTGCTGCTGCTGGTGCTGGTGTGGCTGCTGCTGTGGGTGGGAGTGCGGGTGATGCTGTTGATGCTGGTGGTAGCCTCCGTGCTGCATCGGGGGCGGGTGCATGGACATCACTGGTGGAGGGCCATAACCCTCACCACCCTGCTGCTTTCCCCCTTGGGATGGGCAACCCTCCGGGGTTGGAGTGTGGAGTGGGGGAGCAGCACCCACTGAGGAGGGGCCTTGCTGCTGCTGCTGCTGGTACATGTAGTAATTGTGGTTGGAGGGCTGCATGTCACCAAGGAGTGAAGAGAAACCTGCCAAGTAAACGAAAGAGGAGGGAGCTTTAAGAGCAGCCTGAATCAGACCTCTGCTTGCATTATCCATCTCTAATTTCACACTGCTCATGCCGCTATTTATGAAACTTTTGGAGTTCCCTCTACTGGCTGCCAACAACCACGACCTGTGCCATTATGCACTTGCTGCACTCCAGACTCTGTTCAAAACAAAAGGCTCTACAACAAAGACCCAGCAGGATTTTAGTACAGAGTTAGGTACTTAAATTCCTCCCTGGATTTTTCCTACATTTGCCAAAGTCTCCTGAAATGTCATGCACAGATTGTTTTCCCATAAATGACCACTAAGCAAACTTAAACAACAAAACATTTAGAAAACAGGTAACTTGATACATCAGACTTGCTGTTTCCAAGGGCTCCATTCAGTCCCCTTCTACAAGCAACTTGGTCAGGAATCTTCCCAATTTTTCTCACACACATAAAAAGCGCTACTTTTGTACACAGATCACATTGTACACGTCAGGGCTCCTTCATGACTTTCATTCCTCCTGACTCACTGGGTGTGTCACTTCTATCTTCCTGTATTTCAGGCATCCCCTGATGCAGAGCATCAGATGTTCTCCATTATTCCCAAATACCAGGAGCTCAGCATATCTCTTATGTCTTCCCTGGTTCATTCTCCCCACACATTGTGGAACCTCTGTGAAAAAATCACAGGGGCACCACATGCCATTAACCTGAGCTACTCACTTCTTACTTTGAGTACCCTTACCTGACCATCTGCAAACAAGCCTCAGGTTTTCACTAGATTCAAGATCAAGCCTAGATTCAAGATATGAGCTTCCTACTACTGCAATGGGGCAAAAGGATGAATGCTGCCATCCTGACTTCAAAGTTGCCTAAAAATTTCCACAAAAACTGCATGTTTTCCTAGAGTGCCTCACAGCCTAAGACTTGGACAGGAAAAAACAACAGACTACTGCTAAGTTTATAAAAACAGAGGAACACACCAACTCAAGGTTCTTCTCTACATTTTTTGTTGCTTGCTTATCCTACACCTCACACGCTCCTACTAGGAATGTCAAGTGCCAGCCCAATGAAAGCAGTAGAAGTATATAAATTTTTATTTCATGTAAGCTACAAACTCAGGAGGCTCCTCCTAGTGTGGCAGACTTTGCCTGCACTGTGTGATGGCTGACAGCACAGGTGAGAGGCTCATGTAATAACATTTCTTTTTACTCCAGATTAGTATTTAGAAGAGTGTTTAAAGGTGGGAAGAACTGCAGGCTTTTCTGAAGTGTTTTCCGTGGACGTCTCATCCCTGCAGCGACTCTGCCCTCTGGTGGCTGCTTCTTCAATCCCAGAAATGCAAGCTGTGAATAGAGCTGGGGGCTCTCTCTTCCATGCTCTCAAACCAAGAAGCACAGTTCTCCAAGGCATTGTACAAACCTAATTTTAACAGATCTGAGCAGTGATGACTTCCCAATCTCCTGGAGAAACTCCACATGCAACAATTCCCACCCTCTTATGGTTTCTACCCTGACAGACTGAATATTTCTCCGACATGCTTTTCTTTGGGACTTCACTTCTCTCAGTTTCTGCCATTTCAGTACTTGCACTTGTATCAACAGAAGGTATTTTTAAATCACGATCCTCTTTATTCTAAGAGAACTAGGGGGAGCAATAGATAAAGGACGTGCAGATTTCTTATCTGCTCCTGGCAGAAGTAATTACAGCATGCCAAAGAAGGAACGTCTGTTTGCACAGGCTCCTAAATGAGGAAAGATCTGAGAGATGCCAAATGGACAAGACTGTGTGGGCAGATACCTGCCCACCCCACATGACGCATGTAGTTACTCACCGTGCTGAGAGGAAGATGATTTCTCCAGCATGGATTTGTAGAGATTTCGGAAGGACCAGCTAAGATCCTGGAAGTTGATCTCAGAGTAGGAGAACTTGAAGTCATGGTTGGCACTGTACAGAGGGGGTGGCACATCAGCCCCTTCACGGCCCTGCCCCCCTGATACAGTAGAGGCAACATCCACAGGTCCTGCACCCTGCTAAGGGAACAAGAAATAAGGCTTTTATCTTGTACTAGATTTTGTAACTTGAGACAGAGATCCAGAGACTAGATACACATAGAACACGCACTGATATCCCGTATCACTTAGCTCATCCCCAGTCAATCTTCCCAAATGCCATTTTCCTTGGGGAATACCAACCACTGCCCTCCTTCTGCAGCCCAATGGCTCCAGCATTTTCTTTAGCTACCTAATACCATCATGTCTTCATCCTTATCCCCATCCAGCCCTTTGCTAAAATGCACTTCCTCCTTATTTTCTATCTCTGCAATTTCAGCTCCTTCCCTTCTTTTTATTTTTGCCTCCATATCACAATTTTCACAATTCTCTCTCCTCACCACTTCGCTTTTCCATTCATGCATCCTCCCCCGTGCTGTTCCTCCCACTTTATCTTTCCCTCTGCTGCTCACCTGACTGTAGTTGGCAATGGGGGTGGTGCTCTGGATCGACATCTGAGGGGTGGCCTCAGGTGGCAAAGAGGCTTCTGTGCTGACTGGAACAGCCCCTCGGGGGCTTTTACTTGCCTCTTGCTCTGGGGAGTCTTGTGGTATCTGTGGATGGGGAAGAAAGAAAAGGAAAGGATCAGAAATCAAAAACAGATGGAGAAGTGAAACTGCAGATGGGAAGCCAGCTCCCCCGCTGTAGAAGTTCATGGCTTAAAAAAAGAGGGGGACGGGGCCTTAGTCACTGAGAAGTGAGGATAAGGGACTTTACACAAGATTAATTTTGTTACTGAATAGCAGCAACAACAGCCAATCAGCAGGACAAACACTCTAGTTCATTCATTCCTGGCCTTTGTCTCCCCATCTGTACATCCTGCCCCCAAAACACTACCATGGGTCTGGTGCTGGAAGGACTCCTTGGAACAAGAAGGGAATTCCCACCCTGCTCCATGCTGTCTGGAAAGAAAAACACTCACGTCATCATCTGGAGGATGCCGCCTCTTGCGAGATATATCTGGACACGTATCTATTGTCCAATAAGAGCCCTGGAAAGAAGATCCATTGGTGAATGCATGATTAAATTACAGAGCTTCCTGAAGAACTACTACTACTGACTCACTGAATGTAGCACCAGCTAAACATTAGGACCATAGGGGCCACCCTCTAAAACATCAGAGACAGACTTGGGTGTCGTACAGAGATTCCTCTCTTTGTGCTGGGTCGCACAGAACAATGAGATACAATGCTACTGGTGGAAGGCAGAATACTCTATTTTTCCATCGCTCTGTGACAGGACACCAAAATGATGATTTGATCCAAGCTAGGTGAAATCTTTGGGCCTGCACACCCCCTTCAGTGGCTTCCTCCCAACTTGAATTTGTTATTGACTGGTGAGAACCCACTCAATACTCTGATTTGGCAGACAGCTAGAAGGATGGCTCTTTTTCCATGGTTGTGAGATTCCGGTTTGAGCGCTCCACCCATTTGGGGTGTTCCCATGCAAGACAGATACTGACACACTAGAGTGCACCCACAGAAGGGCCACCACAGTGTTTAGAAACTAAAACAAGTAATGTACAAGCAGTTCACAGAAGAGATCTGTTTAGCTGGGACAAGAGAAGGCTAACCACCATCTTAACAACTGTCTTCAGCTGCGTAAGGAAATAAACACGACAAAATCAAACTCTTCTTAAAAATGTACAGCACAAGAATAAGAGGCAACAAATAGAAGTTACAGCAATGCAAAGTACAGTCAGACATGACAATAAATTTCTTCACAATGCTGGTGGTACTGCACTGGAGCAAGTGCCCAGTTTTGCTATATCTATCCTTGGATATAATCAAATTTCAACAAAAACCTCAAGAACCGATTCTAATCGTTCCTGTCTGGGAGGGAGGGTGGGGGTGTGTGTTGACCTCCAGAGGTCCCTTTCAACACAAAATAGTCTATAATAATGCATGTTGTTTTCTGAATAAGTATAAAGAGAATTCCAGAGTGTAATTTAGCTCATTTTAACCTCTAATTGAAATCTGAATAGTCTGAATAAGTAACAAGCACAGAACATGTTTTCACATTATAAACCCAGCCCAATGTGCCAACGAACACCTGCAAACTTACACCCTTAAGTTAGTTAGGATCTCCTGAAGTAAGCCATATTTTTGTGCAGTGATCTTCAAAGATCTACTACTTCCATTTATAAACACCGAGACCACACAGTCCTTTAAATATAACCTGAATAAAAGGCCTGAGCAAGTGGTCCTTTCTGGTAACTTCAGGATGAGGGGGAAGAGCCAATCTTTCTCTCTAAATACATAACTTCTTGCCCCCACCATCTCCTTCAACTTAATTGTGAGTTTTTTTAAACAATAATATCTGCATGCCAAGATGCCGAGTCTTGGTTTTGCTAGCAATTCCCCTTTACAATCTATATATACTATCAGAGCTTTATTAGCCTTTATTTGGCCAACAAATTCCTAAATTCTTGAGTTTTACTTGTAAATGATTTCTACAGATTTAAACAAGGTGGTGATGATAATTTTTTCCCAACACTAAATACTTTGCAGTCTAGGTAAGTACTAGTTCTGCTCTCACTATCATGGATCTTGCCTCCAGGAAATTCATGATTGTCACATCATAATCCTGCTGTTCACCAGCAATCACGATGGTCTTTCATAACAGAACAGATTGTAGGAGACCCACATTTTACACAGAGATCAAGAAGAAAAAGAAACAAAACTAATAAGGTACATTCAACCCCATTTTTGACTTCTTACAGTATCTTTAAAGTCAGTTGAAGATCACAGATATGAAAAATAATTACTAAAACTACTAAGGCCCCTTTAGAGGTTCCCTTTAAGTAAACGTGTCTGTAGCCAAAGGACTGCAGTAAATCTTACTACTGCTTCCATTTTTGCCTACACTTTAGGTTTCAAATTCCAACCATGAGTTAGAAAGGGCAACCCCAGGTTACTCCCTGCAGTTTTAAATTGCTTGCCCAGGAGTATGCTGATTTCTTACCTTCCCTGGATCATCTCTCGGTCGAGGCACCTTTCGAAAACATTTATTCAGAGAGAGGTTATGACGAATAGAATTCTGGTGAGAGAGTAAGACATACAGGTAAGTGCCACAACAAAAACACACAGTCTTCTGAGTATGCCCTGGAACGGGTAGAGAACATAGGATGGTGCATACTCAAAAGCCAAAGCTCACTACATATACCTGGACTGGAACAGAACAGAAGCTGTGGAAAGAGAGGTGGATTTAGATGATAATATGGGGCTGAACCATCTCTACATATACAGAAGGTGCAGTGAAAATAGAAAAATGATGCAGAGCTTGGTAGGAATGTGGGGTTTTTGGGTTTTTTGTTTTGTTTTTCTTGCTAGTAATTGGTGGGGTTTTTTTGCACACTCCTTCTTAAGGGGGCACCACATACAACAAAATTCTCAGAGAAAACGGGACTTCTAGCTCTCCATTTTCTGCAGTCACTCAACTTGGTTTTACATGTGGTCTTGTTTTCTCAGTGTATTTTTGCACAGAATTAAGAAAACAAGTCCAGTAATTAGGCAAAAAAGAGTACTTTAGTGCAAGCCCTCACCTTCCAACCAATACCAGCATTTTTGTAGTAGGGAAAGTTGTCACAGATCCAACGGTAGATCTCGCTAAGCGTCATCTTCTTGGCAGGCGACGAATTGATGGCATATGTGATCAAAGTGGCATAGCTGTAACGTGGCTTCCCATCTTGGTGCACTGCAGCCTCATCCTTACTCAGTGTGGCATTAGGATCTGTTGGTGAGCCTGGGGGACACTTTCGGGCAGACCCTGGAGGTCCTGCTTGTGAGGAACCCCCTAATTTTTCAATAGTAGCCCTTAAAGTAAGCTGTGGGAGCCAGTCTATGGAAGTGAGGCTGCTTTCCAGGTCAGAGGCCATGGTGCTGGAAGCAGGAGTACCTGTGAGGAAAAATGAGCAGAAAGGAAACTCCTGAGATACAAACAAGGTGAACTCTGAGAACAAAACCACTCATTTGCATTCCTCCTCTGCTTCTCCCCTTATCACAAATACCTGTGTGGAGACCATCCTAGTTCATACACCTTATTCACAGCCAGACAGAATCACCCAAAAGGGCCTATGACTGTGTCTCTGGGAGGACCATCCTTACTGAGAGAAGCTGGGACAGTGCTGATGGTAGCACTGTTAGGGCAGTCTTGCCCAGAGCACAGTTCCCAGATAAAGAACCACGATTTGTTCAAAGGAAGCAGAGCCCTTTCAGTATCACGTTCACTCCCTTACTACCCAATCCATATAACCTTGGTACCCTCACCAAGATTACCTCTAATCCAGTAGGTTTACTGTGTCAGGTAAGAGGAAAATCATAGCTAAAAGGGAATACTCATTCATGCCATATACAAACCACAATTTAATTAGATCATCTTCAAAGTCAGAACTATCTTAATTTTGGGGGAAAATTAATTTCTCTCTAAGGCCTAGCCCCTTTTTTTGCATTAGGTGACATTATAATGAATTCTATTCCTTAGAGCTAGGATTACATATCTCATTTTAAAACACCAAGATCATGCATAATACTATATATAGATAATTACATCTACCGTGTCGAGTTGGAACAGACTATATTAAGCTCCTAATAGTTAAAGCTTTGCCTACCATAACCAATTTTTCATATATATATAATTTTATTGAATTAAATCTTGCTTAATTCACAACATAGCAGGCAAGTGTTTTCTCCAATTCTAAGATACGGGAAAAACTTACTCATCCAAAGTTACACAAGTTTGCCACAGGGTAGGAAGAGACTCAGGATCTTTTCTCATAAATATTATATACTTCCCCTCATAAAAATAAAACACACCTGGATTGCAGTAGTACCCAGGGATCTCTACTTAGCATTTATTTCATATGAAGAAAATAGTTAGCAGCACGAGCTTGTAGGAACTTGTGCGCTTAGCACACAAACTTTTATGTCGTCTTTTGTTGTAGACAAGGCAGCAGAAAGTTCATCATTCTTACAACTGGCTGCATCACTATACTAGGAGCAATCCCTTGAAGTCTGGAATGAGGTAGATAAGTTTCCATGGCCATAACCTGCACTGCTTTGTGCTTATTCTTTGCATAAAGAGGAGAAATGTCTTGAAGGGATGCAAGTTGTGCACCTTTTATTTCTGAGGTTTAGATGGTACTATCTTTGATCATGCCAGTACATAGAAAAGGGAAACACAAACACGTGCACATACTTATGTAGACATTTGTGACAAACACATGCATACATGTAAGAGAACAGACTGACACGAACGCACTCTGCTTAGGAAAGATTCGTCAGCAGACACCTCCCACCGAGTGCATCACTCAGATGAGTGGATCAGATGAGACAGGGAGACACCCATCTGCATGAATACCAATTAGATACTCATTCTAAAAATAGGTTTTTGACAATAACAGTGTGGATGCACAGATCCAGAGACAGATGCACCCAGCATTTCGACACAGAAGCTACCGGTTCTTCTCCCACAGCCATATGCGTTATACCTTTCACTGCACTGAAGTGTTCTCCCAGCACTAAAGCACGTAAGTCCTTATTCCAATAAGCACTAAGCCTTTCATTTCCATGTGTGTGCTCACCACACCTCTTAGGGCTCAAACACCCACACAATTCCCCAACAAAATCCATACCTCAACCCCCACAGACAGTG
Organism: Pseudotriccus pelzelni; assembly: GCA_035584735.1. Classification (NCBI taxonomy): domain Eukaryota; kingdom Metazoa; phylum Chordata; class Aves; order Passeriformes; family Tyrannidae; genus Pseudotriccus; species Pseudotriccus pelzelni. The sequence continues at coordinate 28,633,371 of JAWMRA010000001.1, forward strand.
GATCCAAAGCCCTGGCCTCAAAAAACACTTCCTAATTGCACAGCTAACATTGTCACTCACAGCACTCACTGACTGAAAAGTTCAACTGGAGCTCTACAGTAAGGAGAGCAAGTGGAAACATTTTTCTCTCTGTGCAGGAAAGGAAAAGCCCAACTGCAACTAATTTACCCACCTACTTATCTGCCACACTATCACATGTGATAGGGACAACTACTCGCTACACAGCTAACTAGAGAACTGCAAAAGGCCTTACATTATCCACCCTCCTCAAGATGTCAATTACTGAATAACATTTTGATTAATTAGATCTAGTATCAAACATTTGAAATTTACACACAAAACCAAACACAACAAAAACAAACAAACGAAACCCAACCACCAAAACCAAACAAGCAAACAAAAAAACCACCAAACCAGCAGGACTATTCCTTCCTGAATAATACAAGGGAAAAGAAACAATATATTTTTATCCAGTGGGGACGGTCAGACCACCATGTACCCAAAACACAGCATGGTAACTTCACAGGTACAGCCCTCACTAAAAGCAGTATTCCACTTGGGAAAAAACACACATGAACTAAATATAAGTTGAACGCTTAATTTTGTAAGTGTGCCTCATAAAATTTTTAGTTTCCATAGTGCGATTGGACAACAAATTACTGCTTCTTATTAAACCATTATGAAATATCAGTTGTGCTAACAACTCCAAAGTAAAATAAACACAAATTTCTTAGCTCCATTTCCCCTCCTCTTTTTTAAGGCAAGCACAGAAATTAAGAACATTAGGTCATAAAAGCCTGTGGCAGAATAAGAGACTAATCTGAAACATCAGAAATTCAAGAGGCAGAAGAAAACTCTGCAGTTTTCACAGAGCTTCAGGCTTGCCCAGGTTATGTCGGTAGAGCATCTGGGATGATTTGCTATGCAGCAAAATGTAAGGCTGATATGCAACACGCCCATCATCAAATACACAAGCTTTCATGCATTTGTGTAAAATATACTCGTCAGGGAGACAGCAAGGTTAGAATTGGGTCAGATTACACCCACGCTAAGAATTTTAATATTTCCATTCCTTGGTTTATAAAAATCTTTGACAACAAAACAAAATCCCAAAATCATAAATAAAAAAATTCTGTGTATATAAATGCACCAGTGACCCACTACTGAAACAACCACTTCTCAGTAAAACACAGCAGCTCTTTAAGAACATAGACACTAGTCAGTAATTTAGGACAGAAAGACTCAGACCCAACAGCAATCACATGGGAAATTTCAAAGCAATGGAATAAGAGGGTTTTTTCCATGTTTGAACTTGATCATGTTACTGGATTTAAAAGTCTGTATGCTGGCAATATAGGATCTGTAATAATCAGGCATAGTCAAACCTTAGGTAGGGTGGCAATTCCAGAACATTTTCAGGGTAAAAACAATGTTGTGCAATTGGTTACTAAATTATTTAAAAGAATACTTGCTATGCAGTAAACATTACTGTTAATTTGTGTTGTATATCTCATTCACCTGATCCAAGTGGATAGTGCACCAGCTTGACACTACTTAATGGTATAATAAAACAAGACTGCAGCCAAACCAGAGAGGCTGATGATTCTTCCAACTTTCCCTTCCCGGCTTATTGCCTGGCAAATCTTTTGAACTCTTCTCTTGTGATCCCATTCAAACAAAGAAAAAAACAGTAGTAACTAATAAACGCATTGAATTGAAATCAAGGATATTTTAAAATATCCTACCACATTAGCAAGGCAGAATTAACTTTGAAGAAGTAAAAAGAAAGTTGAAGACCAGAATTCTCCCACTTTACAAGGTAAATTCTATCTGTTTATGTATTTGGCTGACTTTAAAAAGCCAGGGTAAGGTAGCCAAGTCATAACCACCATCAACAGCCGGGAACTGTCTGCAGTCTTCATTTCCCAAGCACTAACTAGTTACAGTACAACCCCAAGTCAGACAGGTCAGAGAGATGCAAAAATGCCAGCCAAGCACTGATCCCAAACTACAGTTAAACAGACAAGAATCTGTCCAATTCATAAGAAAAAATGGTTTTTAAAAAATCCTTCCACTGAATACCTTTTAATAACAACTAATTCGCTTGGGACTAGTAATACTTCACTGAAGCTTTCCAGGAAAACTACTGCCTTACTCTGAATATTTTTAACTAGCAGCAAATCGAAGCTCGCGCAAGCCAGTCTTCTGTCTATTGGAGAGTAAGGGCTATCCCTACTGCTCTACAGAGAAGAAATCTGTACTTTGCCTGCCCTGCTACTTTGCAAATGCTTTCTCCAAGCCAGTCAGATCTTATCCAAGATCACTGCTACTTATATATCAGGACTGAAAAAAGTATGAAATGTGGGGAACAACACTCTGAGGGTCACACTGAACGCAGTTTATCGACATTTACTGAAACATTCTCCAAGGCTGAACTCAAAAGCTGGCCAGTCAGAATCAGTTATGACTGAGGCAGGGAGCCATATAGTGAATGAAACCATGCTGTGCTCTGCCTACAGAAGAGGCATATTCTAGAATAAATCTCTACATTTACTCTTCTGTGTTTACTTTCACTGTTGCTTTACTTGCTGCTACTCTGATCCGATGAAACACTATGGCAAAACATTCAAAGGAGACTCAACATAGATTTCTCAACATAAACTTTGAAAGAGAAAAAATGCACAACAAACTACCAAGCAAGGACAGTAGCTGTCGAACACCTATAAATATACGACCACTTCTATTCAGGCGCCTGAAACACAGATCCAGTGATCTAACTAACAATATCCCTCTAATATACTCAGAGATACACCTATTTTCTAAGGTATTTAGCAAACAAAAGCTCAAACCCAAGCTGAAGAAAAAAAGAAAAAAGAACTATTCGGCTGCAACCTTTCTGAAACAAAGGTGAGCACCATGTCAACTAAAGGAAACTGCCCCAAAGTGTAAGGAGAAAAAGTAAAACATAAGAATACCACATGCATGAAGAAACAGACAGCCTCTACTTTGACGACAAAAAGGCAATTTTGACATACTTGTGTAAATTACACATGCAAAAACACTGTGTTCTTATCCAATACAGAGAGGGGGAAATAATCAATTTTGCTAATTCTGGCAGGAGAATTTTGCCATTTTCAGACATGTGTTTTCCCTCAAAAATAAGAAGGTGTGAACTAAGACAGCAGGAACAAAACACTGAAAAATCTGATCTTCCCTAAGCAAATGTTCTCACAGAGACACTTGTTTCATGTAAGAAATTAGAAAAAAGGAACCTGATTATCTGCACAGTCTGAAATTTCTACCCATCATTTTGGTAACTAGTTGTGAGAAGTCTTCAGAAGATGTTTATGTTTATGGAATCAAATGAAGAAGGAAGAGAGAGAGGCTGCTGGGTATTGTCCATAAAATAAAACTTAACCTGGAAGGAGTGGCAGGTATCACACTACTGACAAGAAAAATGCACTGCAGTTTGAAAGTACACTTCTACCTGCAGTGTAATATGAAAAAAGGAAAGCCAGTCCCTGGGGCAAGGAGGTAAGAGAAACTGTCATACCCTAGAACCATGCTTCCTGACTTTGGGAGCAGTAGAACAAGCCCAAAAACATTTTCCCAATTAACTACAGGCTTGCAGGTGTGGTAACAGGGGGCACACAGTCCTGAGCCACAAACACAAAAATCATCCAGGAGGAGGAAGTTCCTGTCACCGAAGAGCACACGGCGTGGTACCACCTGTATGAGCACGAACTGCCACAACCTGCACTCGCCCGTGTCCCAGGGGTCTGGCTCTGCACCCCTCCTCAGAACCACTCAGAGTGAATGACAGAATGGCTAAAAGTTACAGTACATACTCAGATGTACTAAAAATCAGGGTTAGAGGAAGATGAAAACTTTTAGACAACACATAGCTTAATATATATAAATCACTGGACTAACTGTTCTACTTAAATTGTTATACAGCTACCATTTTCCTTTAACAAATAGAAATCTCAGTAACATAAGGTTCATATTAAATCTCAAGGAAAAATAAAAAGAAAATAAATTTATTTTCATAATATTTACCGATTACATAAATATCACAATAGCACATTTTAACACTGGACCTTTTGATTCCCTCCATTTTGTGAACGGTGCACAAGAAGGATATATTTTTGTATTCTGAATTGAGTAAATGAACGGCACCGACTGCACAGACATTTTTGGTACTAATGGAGCATGAAGTCTTGTGGGGGCTATAAAGTCACCAAAACCCTCATGTTGGAAGTGTGTCAGGATTCAATTCCAAAGGCAATTATGTCCTAGCTTTGTGTGAAACTGACAAATGGTCTAGTTTACAAAACATGACCTGCTTATTTAAACTTATCAACAGATGGCATTACAGCCAAAGTCTGAAATATGCTCATGTCAAGGGAGACAGTATCTTTATGGGCATAACAGGCTAGGATGGAGCACAGCTAGTGCCTTGCCAGATTTTAATAAGATCAACTAATCAAATATTTTTGTTGTCTGCTATATAAACATGCAGGGGAAAAAAAAAAAAAAGCATTGAAAAATACTACACACACACACTGCAGACACCCCTTAGACAGTCTGAAAATATGTGTTCAAAGTTAGGACTAGTTTGTTTATTTATGGTGCCGTGTAAGGGAAAGTGGGGAATACGTAACACCTGTCAAAAGAAACAGCGAATTATACTGAGAATCCTGGTAAGCCTAAAATACTTTCGAGCTGGAAGTTATTTCCTTTGTAATAAGACTACTAGAAAAGATTTATTCTAATAATAAGCCAAATATCCCATGACAACCCTCCCAATAACAGATTTGAAGTAAAAAGTAAACCAAGCACTTTGGAGAAGCACAATGAAAATACATCACCAGAGCAGAAATGTCTCTACAGCATCCTTCCACCCTTAGAATCACTACACAGTATTTTACCATTGGAAGTAGGAGCTGTAATTCTAAACATATGCCAAGGCAGGAGAGAAATCTTTGACATTTGCTTTAAGAATATTAACAGAACAATTACTCTTACACTGAGAAAGGTATCGGGTACTGTTTTTGGAATAATTCAAATTTATGAGCATGCAACCGGAATGAAATTTTCCCTTAGAAACCACGAAGTCTGTGGTATCTAAGAGCAGGTATTTCCCCCAGCCTTATGGGAGCAGACAAGTTGAAGAGAGAGATTTCAATTCTATCTGCCTATCAGACTTACATCCAGTAGTAGACCTTCAGTACAAGATATGCAAACACTGATACAATATCCAGATTGTCTCTGAAATTAGAGACAACATCAGAAGCAGATCAGCATTCAGAATATCTTGCTCAGAAGATCTCCACAGCATTGCAAAGATACATTCTTTCAACTTGGGTTTCTGTGTGTAACAAGCTTATAAATGAAAACTCTATTCTTACATTAAAAAATGGGTCTCTCAGTGAAAAATTACTGCTAACCTTGCAGTTTAATGACAGTAATAGTGAAAAGCTTCTATATAAGAGAAAGGAATGGCAGCCAGGTATAGGGAAAATGACAATCTGACTGCAAGTGGTCAGAACTTGCTCACCAAAGGCTGAACCACTGAAAATAGAGTAGTCAATATGAACTCTGCAATAGTTGCTAAAACAAGCCACAACCCACTTGTGGAAATGGGTATCAAGCGCTAGCAAGAACTATGTACTGAATTCATAGGAAACAAGGAAATTGGTATCAAACACAGATTAGTCGTATACCACGTGCCCAAAATGTACATACAGCACACGCTCCCAGAGCTGAGGTTACAAAACCACTGCAGAAAAGCCTGTTTTTAAAGAGCAGTTTGAGAGCAAAGCACAGCTGAAACTGAAGTTGGAGAATGATCAGAAGAATCAAGTAATACTGCGTGAAGCTCATAAATCAGGTCTCAACCACTGTTTTAACATAATTCCTTTTTACTGTTCTGTTAGCTGTTATTCTCAACTAAACTGGCTGAACTGTCTTCCAGCAGACAAAACACCTGACAATCCCTCGCCAGGCTCACAACTTGTAAAGATTTGTACCGAGCTTGAAGGTCAAGAGGATTCAGAACCACACTGCCACAGAACACACACTCATTAATGGTTTCTCCTTACTTCAAACACTTATGTTGCTGCTTGGTTTTTCTGCATCCTACTCATTAAATGCTCCATTTTGTGTCTCATCCTGAAACTAAATCTTCTGTTCATCTCCTTAAAGACACTGAAAGAAGTCCCTTTCTTCCACACACATGCTTGCCACAGTGGTCACCTTGCAGCTGCAAGTAAGTATTATTCAGCTCTAACCCTGAGTGTCCCACTCTTTGAGATGTTGTGTCTTTGCTTATGACAATCTTTATTTACTTTCACAATCATCCTTCTTCACAAAAGAAGTCAGGGAGAGGGGGTACCTGTAGTAAAACAACTACCTCTGAGTATCAGTTAGACCTCTTGAATAATTTTCAAATATGCTAACAACAGTTACTTGTATATTTGAAAACAGTTAATTGCAAATACGCAGTTAACAGTTGGACTCGATGATCTCAAAGGTCTTTTCCAACCTTAATGATTCTACAATTCTATGAAATAAGTAGTTTCCAGTGTGTCTGGCCTCTATTGGCTGGCAATATTCCTCTGTGTATCAAGGTATGAGTCAGCTGAGGAAGAAAATGAAGAGATGCTCATGCAAAAAATGAAAAAGCACAATGTCATGCTTCTGTTGCTGGCAAAGCAAAGGACAATGCAGCAAGAGATGACAACAGATAGAGGAGAAACATAAATGTGAAGGCCCCTTAGAGTGAGTGTACAAGAAGCTGGAACTGTATGTGGTGGATGGTAGCCAAAGCATAGGCTTGTCAAGGAGGAGATGGCAACATGTTGAGAAAACATGCCAGGAGGACAGCTTCAGAAATCATGTTCTTAACAAGACAAAAAGGTAACACAGTTGTCAGAGGCCAGCAAGAACAGCAAGCAGTAACAGAGATGGTAAAGGGAGGAGAAAGTGTTGCCCAAAGAGGCTGAGAAAAAAGCAGCAAAAGATTTATGCCATGAACTGGAAGATGAGTCCCTATCCTGTCTGTTCAGGGCAAGGACATGTTATAGGCCCAGCTGTGGAGGTTTGCAACAGAGGAAAGCAGGAAACAAAGGAAAATCTCAAAGGAGCTGTCTCGAGTTCCGTATTGGCCTCGGCAATTGCAGCAATTAATTTTAAAAAATACATTAAGGTAGAATGCAAAGTTGTATAATTTAATATGCCTGGAATGAAGGAGGTAAAGAAAAGCAAAGAGAGGACACCAGAAGTGGGTCATTGTGTCTAACTTGTGAAAAAAAAAAAAAAGGAGGAAGGTAAATAGCTTAGTGCAGAAGCTACTGAATGAATGACTAGAACAGTAGGAGGGAAACCAGGAAAATACGGACACAAAAGTCAAGGGAGGACAAGATTTCAAGACTGGGCATGATCAAGTGTCAAAAACAGCAGGGAAGCCAAGAAGGATGAAGATGGAATAGAGACCCTGAGACCTGGCCAAGAAAAGGTCATTAGAGATCTCAGCAGAAGCTTCAAGGGAGTGAGGATATCTGTACTGAAATCAACTTACAAAACAGTTCTAGACTGCAGATATGGTACAGGATCTTTCAATTTTCAAGTCACTGGTCCTTCCACGAAACAAGAATTAATTGGGGGCATTGTGCTTTCACTGTTTCTTAATGTCACAAAAAGCAGCATGTAGAGTTTTTGAGTTCAATATCACATTGTAATTAAGGCAATCAACAGCAAGAAGAACAGTCAGCCATTAAAAAGTGGTTTTCATCCTTATACTTTGGAACTCTTACAATAACCTATTCCATGATAAATGGGAAGCCATGCATGGAGAAGTGTGCAGCCCAAGGTCAGCCAGCAAAGGAGTAGCAGAACCATGCAGAGAACACGGGTGTTCCAAATTCCAGACCATTTCTCTATATTCAAAGCTTGTCTGCTTTGTTCAGATAAAGATAAAGGGAATTTCAGATGTAACTATTTTAGCAGCTTACTTACTTTTCTCTGCAAGTTCCTGATGGGGAGGGAGAATTTGTCTTGGTTTTATTTAACCGCAGTTTTCTAGGGGGAAACTGAGAATTCAGAAACTTTGCTCCTTTAATTTGTGACCACAAAGAGCTCAGATTCCTTCCCAATTATTCAGATTTGAACTTTTAACAGTAATTACATATTTCTGCTATAATCAGCCACAGTCTTTATACAGCAGAGAGCATAAACAAAATTTGAATTGCTAATTGTAAAAAACAAAAAAAGCAAATATTTTTTCCTCGAGGTATAAAAGCTCTCACTCATCATCTCACTCTGTCCCTCATTACTCAGTCTCTCTTATACATAAAAAAGGCCAAAAAAAGAACATGCATTTCCTTAGTTCTTGACTTCACATCAAATAAAGTGACCAGCTCAGAAGGATAAGGAATGAAGTACTGGGCCTCGAACAAACTGTTCACCTCAGTTCTGAAAACCAAGATCCTCAAGCGCTAGAGGGAACTAGAGAATGTAATGAAGGGGTTTCAGTCTAACCAACCAAAATCTAGCAATTCCTGAGGAAGGAAAGGGGCCAGAGAAGAAGGAAGGGTAAGAGAATGAATGAGGTAGAGTATGGAAACAAAGTGACACTTCACAGACAAGCAGAACTGGATATTTTCAGTGATTAAAGAAAAAAGTTTCTTGAGATAACCTCGGACAAAAAATCCTCTATGTCCACAGGCATATAATCTAATGAACGCCAAACTAGGAACAGGTCAAAATGCAGGTAAGGAAGTAAGACCAGAATCTGTGAGATACGGTGAGAAAGGAGTCCTGCCAGTGAAGAATCCTAGAGAGGAGATGAGGGATGCTTACTTGATGAAAAGCAACATTCTAGGCTTGTAGGACCACAGGACAGAATGCCAAAGGGACCGCAAGGGAAATGAGATGCAAAGAGCAGGGACAACTGAGAGGAGGAGTGGGGTGTAGGAGGAAATGCGAGTCAAGAAGTAGGCAGGGTGGAAACATGCTGGGCCTTAAAGGTGCAGGAGAGGAACCCGACAGTCACGTAACCCTACAGAACCCAGGGGTTCAGGAAAGGGTTCACAAAGGTCAGGTACCAGCAAAATCTGTGCTGTCTGCCTCTAAGACAAGTCTAAAGTCCTTAATATGATGGGGTAGAAGACTGGGCAGGTCAAAAACTAGAAGGACAAACCAACAGCCTAGTCCAAATCTTGGCAAAGCACTGCAAGATACAACATTAAATTGGTCCTAAACTCGGTTGTGAGATCTCTGATTTTTGAAACATTCCCAGTATAATGCATTTTCATTTCAAACATAAAATGAAAATTCACAATTAATTAGTTGTGAAAGCATACTGCAGCATGCTTACTCTCTCTCAGTAATAAACAGACAGCCTTTAAAAGTGCAAAACATGAGTACAGGAAAAAACATATTATAGATTTTTAGGTTCATCATATAAGAAGAAGGAAACAAACCCAGCAGAATAGACAGCAAGTAGCAATACTGCCTCCTACCAAGATGATAAGCATTTGGAAGTTGAACATATCAACTGGATATTCCTGCTAAAATAACATGTGCAACTGTCAGCAACACAACGAGTTAAAGGCTCTCTTCAGGCTTCAGAGTTAACACAACTGCAGAGTTAAAACATGTCAGAGATACCATATTAGGCTGTCCATTAATCTAGGGACTGCTCATCTTTTCTAAGTTGTCTTCCAGGCTGAAAATGCTAGAAACAATGTTTTTTTGAAGTTTCAATTCTGAAGCATCAATCAGAAACATATTCTGCAAATGGAGGACTGCATAACATAGAGGGTTGCGTATGAAAGTCACTGGTTACAGTTCTACCCAAGGCTGGGAGAAGCAAATGGAAAAATTAGTCCAAAAGCATATTTCATCTTTTGGTTGCTAACAACCAAGATCCAATTCCTCTCTGACAGCTGTGTAAAATGAGATAATCAGCCCAGTCCTGCTCTTGAGGGACAGCTGTCCGTATCACAGTTGCCATTAACCATACCTCTGTTCTGACACTTGAAGTAAAGGGCCAAAGATCCAAACTGGGATGCAGATGGAATCTCCCACTACAAGAAGGTCAGCTGAAGTTTAGGGGAGGAGGTAGTAAGCTGTAACCTGCACCTCTGTGGTAAGAATAAACTTCTCTGGAGACACCAGCTGTATTTTTAGAGGGGAGGGGGAAAAAAACCCAACAACCCAAAACAACAAAAAACCAAACCAGAAGTACTACAGTAGTCACAACCCTGTTAGATCCAACTGTTTACTGTATTTCATTCTTTCATCCCAACTTTTTTTTTTCACCCCAACTTTTCAGACTCCTTATTCTATCTTAGAAACTTTCCTACAAAACCAGATTTCAAGATAAAACTCAAGAACTTATAGAACATATACTTAAACATTACTATAACCTCCTGATCATAACATAATCCTTTTCCCATAACTCTCTAGATCACCTCATTTCATTTTACTTAATGACTTGATCTGAGAAATGCCACACACTCAGTTCTCAGATGGGAATTGAGTGCCCATCAGACTGCTTCAATCTAAGAAGTCAAGTTTTGGAAGCATGAACGTCCAGATTTAAATTTATAAACCCATACACACATACCTAAGTGTCTCTTTACTCAAATGTTGAAGACTTCACTGCTTCTGTTGAAGCCAACTCTACATTCCTGGGGATTTACAAGAATTAGGCTATTTACTTAGGTACATTAATGTGGTTTTTAAAGTCTAATTTTAGGTATTCAGATTTAACATTCTTAATGTAAACTCTTACAGACATAGCACTTACATTTAAATGTGTCTATAAAGTACCTTGCACTTTCATGAAGACAAATAATACTCTCCTTTTTTCTTTTATGGATACTTTTGTATAAAATAAATGGTGCAGAACAGCTGCAGTATTCCATCTCAGAGGAAGCTGCATTTTCACCTGTGACAAACATTTGATGTGAACACATGATCACACTGAAGAGCTATGCTCTCTAAAAATTATTCCCTTTTCCCTTAAATTTATGAGTACGTCCTAGCTTTTGCATAGCTGTGTTTTAGACTAGAAGATCCTCAGAGCAGAGATTGTCTTAATTTTGTGTCCAAATCAGTACTGAATGCTCTGTCAGCAATTAACAAATATACAACAATTAGTCTACAGCACACCACTTTCAGCCTTGTCTGTCTGTCATGAATATTTTATGCTCAGGCAGCAAGTACAAAAATCTTAATCTTTATCATTAATGGAAGCAAAAAAATGTTCCATATGCAGAAAGACAATTGCTGTGGAAGAGCAGAATTTTGTTAAGACTGGCATATATATTCTGTAAAGTGCTCTGGCATCCATCAGAGCCAAAAGCACTTGAAAAATGTCAAGTCATTACTGCGAAGAAGGGGGCAGCATGAGGTAAATTAACCTCAGGAGCACGAAAAGTCAGTTACCCCCCTGAATGTACAAAGGCCAAAATGCCTCAGTTATCTCTTTCCTTGTGCTAGATAACATAGCTGTACTCAAAACAGGCTGATTGCATAACTACAGGGCAACAGGTAGGAGGGCATCTAACAGTACCCCCAGAACATATGTATGCTAGGTGGTTCAGCCTTCCCTTAGAAAGAGGCACCTTCGGAAGCTGTGGATAATTGACAGAATTCTCTGCCAAAATGGGGAATCACTCTGGCATCTTTTGTCTGATCTGGCTAGCACATTACACCAAGGAGTTCCTTCTTCAGGGACTCCCTGTTTAACCATCGCTCTCCCAAAAGGCTTCTAAAAGGGTTCCTGTCCTGGCCCTTTTGATCTTGAATTTCCTTGCTGATATCTCATTGGAGAACAGAAACAGGAATACCTCAGGTGAGATATCCTTAAGCACGATTCTTCTACTACTGGAATCTGCTTTGGCTTCATTTGAGATGAAATCTCCCTCAGACTTGATTTCTCAGGAAATCACTCCATTGGTGTCAGAATACTTATTTGTGACTAGGAATTAACTGCCTCATTTACAAAAAGCAGCAGCTCGGCTCACATAGCACCAGCATTAGGATTCATGTTCCTAGCCCCTGAATACAGCATAAAGCACAAATGAAGACTGGTGGCAACCGCATGGCTCCTCTTGGCTTTCGGAACAGTTCCACCAGCACTGTCATGGTTTTTGTTCCCAGGCCCCTGCCCACCACAGAACCCACTCTCAAGGGCACTCCTTCCAGAATTCATCCCACACTCCCTTAGGTACATTAGAACACACATCTCAGAGCACTTGCACGGGGATCTGTACCTTTGGATCCCAAGCACAGTGAGGTCTGCATCGCACAATGATTTTATTCTCACAGTTACAAGCACAGTAGGACACACATGGAGAACTCCACCCCATGGGTGCATCCTTGGACACTGGCACTACAAATCACTGCTCCTGTCTCCTCAAAGCTTTTTTTGGCTAGTATTACCCTTCTCAATGACCCCTAAATGACAGAAACTATTTCACATCGGTGATGAAACAGGCTGAGCCCAGGATGAATAAACTAGGAAAAAAAAGTAGAAGGGAAAGGGCAGAGAGGTTTCTTACAATTAAATAGGGATAAGGTCTCCCATAAGCTAAACAGCAAGGGAAAGAATCAGGTCAATTCCATACAGCATATAACAGAGCTAAATGAGGGAAACAGAGAAAGACACGCAGAAAACGAAGCCTGTGGAGAGGTTCAGAAACAGAACGAGAGAAAAGATTAAAAGGAAAGCAGATACAGTGAGAGAAGAGACATGGAAAACAAGGACAGAAGGTGAGAGAGAAGGACAGCTAGGAATAGAGAGGTGATATAATGTGGTCACTCACTCTGTCTGGAAGATTTTCTGGAGGGAGGTGGATTATCTTCAGTGCTGGTTGCTGGGGTGCTGCCCTTCACACTCCTTCTCTGAGACCCATACTCAGAGTGTTGCTGTCAGCTAATCCAAGAGCTTCTTCAAAAAATATTTTGAGGGTGAAAGGATTGTGGATGAAATCAGGATCTTGAGTACTAAAACAATCTGTTTGGGATTGCCAGTCCCCTAAAACAGCTGGTTTTATCCTGGGATGGAGATCCTCTCTCCCTTTTGGCAGCCAAGTACTAAAGGGGTGTTCCCCTGGGAGACAGCGTTTTCACTGACAGTCAGATTATTTCAGAAATCTATTTCCCCAATTTCCCTACCTGTAAATCTCTCTTTTCTTTTCTCTAGGTACACCTTGTCCTTAAGGGTGGGCAAATATCTTTCTCCAAAAAAATTCTTGCTATCTCTGTGAATATTATCAGTGAAATCTGCCTTTTCCTTCCCCTGTAACTAGGAGGTGTGTCTTCCCTCCTTGCACAGGGTATTTGAAGAAAACCCTCTTGGAATTAGGGGATGAGGGATCTTCCTTGGGATGAAGGCGGATGAAATCAGTACTGGAAATTACCTTTATCTCCAGTTACCAGCAACTGGAAAAGGAAAGAAAAGCTAAATCTGCCTCTGCCTTCTCTCCCTCGTTTTGCTCTGCCGCCCGCTGAGCAGATGTAAATAATTAAAATTACTAGGTAAGTATCTGGAGCTCCTGCTTATTTCTGTCTTGGGGACTGCCTCTCTTGGGCATACAGGATTCCTTCTGGGAAGACTCCCCTGTTACTCTCTGGTCTGGGGAAGGGCTGCCTGCTCTGCCAGAGGGAGGAATTTCCTCAGTAGCAGGGGGAGTAGGTGGTAAGGGTTATTCTCACAGTCCTCAGAAGCTGGGATCTGAGGACACCTCTCCCCTCGTATCGAGGGAGCTCCAGAAGACTGTGTCCCGCAGCGAGGAAACGCAGACCTCCTTCTAGATAGTTGCCAGGGCTGTCTGCCGGGGGCCTCCGCGCAGCCTTGGCTCGTTAGTGGGGCAGGGGGCGAGTGTTAAGCTCCCTCACCAGCTGCGGGGAAGGGGCCTGGCAGGGGGGGCCGCCGGGATGTCCCCGCACCGGCAGCGGGGCTGCCCGGCGGGGCTGCGGGCGGGGCGGGGGGCGGCGGACAGGGTCTCTCCCCCACCCCGGCAGGCTACGGGGGTGTCCCCCCACCCCGGCCGCTGTCCCTGACTTCCCCCCAGGCCCCGGCTCCTCCTGCCTGGGCTCGGCTACCACGGGAGGCCGCGGCGGCTCACGGGCCTGCGCGGGGCTGCGCGGCGCCTCCGCCGCCTTCCGCCGGGCCGCGGCTTCGTCCGCGGGGCGCTCCCCGGGCTCCGGTGCGGGGGCCCGGCCCGGGCGGCGCTGAGTCTCTCCAGGCCCCGCCGCTCCCGCGGCTGCTGCTCCGGGCTGCGGCTCCACTGCAGGCCCCGGCTCCTCCCCAGCCGCCGCTCCGCCTCCCCCGGCTCCCCCCGGCCGCGGCCGCCCCCGCCTCCCCGGGTTAAGGAGGCGCCGGGCCGGGGGAGCCGCGGTGGCCCGCCCGCTCTGCCGGCCGGAGGGGAGGAGCCGGCTGCCCGCGGGGACCGGCCGGGGCCCCGGCCATCCCCGGCATCGGGGCTCGAGTCACCGCGGCGGTGCCCGCGGGGCCCTCGCCCCCGAGGGCGCTGCCAGCAGCCGCCTCTTGCCGCCCCTCAGCTGGCGGGGTCACCCAGGCCACAGCCGGTCATCGGCCCCCGCCCGGGGGCTCCCCCACGCCCCTGCCCCGCTCCCGCACGGCTGCCCGGGGTCGGGGTCTCCGCCCTGGGTGACCCGCGCTGCTCCCACCGCCCGCGCAGTGCTTGTGCCCAGCTCCAGTCCGGGATGCTCGGGGTCAACTCCCACCCCAAAACAACTTGGCATTCCGTCTCTGGTAATCTTCCCTCGCGCCTTGTGTTTGTCAATAACCTATTGCAGGGACCTCATCAAATCTTAAAGGACCTTTCCACCACAACCCTATTAAAAGTCTCATTACTATCTCTCCTATGTGCTACTACCAGCTAGAACCATATGGGAAACCCCATGAATTCACCTCATTAATGTGTACAAATACCTAAAGCAGGGGTGCCAAGAAGATAGCACCAGGCTTTTCTTGGTGATAGCAACCACTAGGACAAACAGGCAATGGGCAGGCAATGGTGCACGGGAAGTTCCACCTGAAAATGAGGAAGAACTTCTTTGCGGTGCAGGTGACCACACACTGGAACAGATTGCCCAGAGAGGTAGAGTCTGCCTCACTGGAAATGCGTAAGAACTGACTGGATACAATCGTGTGCCATGTGCTCTAGGATGACCTGCTTTAGCAGTGAGGTTGGACCAGATGACCAATTGAGGTCCTTTCCAACCTTACCCATTTTGTGACTTGCAAATTACATAGAGTGTTGTCCCACTTTCACCCAGTTGGCTGAAAACTGGGAGTCTCCTGTTGGGGTGTCTCAGAGCTGCAGACCAAAGCAACAGTCCATTATTTTAAGGTATTAAAGAGGACTGTGCAGGGAAGCACACTAAATAGACCAAATACTCCAAAATGTGGATGTAGGAAGCAGCAGGCACTGCCCGGCGTCCCCCTGCTCCTGAAGCTAGTGTCATAGGCAGGTCACTTCGACACGTCAATCTGAAATGCACGACCGTGAAACAGCCTCCCTCAGGGTCCCAACCCCACTTCTCTAAAAGACTCCTTGCATTTGATAATCTTTTCTTTTTGTGGGTAGTTTTGCATCTGCATCCTTCCAAATGGTAGCACTTCTGTAAAATGTGGAGCAGAGGACAGCACACATGCTGGGAGGAAATGGCATTTTCTGAGTAATTTTTTTTCCTTCCAGAAACTGTAATATGGAAATTGTTCTGGTGGTAGAGGGTGTGTTGTCAGATTTGCTGCTTTTGCAGGGCTTAGTTTACCGTTGCACCTGCAATGACTCCTTGCATTCCTTCAACCTGTCAAAACCTGTGCCAAAGTTCAATGGCTTCATTTCAGGAAGTCAGTCATCTTCTCAGGTTGCTCTAGATCCTCCTTTTCCCACACCAAACCATTCTTCTGCTCCAATGCCGGCAGCTCTAGTCATAGCTCTTCTCCCTATGCCTCCTTCTCCCTTACCTGTTCTTCGCTCTGTCAAGGAGGGTTTCCTGCCCCTTTTCCCATATTCATATTATCTCATTAGAGATCCCATTATGGTGTTCCTGATCATTACCAAGGGCCAACAACCACCTCTTTCCCTCCCACCACTACAGCAGAGCTCTGTCCTTTCTCCCAGCCTCACTCCAGTCCTGGGTGAACATCTTAGCTTCGGTTCCCTTATTCTTCTGCCCCTCCTTGGACTTCTGTTTAGGCCGTGTGGTCTTTGGGTCTCTGCTATTTCCATACAAAGTCAGCCAGTCCCCTTCTAGCTGGCATTTGTGACCATACAGTGCTCAGGCTTCTCTTTACCGAGAAACAAGGCAGGAGCACCATTGTGCTGGGAGGCACTGTCGGGTGGTATTTCCGAGTTGTTTGATCTGCAGCCAACTGCAGAGGTGTTAAAAAGCTGCGGTTGGACTCCACGTGTGCCAGGCTCCAGTGTGTGTTCCCTACTTTTCATTTTGATTTTCAGGATCCTCTCTCCCAAATGAATACCTGAAATACTGCCTGCTTTTTATAGACAATAAAAATATATGATGTAACTAACTTGTTCCACTACTTGAAAGAATGTAAATACAAAAATTTGCATTCAACACAAAAAGTGCCTTAGGGAGGCAGGGCAAAGGATAGTGTGGCAGAGACACACAGAGGTGAATGGATCATGATCCATCATAATATTTAGTACTCAGAGAACAAGGACACATCCCAAAGACTTTCCAAGCTAAGCGGAAGATAGAGGAGAGCAGATGGAGACATGGGGAAAAAAAGAAAACTAGTCACCATGTAACTTATTTTTACATTACATTCAATGTATTTTATCCTTCTCCCAATTTTTTCAAGATGCCACTGTTTTTGTGCATGACTGAATTGTTAATATTTGTCTAAGAAGAGCTGTAAATTTTGACAGATGGGTAGCGGGCAGTTGGGGCTTCTGGCATCCAGGAAGGTGTAGGAGGTGGCTTTGTTTTTTGGCAGTTAGGACACTGAAACTCACAGTATTTGGGAAGGAATTCTCTTCCACATCCTGACTGAAGGACTGTTCCTTCCATTTCCTGGTTAGCAGTGAACAGGCATCTCAGCAACCCTGTGTAACATGCAGGTACCCCAACATGTTTTTCTCCCTGGCTAGGGTTTGGTGTTTGGCTTATGGCTTTTTTTTCAAAACCTCTTCTTATCCAGGAAATTCTTTCTTTTATGTACTTGTGTGTAAGTATGAGAACGGCTGAGGAAGCTCGGGGTGCTGGGGAGGCTGAGGGGTGACCTTATCATTCTCTGCAACTACCTGAAAGGAGGCTGTACCCAGGTGGGGGTCACCGTCTCCTCCCAGCTAGTAACAGCATGAGAGGACGTAGTCCCAAGATGCTCCAGGGGAGGTTGAGGTTGGACATTAGGAAGGATTTCTGCACTGAAAGGTTGATTACACATTGGAACAGGCTGCCCAAGGAGACGGTGGAGTCACTGTCCCTGAAAGGGTTTAAGACTGGATGGCATTTAGTGCCATGGTCTAGTTGACATGGCGGTGCAGTCACAGGTTGGACAAGATTATCTCAGAGGCTTTTTCCAACCTAATTGATTATGTGACTCTGTAAATATATATACAGAAGTTTACTTCACTTATATAACAAGCCCGGATTGCCTTCTTACAGCACTCTATGGAAGCGACATACCTACCTGGGTAATGGTGCATCACACAACAAAGAGGCCAAAACTCGTGGTTTAAAACTCAGCACCTTAAACACTTTTAGGATCCAAACCACAGGAAAGCCAGTGCTACCTGGTATCCTCACCAGTGCCAACCGGACCTTCCGGGAGCTCGGCAGTCTCAAAGGCTGGAAAAGCGTCAAGGGACGTGTTTGCTGGCCCAGCCTTGGCCACGCGTGAGGGCAGACACTTCGCCTCCAGCCGCCGCTCCCCGTCCCCGCAGCAGGAATCCCTCGTATGTCAGGCGCTTATCTGCCGGTACCACCCTCCACCCGGCTCCCCCATCCCGATGGCGATGCGAGAATTCTCCCGCAGCCGCCCCCTCACGCCGCCCTCACACCAGGCAGCCCCCGCTGCCGCCACCG
This sequence comes from Pseudotriccus pelzelni, assembly GCA_035584735.1. Classification (NCBI taxonomy): domain Eukaryota; kingdom Metazoa; phylum Chordata; class Aves; order Passeriformes; family Tyrannidae; genus Pseudotriccus; species Pseudotriccus pelzelni. The sequence continues at coordinate 28,651,473 of JAWMRA010000001.1, forward strand.
CGGCTCTCCCGGGACACCCCCACCGGTCCCGCTCCCGCCGGGCTCTCGGGCCACCTTAAGAGCGCGCGGAGCCCCCGGGCCGGGCGGCTCCTCCCCGCCCCGTGTCGCATCCAGCCAGGGAACGTGTGGCGGGCGGCGGGGCTGCGCGGGAGCGGGGGCGGCGGGAGCCCCCCAGGGCGGCAGCGGGATGGGGGCGGCTCCCCGGGCGGGGAGCGCGGGCGGCGGCGGGGCCGGAGCGGGCCCACCCTCCCGGCTCCCGGACCGCGGGAGCCGCATCGCGCGGCGCGCATTGGCGGGCGGCGGGGGCGGGGCCGTCAGTCTGATTGGCTCCCGCAGCCATCCATCAAGGAGGAGATGGCGACGGAGGGACAATCCGCCTTTCCGATTGGCCGCGGGGCCCACGGGGGCGGGGCGAGGCGGGCAGGGCGGAGCCGCCCCGTCAGTCACATGAGTCACCGAGGGCCGCGCGGGCGGGCGGACCCGGGGTCCGCTGGTCGCGGCGCGCGCGCGCGAAGGTCACTTCCTGCCCGGGGCCCGGCGGCTTCCGGGTGAGCGACCCCGCGGCCTCCGGCGGTGCCTGCCCCGCCTCAGTCGGTGCGGCGCATGCGCGGAGGGGGGGAGGGGCGGTGCCGCGAGCGTACCGCCAGCAGCCCCGCGGCGCGCGCTGTGCGTGACGTCGCGTGGTGGGCGGGCCCGGCGCGCGGCCGCCCCGCCCCCGGGAGCTGGGGCGCGCGGGGAGCGGCGCCCGCAAAATGGCAGCGGGGGCTCCATGTTGTGTGCGAGGGCAGCGCCGACCGCCCGGCCGGGCTCTGCCTGGGCTTTCGGGGCGGCTCAGCCTAAGCGGCGCAATCACAAAATGTGCTGAGTTGGAAGGGACCCATCGGGATCATCGAGGCCAATCGCTGGGCCCTGCACAGGGCACCCCAAGAGTCACACTGTGTGTCCGAGAGTATCGTCCAAATGCTGCTTGAATAGACAGGCTTGGTGCTGTGACCGCTTCCATGGGGAGCCTGTTCCAGTGCCCAGCCACGCCCCGGGTGAAAAACTTTTTCCTGATATCCGACTTAAACGTCCCCTGACTCACCTTCTTGCCGTTTTCTCGAGTCCTGTCACTGGTCCGTGAGAGTGAAGAGATCAGTGCTTGCCCCTCCTCCCTGAGACCTCAGTGAGGTCTCCCCTCAATCTTCTTCCAGGCTGAACAAACCAAGTGCCCTCAGCCACTCTTCATACAGCTTCCCCTCAAGGCCCTTCACCATCTTCCTTGCCCTCCTTTGGATGCTCTCTAGTAGCTTAATATCTTTCTTATACTGTGGTGCCCAAAACGGCACACAATATTCAAGGTGAGGCCACACCAATGCAGAGCAGAGCAGGACAATCCCCTCCCTTGACCAGCTGGTGATGCTTTGCCTGATGCCCCCAGGACAGGGTTGGCCCTCCTGGCTGCCAGGGCACTGCTGACTCCTGTTCAACTTGCCATCGAACAGGACACCCCGGTCCCTTTCCACTGCTCTCCAGCCTCTCTTTCCCCAGCCTATGTACATATCCAGGGTTGCCCTGTCCCAGGTGCAGAATCGGGCATTTTCCCTTGTTAAACTTCATAAGGTTGGTGGTTGCTTGTGTCTCTAGTTCGGTGAGGTCTCTGCAGTGCACTGCTTGGATGGGTGGGTGATGGTGGTGGTACGTGGAGGAGAACAGTGTCCCTGCCGCTGTCAGTGGTGTACTCGTGCTGCTGTACGTGCAGGTAAAATCAGAATCAATTAGGTTGGAAAAGGCCTCTGAGATCACCGAGTCCAACCTTTGCCCAATCAGCACCATGTGAACTAGACCATGGCACTAAGGGTCACGTCCAGTTTTTCCTTAAACACTTCCTGGGATGGTGACTCCACCACTTCCCTGGGCATTTCATTCCAATGTCCAATCACCCTTTCTGTGAAGATATTCCTTCTAATGTTCAACCTCAACCTCCCCTGGTGCAGTTTAAGACTGTCCTCTCTGCTCCTGGAAGCCTTTGAATTTAATTTAGTCACTTGCTCTGCAGGTACGACTGAATTCTTGGTGAAGTGTCTCCTCTTCCCACTTACGCTGCACTTGAGCTCTCAGGAATGGAGCGTGTTTTGTGTCTTACAGCCATTGCCCTTCTGAGGAGTGTGCCACTGTAACCCTTCCAGGTTGCATTAAAAAAATCCAATCAGCTGTGCTCAAGAGGTTTTAGTCACTGGTGAATGAAGATAATGGAATATTTTGGGTAGTCAGAAGCCCCTCTGTCTCTCATTACCCACAAAAGCGGTTTCTACATGTACTGTCCTGTCTCTGCCATTGTCCCACCTGTGCTTTCAAGTAGGACCTGCAACAGTATGAACTCTTCCCTGAAATCCTCAGAAGTCCAAGACAGGGACATTGGCTGTGCTTCCAATACAGAGAGGCTTTGTCAAAAGAAGGAAAGTCCCAGCATTCATTTCTGACTGATGGTTTGGTCTTTGTTTTCTCCAAGCCTGACTCCATGCAGGCTCCATGCCATCACACGTGGCTGTGATAGTCATTTTTCAGGCTACAGCTGCACTTTAATGTGCTTTGAAGCAGGTAGTTCTGTGAATTACAGAACTAACAAAGCCTGGTTCCTTACCGGTTTTGGTCTTGTAATTGGATTCTTTGATGACTGACAAGGCACAAGTTCTAACTGAAGCTTTTCCCCTAATTGGTGCGTTTGTAATGTCTCTTTTCATTCTGGTTCTCTTAAGCCTTTTAAATCTCTAGTTTGTACCATGACCTTTCCCTCTGCAAGGACAAAAATAAAGTCTGTCTTCTGTGTTTGGTCCTTTATTTCCACGAACCCTACGTGAGTTCTTGTTTTTTAAGATCTCTGCAAGGGACCTTCATTCTTGTCATAGCTTTATAGCAGAGGTTTAAACCTGGCTCACCCGCTTTTCCCTTGATCTTATAGACAGGCATAGTGGCTGTAGATAAGTACAGGGAGAGAGTAAGGCTCATTCCCAAGGATCATGAGCAGAAGGAGACTGCTCCATCTGTGTCCTGAGACAAATGCTCTATTTGAAAGCAAGACATGCCAGCATATCTTAGGTAAATGCTCTTGTTATCCAGCATCTTTTTATCCAGGTAATTGGAGGCAGTTGCCTTTCTAAGGCTTTTTTTTTTCCCCTTGAACATCTTCCTCTTTGCGTGAATGACTGATTAAATATTCACAGACACAAAAATAGGTGGATTATAAACCCCAGCCTTCAGGACATTCAGGCAGTATATGGGAGATACAACAGGACAAATACTTATGGCAAAACGCTCAACTGCATGTTCATATTGTGGTATCTCTGACAGAAAGCAGTGCGGGGAGGCAAAAATTGGGATCCAGGTCTCCCACAAATTGGGGGACATATTTTAACCACAATGTGCTTGGTCTGCCCAGCCCTTCGTATGAGTTCCCTGCGGTCAAACTGTGCTCTGTGTGGGCCTCTGGGAACAATGTCTTGTGTAAAGACTGGTAAGGGAAGTTTATACATAGGAGTCTTGATCTGGAGCTCCCGTTCAGGATGAAAAACTTGGACGGTGAAGTCAAAACTGTCGGCATCAGCAAGTGCCTACATGATTCTAAGTAATACTTGAATGCAGACTCCTGTGTGATTTCCGCGCTTGCAAGGCTGGAGAGCAGAGGACTCCTGGGGATGAGATTCCTGGCTGTCACAATCTGGCAGACCAGGGTGTTGGGGTCTGCAGAACTGTTTTCAGTGGCCTAAGGTCTGCTGTCCTCTATTCTAGCAGACTTGGATGAGACAAAGGCGCTTTCCTGGGAAAAGAAGAACAGAATTTGTTCTGTGTACATATTCAATTCATGCTGGTTTTCCGTCAGTGTAAAACATCTACAGAGTATTCTGTGAGAAAATTATTTCCATGAAAATTGCACTTTCCCAACTCAGGTTTACATAGTGTTACTATGTTAAGTGTTACAAAGTACTCACAGGTGAGACATATCAGTGGTTGTACAGACAGATAAAGTGATAATGAAGATCAGATTCTAGGGCCCAGAAGCTCACAGAGGTACTGTTACACATTATACTGCCATAGGCTCAATGAATACAAAGTACAGCAAAGCTGTAAAGTGATTTTCCTCTAAAAAACCTACATGAAAAGGTACCTTCTTACTCAGCAATTAAGATGCTTAGGTGTGTTGTGACTAATCTTCTGACTTGACAGGCTGAAATAATTTGTACTGCTTTTCCTGCAGAATTAAAATAGCCCTGAGAGAGGAAGCTGGATACTGCTCCTTCCTGTTGAATTGACAAAACTGTATTCTAAGTTTCGGATACTTAGAGTGAACAAACCAAAAGATCAATTGGTAGCTGTCCTTAAAGGAAAACCCTGTTTTGTGCATCAGACTTTGGGTCTTCATACTGAGCAATGGTGCCAGGGAAGGACACATTCCCAGGGCTGGCAGCAAGGAAATCTCTGTTTGTCTGTAAGCGTGGACAGAAATTGCTTGAAACAGTAAATGAAGAACAACCTGAAGTCACTGTTCAAAGAGCCACTACACTTCACAGGCACTGAAGCACAGTGAGTCTGATTAACAGCCTGTCTGCCACTTCAAAAGCAGATGGTGTGAAAATGCAGACAGGATATGAAGTTTGATCGCAATAACTCAAACTAATGAGGAGTTCATGCCGTTGCATTCTGACTGAGAAGCAGACATCAGACTTAATAGTAAAAGATTAAAATCCTTAGAAGTGCTGGAGGATACCTGTGATATCAGCAATAATAATAGTCCTGGATGACAAGCGTTCCTGTGGATCAAAAGGAAAATAGGATACCTGTGTGACTTAACTTATAATTTTGGAGTCGTGCAAGAGGTTTTTCAAAATTTGCAGTAGGGAGAAGCTTGAATTTGCAGCATTTCATAATTAGGAGGGAAGATACAACAGGGAGTTGCAGAGCAAACAATGAAATGAATGAAAAGGATAAATGAGAATCTTACAGGGTGTGAGAGCCAAGAAGCCTGTGAAAATATTAGTGGATGTGTTGGATCAAGGGAGGTTAAAGAGAAAATCGAGAAAAACTTTGCTTTTTCTTGCACACCTTCAGTTTTGAGGCTTTTATATTCCTGTCCTGCATGCATTCTGTTTTTTGCAGTGAAGCAGCTCTTGAAGATTGAGGTCTCATAAGGAAGAATGTTGCACCAAACTAATTATTTTAAACATGATACGGGTATAGCTCCAAGAATTCCAGAGAACTTCAAGTGAGGAGTAGTTGGGCATCTTTGCTCCTTGGATTAGTAAAAATGTTTCATCTCTCATAGAAATCTGCTATGGAACCAGAGCATCAGGGGACACAATACGGACAGTACCCACAATGTAAGAAGAGGTGCTAGGGATGAAGCAGGGAAATAGAATAGAGAAGCTTTTATCTGTTTCTTGAAAGCTGGTTATCGGAATGGTAATTAAAAATATGTCAAAACACCTGGAAGATTATGATAACCAAGATTAATTCTTTAAACAGAGAATATCTCATAAATCCTCTTCTCAGTTTTCTGGATGTGCCAATAAAGAAGTTAATAAAAGAGAAACATTTAATCTGATATATTTAGATTTTTAAAAGGCCTTTGAGACTGCTCCACAAAAGCAGAATATTGATAGGGAAAAGGGATTACTAATGGAGGTCACTCCAGGGCCTTATCTTGTTTCATATTTGAATTCCTGGCCTTAGCATAAATAAAAAGAGCATTTGGATGAAATTTGCTGATGACACAGGGACAGAATGATCAGGATGTTATAAACGAATACTGAAGGATGGATGAAATGAAATCTTGGATGATATTCAGGTATGCAAAATTTACTACCATGAATATAGGGACTAATAACTTTTTTTTTTTTCCTGGGAATTCACCAACTGGAAATGAGAGAGAAGAAGCAAAAGGATATTTGAATATTAGCTGGTCACACACCATGAACTGCTAAAAGGCACATGGGATCCAGGAAATTGTCAAGAGAATTTTCTATTAAAAAAATCTCATATAGAATATTGTGAGTAATTCTGATAATTCATTCTCAATAAAGATTCATTCAAATGGAAACAGATGTAAGAATGGCTTCTAGGATTTTCTGGAGAATGGAGATCCTATCACCAGAACTTTGGTTTAAAAAGCTTGCGTAGTACAATGGAGACTAGGAAAGATCTGATGGCTGGCCAGATACACACTTGATGGTAATCAACAGGTAGAGAAAGGAGCTGTTAATTGGAAGGATACTACTAATTTAAGAACAAATATGTATAGAGTGGACAAAGGGTGAACGGGAGAAAAAGAAAATCCAGAATGAATTAGGGACTTTCCAAAATGTCCTTCCCTCAATCTTGCAAAAAAAAAAAATTTTTTTAAATTTTTAAGCATTACAGCGTAAGATGAAAAGAATTGTCTTTGAACAAGAACCATCTCATTAGCAGCAAGCAGAGGGTGGAACTGAACAATCTGCATCATGGCAAAAAGTTAAAAGCAGAATGTTTTAAAGATTTATCCTGTGTCCTATGTTGTGGGGTTTTTTATTGTTTACTTGGGGAGAGGAGGGGAAAACAATGAATCAACATTGGAGCAGCTGTGTTAGAGAGGTCTCCGGGAGACTTCAGTCAGACCTAAACAGGGAAGGTGATTGGGCAGCACAACAGTAATTGAAATCCAGTGTCAACATTGCAATTGCAAGGGCTCATGTTATCCTTCTGGGGTTTAAATTAACTCTATAATAATCATAGGCATGAGATTTCAGCATCAGTGGGGACAATCTTGTCTGAATCCTCTGGAGAGGACACAGAAGTCTGCCCTCAAAGAGGAGACTTCAGGAAATGGTGACTTGAGCGAGTAAGGCATGTAAAAACTCCTAGGCGTTAGAAAAACACAGGGTGCAATTTTGAAAAGAAGAGGTATGAAAGTGAACAGATTGTTTATAAAATAGTTGCTAGATTAGGAAAAGTAGACTTAAGGGCTCCTGTTCTGCCTGCATCGTAGTATGAGAACAAAGGGACCACTGAATGAAACTGGGGACTGAAAACGGGGGAACTCTTTTCCATATCATGAGATTACACTGGAGAATTTATTGCTGAAAGAAGTGGTTGAGCCAAATACTTCACTAGTTTTCAGAAATAGCTGGAAATTTATGTAGCTCTCATGAGTATCTAGTGCTGTCATCAATGACAATACGCTTGAGACAGGGGTATTTGTTAGGGTTATGTCCCCACAAGCTGTTCAGAGTTTCTGAGGGGGAACATCCTGGCTGAGGATGCTGAATTAGCTGTTAGGTGACTGATGCCCAGGAGAGACGATAGCAAAGAATGTCCCAAAGGTGTGTGAGTCAGACCAAAACATAACTGAATTTAAAATGAAGATACAGAGCTTGAAAAGGGGGCTGACTAATGTTTCCTTTCACAGACAGGCATCTGCTCTCCTACTCTTTCACTCAGCCTGAGGCAGTAGAGTGGAAACAGGAAAAGGAAACAATCATTTAACTTTAAATTAATTCAGTTTCTTCTCTGAACTATTAAAGCTTTCTGATCAGTCCACATTTGAAAAGACAACATATTCCTTCAAGTGGTGTTACCACTGGCCAGACATGGTCCTAATTAGTTGCAGGATTTTGTCACAGTATTGCTAATTATGTTCTGAAGTTGTTGGTTTATAGGAATAGTCAGGATCAGATGCCCTCCTGTCCAAGGAACAAGGAATGGGGACAACTGTGTTCCTGTGCATAATCAGAAGATTTTTGACTCAAACATTTGAGGAAACACAGGATGAATAGAAAGGGGGAAAAATATTTATAAAGGCTTGTGTAAGGTTTTCAACAGATTTTTGAACGGCTGCTGTCCAGAAAATACTGTCTTCTGCTTGTCTGTGTCAGGCCAAGTGGTTATTTTATAACCTGGTAACAAATTGGTAGTAAACATTTGCAGAGTCCCTAAACACCAGTAGGCCTGGTTCAATCTGTGAGCCTTGTAATCTTTACGCGAACCATTCTTAGTCCTTCTGAAGAATCGGTATGAGGCAGCAGTTCTGCTCTGGGTTGCTTAAAATGACATTGCTGAGGTTATGACACGCAGCTGGGGATGATGCAAAATATTCAGAACTAAGTTAGTCTGCAGCCTCTGGAAAAATCACTGTTAGCAAAATGAGTAGCCATATATTCAAAATGACAAGTTCTGGCCTGGGAGACTGGTTTACCGTTTGTATCCTATTGGATTAAGAACTTCTATGCTTCCCCAACTCCAGCTTTGTAGTGATTTTTAACACATGCAAGCCAGTAGCTCAGGGATGCAATGAAAGAGGTACTTGTATTTGCTCCTCAGTTCTTGATGGGTAGCACAAGATTTAAGAAAGCTCTCCTTTCCATCCCAGAAACAATGTGGAGATCTGTAGATGAAGCTCTGGGAACAAGGAACACTATGTTAAATATTCACAGTAACCTGGCTTTGCTTCAAATGAGCACTGGCTTTAGTTCTTTTAAGGAGTCTTCATGTCTGGGATCAAATCAATGGGAGTTGGGGGAAGAGCACAACTCTGTGGTAGAGCAGTGCACTTGATCTGGTGACAACAGTGTTTCCAGTAACCTAGATTCTTAAAACTAGCAACAAGCTCTGATTTTCTGAAGGCAATGCAACTTAAAAAAAAAAAAAATCAATAGACTTGACTCTGTCATCATAGTGAATCAAACATTACATGTAGAGACATGCTAGTGAAAGATGACTTTGAACCTAAACTACATTAGTCCCTTGCCCCAAATTATTTTGGTACCATGCAGAAAGCCTGAAGTAATTGGGAAATATGAGAAGTGAACTAAGTGTTGATAAATTGGTTCTGTGCCCACTTGGAGAGAAAGGCTCACCCTGGTAGTAAATTAAACAAGACTCTGCTCTGCCTCTGAGGCTAATGAGCACGGAGTGGCCATACTGTTAAACTCTCTTACCCTCCATAACAGTCTGGCTGCAAGCAGACTTCTGTCTGGAACATTCCTTGCCATGTGCTGACTTCTAAACTGTACGGAACTGTTAAGAAGATTGCTAGTGGGCTGCTAATTAAACCTCAAACATCAAATTTCAGTGCAGGGGAACACTCCCAGTCACTATTTCATTTACTAGTGTGTTTGTGTAACCAAATAATCTCTGTCACAAAGTAATATGGAGTGAATGAAGATTTGCTCCTGGCTAAATTGTAGAAAACCATTAACATTCTTAACAAAATCATGTGTCTATAAAGTTCCAGTGACTACAGAGTTTTTCCTGTGTCTTTCAGACCCATGTGATCCAATGCCATCCTACTGTGGTAGGATGAGGTTACCTCATTTTGGAGCAGAGCGATGGGCTGACAGGTTGGTGGGGTTGTCTTGGGCTGTCTACATTTGTGATGTCTGTGGAATCAGCTGTTTAACTCAAAATGGTCCTCAAATGGTCCCTCCCCTGCCTTACAGCAACATGGTGGCAAACCACTGTGTGGTGCCTGTCTCTGCTCTCAATTGTGCATGCACTGAATATGGAGCTGAAACATGAAGCTGCAGAGAGCTGGGTATGCAAATCACTGCCAGTTGTGAACCCCTGAAACATTCAGCTTCCCTGTCTTGACAGTGGATGTCAGAACTGATGCAGAGAATAAAAAATGAATTCACTAAAGTGAAGGAAGGATTTTTAAAGCTGCACTAGGATTTTTCTAATCAGGTCCTGTTGGAAGTGGAGATGCTGCATTACAGAGTTCCTTCCTGGGATCTGAGGGTCACAATACTGCCCAATATTCACACAAAGTTCCTTTGCCTTTGGTTTAATGTTGTGAGTGCAGCTCTGCTGACTACTCTCTCCCAGGGTCTAAATGAAGGGTTAAAAGTAATTCCTCACTTTCTGCAGTGGAGGGCTTGTTTGGGCCATCATCCACCTCTGCCAAGCAAAGCAAGAGCACACACAGGAGACTTGGTCAAAAATAACCTGTGACGTAGGTGAACAGCACCAAAACAACACTGATGGTCTTCTTTAGTTTTGTGGGGCAAGGGAAGGTTCAGCTCCCAGGTGGGGCTAGTGAAGGAGGGGGTGCACTTCCACAGATTGTGTCAGATGGGGCAGATGCTGCTGCTGGAGAACCAACATCCGCACAGAGCTGGAGTATGGCTGGCTGCTCCTGGGATTTTATCAGCTAAGTTACTGGGAGTGACAAGATGTCATGAGTCATCCCTGCCTCTGGGAAAAACAGAGTGGGAAATTCTCCATGGGCTCTCTGCCTGACTGGTAAAGGCAGTCTGTTGGAGTTTAGGCAAGATGGTCATGAGGGAGGTTGGGTGGCTCCAGCAGGCAGATGTGGCTGGGCTGGAGCAGGGAACAGGGACAAAAGCAAGGTTGGCATGGGGGGAGACACAAAGGGAGGCTGAGAGTAGCGGGGAGCAAAAACCAAAGGAAGACTACAATCAAATGCCATTAGGGTGCCCTGCTTCTGCATTGTCCATGGATTTGGTGCCCTCCTTAAACAGGAAAGGAATTATTCTCTACCAGGGAGTAATGAGTCAACAAGAGGGTGAATTTGTGGCTACCTGCAGAAATGCTGATGCTGCAGTTTAAGCCAGGCTCCAGCAGTAGCTGGAGCAATAGTGCCCACAAAAGGAACGTGTCGAGGCAAACCATCTGACGTGAGAACTCTGCCTTTCATGAGGCCTCTGCTCCTAAGCCAGCAATGGGATGGAGCCCTGGGCTAGATAGAGAGGGAGTCTGAGGCTGGATGGTGGTTCATATTTTCCTCCACAAGCAGGGGTGCAGTCCTTTAAGGAGATTTCTGCAACAGGCGGATGGGGCTGGTTATTGTACATTCATTAGCTGACTGACTGTGGATGACTCATTCAGCAGCTCTCAGAGCTGGAGTGAAGATTTTTAATTTAGATGAGCTAAACTGCAGGTTTAAGAGGTTAGGAGAGACTGCAGCATGTGGAATAGTCAAGAAAATTGTCAGTGTTGAATTGAAAACTGTGGGGAATGCTTGCAATGACAGGTATAATTTGGAATCTAGACATAAAATAATATCTAGTAGCATTAACATTCTCCCCTGTTCCAAGATCATCTGGTCCAACTTCTGACGGATAACCACCTTGTCAACTAGACCATGGCACTAAATGCCACGTCCAGTGCTTTCGTGAACACCTCCAGGGATGGTGACTCAACCACCTCCTTGGGCAGCCCGGATTAATGGAGGAGAACAAGCCCCTCACAGAATGGTGAGGGGGTGGATCTTGGCTATTTGTCTACATTTCCAGGTGCTCTTCAGCTACCACCAGATGGCAACAGAAATCTGTTTCAGCGCAGCAGGATTCTGCAGAAACTGCTCAATTCCAGCTGCTTTCCAAAAAAAAAAAAAAAAAAGAAGCTGACATGATTTTATCGTCACTAGTCGTGTATGCGTTGGCTGTTGGTGAAGTCAGGTCCCTGAGGACAGAAAAGAAGTGGTGACTGATGAGCTGAGCCTTCACTGGCTGGTGATGGGCTGGTGCCCTGCGCCCTTCAGCCCGCTGTGGGCAGCTGTGGAGCGAGGATGTGCCAGCCCACCCACACTGCAGTCAGCCTCTGCTGGCTATGTGTATGTGATCTCGATGACCCAGAAACAAAAATAGCTAGGGGTGAATTCAGGGCAGGCATTGAGGGAGATGATCAGGCTTTGTGAGGACCCTTAGAAGCACTGTAGTGGGAAGCAGTGCAGTACAGTTTGGGGGGCGACGGCAGACAAAGGGGGGTGCAGGGCTGCTCAGGCACCCAGAGATGGCAGACTGATGGCAGCCTCTGCCCTGGGATTTATCGTCACATCAAAATTCGTTTTCTCTGGCAGCCTCGGTCATCATTTTGACCTCAGATGACTTGAGCGCGGTTGCCATGGGAACCAGATTGCTCCTCCCTCCCATCCTCTCCACTTACTGTGTGTGACAAGCAGCTAGCTGGTCGTCAGACATTTCAATAAATCACCCATCCCCTCTGTGGCCTTTGCCACCAGTCGGCAGGTGGTCCTGCCTGTCCCTGCCCTCCTGTTTTGCAACAGGTAAGGGAAGCGCTGCCGGATCTCAGCTCTGCTTCCCTCCACTCTTAGGCACAAGCACGCTGCTTAGCAAACCGTGCCTGAGATGAGCGGGAGAGCCGGTTTCCTGGGGCAACGGGGACATTTTTTTACACCATAAATAACTGTCAGGATACATCAATGCACGCCTCACAGGCTGCCCTGGCTGGGCGCCAGGGCTCGATTCAGAAGCAAACAGCGTCACACAGCTAAGTGACTGCAGGAAACGGAATCCCTAAAAATGGCCCTCTCTTGTCCAGGATTGGCAGGGCTGAGCTCGCGAAAGAGGGTTTCCCCTGAACGCACACAGCTAATGTAGCTAATAGAGCTAATTTAGCTAATTCAGAGACAGGGGCTGGCTCATCTGTCATGTCCTGGCAGCGTTACAGCCAGTCAGAGAAAGCAAAGAGAAAGGAAGGAAAGAAGGAGGAGAGGGAAGGAGGGGAGACTGGTGAAGGACACAGGGAAAGAGGAAAAGGGAGTGGGTGGAAGAACTGAGACTAGGAGAGGCGGCAGCGTGGAATGACTGGGAGGTCAGCTGAGAAGCTGTGTTACGGGCACCAGAGAGGAGGGTGGGGCACAGCTGGAGTTAGGAGGTTTGGGGAATGAACTTATGTTGAAACGAATACTTACCAAGGTTTAAGTACCCCAGAAAACCCATCTGAAACTTATAGCTAACAACAAGATAAAGGAAATTTTAAATTGCAAAAGGATCTAGAGCTGGGAGCCTTAGAAAACACAGGACTTGGCTGTAAGCCTGTGGTCTTACCACATAGGAAGGAAATCCAAAAACTCTCTTCAATACATGTACAACAGACATGACATGCGTTGCGGATCCCCTGCAACAAAACAGCAAGAGCTCTGCAGTTGCCAAGTAGTGCCTTCTATATTGCATTGTCAACAAAAAGGCTCTAGGAAATTTTACAGATCTGTGCACATCTGGGGAGCAGGCCAAGAAGCTCCCACTGCCTGCTAAACCAAGATCGTACATCAGTATTTATTTAAGTACAAAAGGATATGGCAGAACAAATAACTCTTTCCCATGCTATTTAGCATTATCCACAACACATTATGGATACATGTGCCTACATGTAAATGATCTGGCCTTTTGGGGCTTCCTGTTTATAATTTTCTTGTAGCTTCTGCAGTGAGGAAAGCAGATCCTGGCCACTGGAGGAAACGGCTAGGAGCCATAAGGAGACAAAAGTGTTGTGATATAGTAGCGTGCATTTCAAGAAAAAAAAGACCTACTGATTGACCTTAAAGTTGCATGAGGAACACAAAAGAGATACCTGGAACTGAGCTAAAGTTCCCCCAATAATTCAGCCATCCTCAGCCTCAAAGAAGGACGCTGTGGTTCAGCTAACAGAGGTGGCTCGGGCTCACCCGGGTCCCGTTGTCTCTGGGGACAAAGTGGGACAATCCGGAGCCCCCGTCCCATCTCACCGCGCCCTGCCCGGGGCCCCGCGCACCGGCCAGCAGAGGGGAGTGTTGGAGTGAGCTGGATCCCGTCGCGCAGCCCGATTTTTGCTACGGCCTTCCCCTTCCTGGGTACCAAAGGCACGAGTGGGAAGGTGGAATCAGGCCTCCTCCTTGTTCTTGGTATTAGCTGTTACTCAGCCCTATCTGTAACCTTTTGCCTTCATGTTCTCACTCCAGCCTTATTTTCTAGTCTCTCGCTGCCTCCCTGTATGATTAGCGACAGCCTTCCTGAACCATGGCCTCACCTTATCCATATCTAAGACGGAAAAGAAGTTCTTTGTTCTTCTCAAAAAAAAAAAAATCGTCTTTGAGGCAGGAGCGATAAACTTGGAATGAGAAGCAAGCACATATTAACATAAACACATGCAAAGGGGAAGCAGCTTGCGTCCTGTTTAGGGTGATGATCAAGTTGTGGAAAGAAGCCTTTTTTGGTGAGAAAGGGAGGAAAAAGCGATGTTTCAAAAGATAATGACCAGAACAAAAATGAGGAAAGACTCTTGGAAATATGTCAGAAGCTGATAGAAACTAATAAATATGCAAAGAAACACTGATTTCTTTCCTCAGTTAGGATTTCAAGTACACCTCTTAGATTCTTCTTCTTGATCCAGTTAGTTTAACATGACTGAAAGCCAGTCTGCTGTGTCCATATTAGACTGGTTAAATGACTGCATTATCCTTTGTGGCTAACATCACACCTTAAACTCTGTCTAGATTAATCCTGAGAAAGAGAGGAGGTGGTAGGTATTGTAAAATATTAGGCTGGTGAGGAGAAAGATAATGGAGAAAAGATCATGCAGAAGATAACTGTTGCAAAAGCAAGAGGGATGTGCAATGTGCACAGGGATGGACAGTGCTGGGTACAGAGCACGGCACAGAAGTTTGGGGTGAAAGGGGACAGGAGAACAAATACATGGCAGATAGGTGAGGTAAGAAGAAGAGGCTGAGGGATCCAGTTGCACATTCCCATCAGGTTACCTGTCTTGGAGCTTCAGCTGCAAAGATGCTAAGGTGGAAGAGGAAGGAAGAAGTGCCAGGAATTTCAGTTGCTGTGGAGGTGGGGAACAGAGGATAATGGGATTACAAAATTAGAAGGCTTGAAGTCTATTTCCAGGTCTAGCATGACTGATCCTTGTCATTCGGCAAGAGCATTAAATAACTCTGACCTTTGCTGGGAATATTTGTTGCTGTTATTGTGGAATTTTCTCTGTGCAGTCCTTAACATGGTGTTCTGAGCAAAGGACTTAATGACAAATCAAGGCTGACTTTATCTGGAGTGATATTAATATGCCCAAGAAGATCCTCTTGTTCTAAGCCCTTGCTGGCTACAAAGGCTCATGTTGACATTGAATCTAGCTGTACCTGTTTATGAGGGGAAGTAAACTGGTGTTCATCTCAGTGATAATGGATATCCTTATATGCTTATATCTCTTTCTATACAAAATAAAAAGTACTTCAATCAGTAACAAGTACCCGGCTTCCAAAGCCATTTTTAGTCTGGAAAAAATTTTGAAACAACATACGCATCAAAACCTGATCATGCAACTATAAAAATAAACATTCATTGTGAAATAGGCTGATAAGAGATTTTTATAACAGATCTGAGACCACATGACTCACATGAAAGACTACAAGGGGAATTTGTTTACCCTTCTCCAAAGCTGCTCATTTGTGACCTGCACTTTAACAAATTTGGACAAAAAGTCTAAAATGATCCTACGCACAACACAAGAATCACAAACGTTTTCTGTGCTCATTTATCCCATGGTGGGGTCAAAAGAAGCATTGTCAGAAGTCATCATGTTTTAGCATGCTCGCAGATACCAACACTCCTTGTCTGAAAGAAGGAAAACTGTCAGCCTTTAACTAAATCCCCGAGCCAGAGTAACTCCAAAGTAGTCGTATTTGTTGCATATGTAGAGGCAGAGTCCTTATCCCAGGTGGAGCAAATCAGGACACCTGATTGGTTCAGCTATGAATGAAAGACAACTGGAAAGCTTTAAAGGGGAGGAACTGCCGTGTAGCACTTCCAGGTTTTCCTAGAAACTGATGAGATTATGAGGTCAGAGAGATTTCACCGTGCCCTGTGGCAATCCCAGAGGCACAAGGGAACTGCTGCAGCCTACTTGTGTTTAAAGATCCAGCCTGACTGGGTGCAACCACAGGGTCTGTGTTTTTGTCCTTCCAGGAGCAGGGAAAGCATAGCAAACCAAGGGACCTTGTAGAGCCTCCACACCCTGGATCTGTCCAGGATTGCTGGTCTTGGCTTAGTGCTGGCATGCTGGCTCTGTCACTGTGACACTGAGATCGCCTCAGAGACACCTCTGCCCCAGCCTCTGGGAGGGCAGTGGGGTAGAGGGGGAGCATAGGTGGGGGGGGGAGGAAAGGACATAAGGCACAAGTGAAAGGGTAAAGGAGAGGAGGTCCTGAAGGTCTAATCTTGGATTGGATCTGAGATCCAGAAGTGCTGGAGTCTGCTTTACTGTCTCCAGTGCAGCCACGTCACAGTTTCTTTGGCATTCTGTTCACCAGGATGAACAGTCCTGTTTGGCTGGTGCTTGTGGCTGGGCAGAAAACAGAAGCTTTCTTAGCGGACAGGTATAAAGAGATCAGCCCCTTTGTTCTTCACAATGGGAGAAGGTGGCACAGCTAAGGTGCTGGTCCAGATGTAGCTTGCTCTTTTGCTATGCTGCCTTTCACCTTTTTCTTAGTGAAGGCAGGTGAGACTGGCAGGCTATGTGGAGGTCAAGCCAGGTCAGCTGAGACTGGAAGCCTGGCAGGGAGAGCAGTATCGCAATCTCCAGAGCAGAGCAGGAGCTGTTGCCCTCAGGAAAGTACTTAGAAAGTGGGAGGGTAATTCAGTGTCATGGACTTAGGAAAGCAGTGGAAGAAACTGTCAGGGCAGGTGGTGAGGGCAAAGATTTGCAATGGTAACAGAGCTCCTCCTCGAGGATTACCTGAATGCTGTAACAGAGGGATGCTGCAGGCAGAGGGGGCCCCAAGGGAAAGAGGCTTGTGGGAGAGCTGTTGCAAGGTAGGAATGACAGAAGTGGTATCTGGGGTGAGCAGATGCAGGCTTGTCTGTCTTGGATTGTTGTGTTTAGTCTCCACCCAATTTTTCAGTTGCGATAACTGCCATTTGCAGGATTTGTGCACTGGGTGGGACAGGTGACATATATTCTCCTTTTCTCCTTGGAAGGGAGTTAAATTCATTGTCACTTAAACTGCTGTGGGTCTGTCTTAATTTCACATTGGTGGAGGCTGGCAGATTCCCACTGGTGAGTCACAAAGTGGGATAGCTCTGGTGGGGCTCCAAAGCTGCAGTGGGGATACAGGGAACAGAGAGTGAGGGGAAGACAGTACTTGAATGCCTTTGATTGCTGCCAGATGTGCCAGCACCTTTCCATCTGGAGAAGAGCCAGAGTGAAGTCAGAGCTATTACAAGATCTTCCCCATGCGGATAAAATCCAGATCTGGTCCATGTGTCCTACTCCCACTGTTTAACATGCCCCCACATCTTGTGTACATTTGCACTTGCTCCTAATCTGATTGTACCTCACTGCTTGAAGGATGACAGAAAGGGGTACAGAGGCAACAGAAGATGAGGATAAGCTATTTCATTATGTGAAGCACAGGGAATAGCTTATCTGCCTTTCAAACGGAAATCAGCCTCCAATGGAAATTTGGAAGAGAAATGTCTCCCATCAGAGATTCTGCCTGTAAAGTTAACCCCACTGAGTTATGTCCAGACACCTTCACTGGTTTGGAGGGAGCTGAAACATGATTGTCCACCAGCTGAGCCTGTGACAGGGGAGGGGAAGCAGAATGAAACTAGAAAGGTTGGTACCTGCTGGGGAAAGTTTAAACAATGGTTTATTGCCTGGGAGCCATGTGTGTTTATCATCCACATCTCTGGATCTCTATAGCCTTTTTTTGTACTAGAAAATGGAGGATCCCAAATGACCTTCCTGCTGTCTTCTGGGCACCCTGATGGACGGAATGGGCTGGGCAGGTTCCACATCCACCTACTGCCTGGCAGGAGGAGACAGTTGATCTTCACAGGGTGTGCTGAACTCGTATAAACCTGCTTCGCCACAGCAGTTTACATCAGGTCCAGATATTAGGTGATTAGGGAGCCAAAATTAGAGACAGAAAGGGTTGTACAGTATTCAAGCATGTCATGTAGTTTCTCTGTGACTGGCAGGTCTTTTACTGCACTTCAAGCCACTGAGGTTTGTTTTAGTCTTTTGAATCTCCTGGTCAGAAGAATTGGCCATAGGCCTGCAAGAGTAAGTTGAATTTTTGGTGGTTTTTCTTCAGTGTTATCTTGGTCCTCTCTTTGTTGTTGGAAGGAGACAATCTATCTGTTGAGGAACAATGTCACGGTACTGAACAGCCCTTATTCCTCTCAGTAAAAAGTAAGAATATGCTTAGGCTCACATAGGCAGTCACAATAATACTTCCATGCTCTGTACAGCAATTTCCCAAGGGCTTCTTTTGGTGTATAACACCAGCCAGTGAGTGGCTTTGGTTTTCTTCCTAGTTTAGGGAGAGTGTCCTACTGGAAAATCAGTTTCCTAGTGATCTAAGCACAAAAATTTAGAGCGTGACTCTAAAGGTCATTTTCTTGTTTCTGGTCTGGGCTGGATGGACAGAATCTGACATGTGTATTTTCCCCTGATAGAATCAGCTGTGCACATTCCCAGCAGGCAAGTGAGGGTTTATGATCTATAACTACACTTTCTTGTTTCCCAGAAAATTGTTTGTTGGTGCCAGAGGCTTCAAGTAAGTAAGGGAGCATGAAATCTGGAATGAAAACAAACAACACTATACATACAGGACTTGTAGTGGCTCTGTTTAGATCTATCAGCTGCCTGTGTCATGGTCTCTGCTTTTAGTCCAGCTGTGGATTGCCTAGCTGGTGAAGCACTGGTCTGGGTCTCTGGATATTGGGGTTTGATTTATGGCTCCATCATAGATCCTCTCTTGGGCCAAGCCATGTAATTACTACATGTCAGGTTTTCATATCAGCTAAACAGAGTTAATACTAGTTCTTTTCCCTTATGTGTGTAGGCCTCAAGATAGATCTTGAGGATATAGCTCTGCCTTATTCTTCACATACATACACTGCTTTCTACAGAGTCATCCTGATTTAAGTTGGACCCTTTAGGAGGATTAATTAATTCTATTAATAATGCATCTCTAGCTGGCTCCAGGCTCTGAAGATCATGCTATCAGTAGTCTCATTTGTTGGTTTCTGCAATATTCTGAGCTCTGTGGGGTAAACTCTGGAAGAATCAGGGGAGTGGCTGCCACGGGAAAATAATTCCAGGCACAGAATGGGACGGGATTCAGGGAGGCTTGTTTCTGCTGTGTGAACATCAAATAATGGCAACAGTGGTCAGACATTTATTTTACTACTACATTTCACTC
Organism: Pseudotriccus pelzelni; assembly: GCA_035584735.1. Lineage (NCBI taxonomy): Eukaryota > Metazoa > Chordata > Aves > Passeriformes > Tyrannidae > Pseudotriccus > Pseudotriccus pelzelni. Next base: position 28,670,434 of record JAWMRA010000001.1, read on the forward strand.
CATAGTTTAAGGTGTTCCCAGAAATCTTGCATCAGTGCTTGATCAGGAATCAGTTGCAGATAAATATGTTATTCATAGAGTTTTGAGCTTCACTGCATTTTTAGGTCAGTTCAGGATTTAGGGTCTCATGTGACTAGCACATTGTCTTCTCGGTCTCTGATCCAGTGACTCTTCTGAAAGGCTGAAGAATGTGTTATCTGATAAGTCTTTGGACCTGTTAAAGGTGGTTTGGCTCAGGGTCCCAAATTCTCAGGGAAACCTGAACTCTTGGCATAAAGTAGCTGAATGGTTGTGGTGCTCTGCACCTACCTTTGTGACACAAGAGCTGCACAGAGCCTGAACTTAACATCAGGGATAGTGCAGGAGGTATTTCTTGACCAAGAGAAACTTTGAAGACCTGACAGTTACTGACTTGCCAAAGCAGTGGGCTTTCAAGCAGCAAGAAAATCCTTCTGCAGGTTGTGGAGGAATCCTGCAAATATTCTGTCCCTATCACTCAGTGTTGCACTAATTGCTTCACTTGACACAAAAATGCTGTAAGAACATCCTTCCCTTTTGCTGTCATGCAACTTTCTGACAATCAGAAGAATATAATCGAGTAGAAAGAGATGTGTTTCTATATCAGCCATCTTTTTTTTTGTTTCTCCTTTTCTTATTTTGCATTACATTCTTGTACTTTCTTTCAAAAAATTTTTTTGCTAGCTATTCCTTTCTTACATTGTCTTAACCTGCATCTGGTTTTTCTCCTCTTTTTTTCTGTCCATTTTCTGACAGACAGATATTTCCTTCCCTCAGATTTTTGCTTCAATTCTTATTAATTCCTTTTTCTGTTTCTATGTCAGTGTGCTACCACAAGAAGATCTAGAAAAACAGATGAGAGTTAAAGTTGTAGAGAAGTGACATTTTGTATTATTTTGTAGTGCCAGACAATGACTGGAGTTAAGAATCAGGTCTAAGCAGGCTGTACTCCACCACCACCTATGCACGCAGTGTCCTCCCTTAAGAGGTGTTTCCAGGCCCACTGCAATGGTTTTTTTGTAGTGTGCCCAACCCTTTGTTCAGTTGCTTTTTCAACAGACAGGTAGTTCAGTGCTTGTTATTTAAGGCAGACTTCAATACAGTGGCTTATGGATCTGAAGGGCGATTAGAGGCAGCATTTAGGCAACTACACCTAAAAAATATGTTCAAAAAGCCGCACACTCAGTGAGTGTCATATACTGGAGGCAAATTTTTGTTATTACTTGATTTCTGAGGATACTGTTTGCATCCCTGCTAGAACAGACATGACATGAAATGCAGTGGTGTTTAGTGGGCTTTTGTAAAATAGCCTCCGTGGGAAGCCGTTCTTACTACTGGAGGCAACTGGAGTGGTGGAGACGCTAAGAAGTTAATGATTGCAAATTCTGGGTCAGGTAGTGGGACACATCCCTATACAAAGAATAATGAAGGATGCATTGGGTATGAGGCATGAGGAAGCCTCATTCCTATCTTACCTGGCATAGGTACAGAAAACAGGTGATCTTGGCTTCTAGTCTTTTTTTACCATGAGCATATTTGAATTTATTAGGCAGAGCATGTGTATATTTTAAGGACTATCACAGGTGGTTATGAGATCTAATCAGGCATTCAGAGCAGTGTGGTGAATGGGTTTGTCCTTCCGTAGCAACCTGTGGATCCATGAACACCATGTCTAGGAATGTAGAACATAGGTGTCTTGACGGAGAAGCAGAACACTGGTCTCTTGTTCTGGGATATTTCATTAATCACAGAGCTACTCTTGTCAATGGAGAGAAAGAACAGATCCTTTAGTAGCTTCTTTTTTAGAAGGAAAGGGTGGGATGAGTGTAGGTTCAGAAGAACAGAAGTTGCAGACTCTCCTCTGGAGGGAGGCAGCTCCCAGCAGTGTTGAGTACAGCAGTGTAACCCGGATAGTGCTGGGATTTACTGTTTTCCTCTGTGTCAGTTTGTATTAGGGCTCCCCAGTGTGCTTTTTTTATCCATTGTAGCAATATTCGTTTCTCATGGCCTCCTAGTTCCCATTTAAGGGACAAAGTCCCAATGCTGTAGTGCTCAGCATTGTGGCATCTCAGACTGGGATGTACTTTTTGTCTCTGTCTCAGTTCTACATCTGATAAAGGCTCTTTCCTCCTTTAGTGGGGTTCTGTGAATAATCAAGGCTATGAGATGTCCAGATCCTACAGCGCTGCAGAAGTGGTATGTGCATGTGTGCCTTGTGGATGGAGCAGGGTGTGCAATTAGTGACTTATTTTGAAGCACTTGACATACTGTTCTGTGATCCCCTGAAGACTGAGAATCTGGCGAGATACTGCCCTATCCCATGTCACGTTCCAACTGGCTGCACCAGAAGCAGGAATAACACAGCAATCCTTCAGCTGGGGGACTTTGGCTCAAAGGCATAGTCTGTGATATCACACATAAATTCCAGTGCTCATTCTCACTCAGCCAAGTCCCCTTTGTTTCCGGCATGTTTTATTTCTACCCCCTAAATTCTCCTGCTATATTTCTGAGTGGAGGGAATGTGGATGTCTACAGGAGGTGTCTGCTTCTGGCTCTTCTGAAAAATATACTTCTGTTTTGTCTGTTTCTTCACACTCTCCATTGCCAGGGATATTCAGTTTTCACACTCTCCATTGCCAGGGAGATTGAGTTTTCCAGGGCGGATGTCCATCAGACTGACTACAGTGAGGTATTCACTTCTTTAGAAATTCAGATGCTTGGTGATCTGAGATATGCACATACACAGACAGTATGTGTGACTCAGTGGGTCAGAAGTGAGGTTTACTAGGAGGCACTCCATGATATACTGTGGAAACACCTTAAGGAACCTCACTGCAGCCCAGAAGAACACATGAGCAGCGTGTGGGACCAAGGGGCCCCTGCAAAGCGTCTGAGTACAAGGAAAATTACACTTAATATGCTCCAGCTGCATAAGAAAGAACAGACACTCACCCTATCAATCCCCTTCAATCCTCATGTGTTTGAGGCTTCCACGTGTGGTACTGGTAGGCTGTGTCTGCCAAAAAGCCTGCTTTACCTGGCCTGCCTCCCTGCCTCCCACCTGGCACTGGCACAGCCGATAGCAGGACTGCTGCACTCCCCTAAGTGCTGAGGACGTGAGAGACTGCATGAGGATGCAGCCCAGCTCCCTCCGGCCACCTGCTGTCTCCCAAAAGGCTGATGGCATTAATCAAGGACAGAGAAGGGCAGCTCCCCACCCCCACTGCTTTTAACCCTGTGGTGACCACGGCATCCTTTCCTAAGGGACTGTGCGACGGAAATGAGGGATCACAACTGCAGAAGGTGGAGGTGTTATAGGGAGGCACGGACAATGAAAAATGATGGGGGAAGGAGTGATGAGAGAGAGTGAGGATGGGGAAAGGAAGAGCATTGATGTGTAGCAGGGCAAAGAGGAAATACATGTTGAGGGGGAAGTGTATAGAAAGATGTACATTGCTTGTAAACAGACACAGCAATAGGGAAGAGGACAGGTGGAGAAACCACAAAGAGATGGAGGCAGACTGGAAGAAAAAGAAAGAAGGGACAACGGAAGACAGACAGCCTGAGACGCAATAGGCAGGAATGCAGGAGGTGCCAAGAGCTGGCTAGAGAAGAGTTATGTGGCATTCTGAAACCGAGGCACTTGGCCAGTGGGTACAAACATGATGTCTGGGCCTGCCTGGGGCAGAGTTTTGTATAAGGGGAACTACTGGTGCTTAAAATTGGTGCTTACAGGGGAGAAGACCACTGGCTGAAGAAGCAAAGTTTAAAGGCTGGATAGATTCTTCAGTCTTTCCCTGTGGGTGGTTTCCCCTCTGCATGTCCCTTCTGTACGTCCCCTTATTAGCATTCTTGTTGCTCTGTCAGTAGCCAGGGTTATTGGACTGGCCAGCATGTAGTCTCTTCCCTATGGCTCCTTGTTATCCTAGACCTGCCATCTCATTTCTTTACTTTAATTTTTGAGCTGGGGAATGGCCAGCTCAACTTATCTGTGTCATCAGCAGAGGAATCTACACTCTTCCTAGTGTATGCATCTAGCCTCTGCTTTCCCAGGTGCATTTCCCCATACTCACATTGTTTGTAGAGCGATAATGCACTTGGCAGGAGAGCTAATTCAAAAGTATAATGTCTTTCAAAGTGCACCCTGTTCCCACCTGGTCAATTAAACTGGAACAAATCTGTGCAGAAGCACTGACGTGAGGCCAAGCACTTTGCCTCCTGGAAAGATGTGTGGTGACTTCCCCTGTGAACACTACCTCAGCCCTACCTGGAGCTGTGGGATGGGCAGCTCATCCCCACTCTCCACTACCTGTCTGCTCAGGCAGATCGCAGCAGGGTCCAAGCTGACTGTGATGATGTTTTCCATGCACTACATAGCTGTACAGTCTGCCCCAACCCCTTGAAGCAATGACTCCAAGAATGAAGCCCCTACTGGAAGAAGTGGTGTAGATGCTTTCTCATGGATGCTGTTGCTATCATAAGACCAAAAGCCACAGAGCAGTCCCGAGTTTCCAACAGCTGTCCGGTAATGTGTATTGTCTCTGCGGAACTCGAATCTGAAGCTCCCCAGTGCTGGAGATATTTTAACCATCTCTACCTCAAAGCTTATTCTTGTTTTGGTCCCTGACTTCTCAGTAGGTGGCCTGTTCCTTGCTGAGAAACAGGACTACAGTGAAAACTGTTTCAGAGCAAACACAGTATTTGGGATGAGGACTCCTGCTGGAGTGACCAGGACTGGAAAGATGAGGCCTGTGACCTCTCCGGTTTCCAGAGCTTTCTCTGGAGAGGCCTGGGCCAGAGCAGCCATGGCTCCTGCATGATTCTCACAGCAACCTCCACTGGGGGTTGCCACTGGGGAGTATGACGGAGCTCTCCATATATTTCACTGTAAAGCAAAGGGTAGCTGACCAAAGCAGCAGTTGTGCCCTACCCTGTTGCAAACGGTGTTGCAACATATTAAAAGTATTGCCTTTCAAATCTGATTGGAAAAGTACAGATTTCTTTTGAGGATTTGGTCAGTAGCATTAACTTTCTTAATGCTTTCAGCAAAGTCTTATCTTTACTGTTCAAGCTCTCCCTTTTTCCGGGTTTGAGACCTTATCGCTGTAGAGAGTAATATTTTTTGCAGAACTAAATACAAAGAAAAAGCCCTCCTTCGTTACCTACAGAAGTTTCTGTGTAGGTTTTTGTTTTGCTTTTATTTTTGCAAATGTGAAAGTTAATGTTTGGGTTTGAATAAACTGTGCCCAGTAGAAATAAACGATAAAATAAAAAAAACCTGCGGGCTTTCAAATAGGGAACAGCTGAATACCAGTACAGAGAAATGCATATATATAAACAAATATAGTAGATACATGAATGCAAGCAAGTGGAAATATGCAAACACAAACAAAAAAACAGCAAACAAAAATACAGTTATATATTATGTATACACTCATGTGATCACGTGCCTATGTATATACCTTTGTATGTACAAAGTAGCATGTTTGCAAATATCTTTTTATATTTAAATGTATACTCAGAAATAAAAGCATGTGCAGAAATATATATATGGACATAAAATAATATAGATGTACACATTTTAATATTATGAATTTATGCACTGGTAATCTCAGGCATTCTAATGTTTGTACAGGTATGTAACAACACACATTACATATCTGTTTCTGTATCAGAACATTAAGTTACTCAGGTGTGAACATTTTATATAGAAATGCAACCATAATGCAGCAGGCTCCAGAGAATCCTCCAGCTGCCCACAGAAACACACCTGAGCAGCTGTGTGCACAGCATCCTCACACAGCTAGGCTGGCTGAATGTAACCACTAGTTTTCAAAGAGATGAGGAAGGCCACGGGCAAGCAGATACACGCATGTGTAGGAGTGGAAGTGAGCTGTGACAGGGTGCAGGAATGATCCTGGGGGAGGACAGAGGGTGTGCGGAGCACCCAGAGAAGGAGCAATGCAAGAGCCAGAAGGGTTTGCATGAGCAGGGCAGCATCACCTGGAGGGTGAGAAAGGATGGGGAAGAGACAGAGAGCATGAATTGGGAAACACCTCATCTTCCCCTGAAAAGGGGAAAGTATAAAATGAGGGGGCAGCTAATGGGTGATACCCACCCTGGCTTGCTGAGACCCCATTTCTGAGGGGGAGTGGGGCAGAAGTGATGGGATGGGATGGGATGGGATGGGATGGGATGGGATGGGATGGGATGGGATGGGATGGGATGGGATGGGATGGGACGGGATGGGATGATAAGGCTGCATGCTGAGATCTCTCCTGTCCCCTTTCTTGTGGTTAACCCTGCCAGTGATGCAGAGCAGGACTGGCTGCATGAGGCAGCTATTCCTAAAGATGGGTTTAATCTCATCTTTCCTCATCTGCTCTGCCTGGACCTCAGCACAGGAGTGGTGTGCAGTGTTTTGGTGCACTCTTCACATCACTCCCTTTCTAGTCCTGCATGAGCTGCTCCTTGTGCCTCTGGCTTCTGAGCAGCAAACATGGGATGCTGTATTTGGGGGGAGCAGGGAGCACTGCCACGGGGCAGCTCAGAGCATCTCGTGCTGGGAGAGGAATGATAAACCCCAGTGTAATAGGCTGGCTTAGCCATTGTTAGCCCTCGAGGTAAAACAAGCCCGCACAGGGATAAGGGGAGGCTCAGGTCCTGCTGAGTGTTTCCAGCTCAACTGCAGCTAATTTTAGATTACAATAGTGAGGGGAGTGGAGAAGGGTTAGCCAGGGGCTTTGTTTCTTTGCTGTGAATCCTGCTCCTGTAATCTCATGTGGTAATGAGCCATTATCACAGTCTCTGAGCCCCTCTGCCCCAGGCCACAATCCTTCACTCTATTGCTGGAAAATACAGTATGATTCGGGTCAGGTACCTGGGAGAAGAACATGGCTTGATGAGAAATGCCTCCAGAAGTGGTGTTTGTGAATCCGCAGCTCTGCTTGTGCCCAGTGTGTCTGTGGGTTTATATATCTGAGCTGTTGTGTCAATATATGTGTGTCTTAATGTGTGTATTTGCTGGGGAGTGTGTAGGTATAGTGGGTGGGTTCAGCTCTGCATAGTGTATGTGTATGTGCTGGCCCTGCTGTAGTTTTCTCTTACTAATGTAGGGGTGTGAGAAGTATGCCTAAATGGGGACATGAGATAAGGCAGCTTACACTGATGAAACACCTCCAGTCCCTGCCATGGGGTGCAGGCCCAGACTGGCCCCATGTGCCAGCAGGCAGCATTCCCTAGCACCTATTCCACTGGTGCTGGATTGACCAGTCTAGGCATAAAATGCTGCTGTGAGGAAGCCTGTGCTTTCTGATTGGTATCTGTGTGACTGAAACACTGCAGCTGGTTAAGCAGCTAGAGAACATTGTCTAGCTGCATTCGTCAAACTTCCCATCATCCTTTCGTCAGGCTGGCACGGTGCCCCACACGTACCCAAGGGAGTTTCTTGTTATCTCTTCCAGAGAAAAATTGTTTCCCCCCTCCTTAGGAAATAATGTTTTACCATCCCGGTATAGCAATTTCTTGACCACTGTGAAGTAAAGGTTAGTTTTGTGTAGATTCATCAAAACCAACCCAGTCCTAATGCATGTACTGTTCACCCCTTGGGAAAAGGAAGGGAGGAAAGGGGTCTCAGCCAACTGGCAACCCTACTTCCCTCTATCTCATAGCTTCTGTTCCTCTCCAGGCCTTCTCCTGAGCCGACCCCCAGTCCAACCACTCTCCTGGACCAGGTATATCTTCCTACTGCTATGCTCAGGGCTTTGCTAGGAAATTCTCTTAGTAATTTTACTCCTTGGTATTTTTTTTTTTACTTATGCTGATGTGTTTTAATTGAACTTCATTAGCCAAGTTGTTTTCTTACATTGCCCTTCAAATTCAGTTTCTTGTTGAGGGTGGAGAAAAACACAGTGAGATGCAGTGGCTGATATATTAAAAAAACCCCTACCACAGATATTTTGGCCAAAGTCTCTCACTCCTGCCCTGCAGTCTTCTGCTAGCTCACTCGTGAGCTCCCATCACAGGTCTGCAGCTGTCTCCATCGCCCCAGCTGCTGCAGCATCCCAGTCCAGGAGTGGGACATGAGCTTTGGGGCTCTTTCAGATGGAGTTCACCTGTACATTTCAGCAAAAAGGAGGCAGAAACTGAGAGAGGTCATAAGAAAGTCAGTTGCTTATGGAATAAAACACATTTACAGCATTCTCTGTGAGTCACATGTACATACTTAATTTTTGCTATTCTTAGATACGGACTAATGTTAGAATAAAACAAGATAAATAAGTAGCACAAGAAAAAGGCAAATGCACAAGTATATGGCTCCCCTCTTTTCTAGAAAGCCTGGTTTCACAAGCAACATCAATCAGAAAAAAAAAAAAGCAGGCTTGTGGCCTAGATGCTGGTCAGGAGTCTTTTTCCAATCATAGCAAAAGAAGAGGACAAAGCCTGAAGTGTTTTAGGAAGTGGGACTAGGAAATCTTAGATGGCTTTCTGGAGGTCGTCAAGTCTCTTGTGTAGCACCGAGATAGGTATAGAGAGGAAACAGAATTTTCAATGGTATGCTGCTATTCCTGGTTTACTCTCCAGCATGTAGGTTTCTGCAGAACTATTCATTCTTTTAATAAAAGTTACTTCCTCTTTGTGAATCATTACTAGAGTATTAAATGTTGGTTTCCATAGATTTTTTTTTACAATGGTTACTTCCCCTTGGCAAGCAATCGTTAAAGTATGAAAAACTTTTTACTTCAGTGATTTGATTAACTGACTAGGTTTATTAGCAAAGTTTTCAGACACTAGCTCTAACCTACATTGCACCGTGGTAGAGGGCAGAAATTAAAGCTGACTTGGGTTTAGTGTTATGTCTGTGCTCATTTATTTGGGTAATTCTGTAGCTTCCTCCTGTACCTCTCTCTATCTATTCATATTTTCTATCTAGTTCACGGGTTATACTCTTTCCTCTGGTATTTTGCTGCTGCCTTTCCTTCCTTTCCTCTTTTATTCCTCTGCCTCACCCTTTTAATCTGCTTTAGTGCTTTCTTTCTTTACCTCATTATGTCTTTTTGGTTTTGCCTTCTGTCTCTCCATTGGTTCCTTTCTCACTCTCTTAACCTCCTGTTCTGTATGGGCCAACCTACATCCCACCCATCTTCTTGTTTCTCTCTTTTATCTTTCCTCCTTCCTCCCCATCCCCCCCTTCTAACCTCCTCTCAACAATAAAAGTTACTCATGGCTTGAGGGGGAAGCATCTGGCCCATGCTGGCTCTCATTCTCTCTCTTTTGTTCTGAATGCTCTTTTGTTATAAACACAACAAACAGAAAAGCACAAAATCAGCTCTCAAGGCAAACACTGCATAATAATCCTCCTTGTCCCTGCTCCTCTTATCTCTGAAGAATTTGCTCTCCAGGCAAAATAAGAAGAAACATGAGAAAGGATTCACTAAATTTGGAGGCAAAAGAGAGAGACTAGAAAGAGCTTCATCATATGGGGCAGCAAGTTGGGCAGATTTGACAAAACAGGTAGGGCAAAGTGAAATATAGCTTGCCAGGGGTTTGGACAGCACAGTGGGTGATCAATCCCTGCTGATCAGTCTCTGTTCCCATTAGGTTGTGGAGGCATGGTCAGGATCAAAAATGTTAGATTGGGGGTTTTTTTAGCACCCAATTTTTGGTGCCTTCTCATTTGTGCCTTGAGCCAAGGCCTTGTGTATATGAAAGGTGTTTGCCAGAGAACTGTACCTGCTGGACCTCCACTGACGTTCTCAAAAAGCCACAGCAAGATGATTCTGTGACTTGCCAGCTCCAGTCTCTGAGATAAATTAAAATAAGAACAGGCTTGCCCATTGTTGGGGATCTTGCTTAATGTTAGATAGGGATTCTCTGACTAAACCAGCTTTCCTCAGAAAATGTAAGCTCCCTGGAAATGAAATGCTAGTTGGCATGCACTAGTTTAGACATGCAAGTGTTCTCAAAGCTAAAAAGAAAAAAGCTTGTTAAGCAGAAGGCAAGCCTTTCCCAATCCCCACAGCTCTGTGGTTAGGATACTGGTGTTTAATGTGGGGCAGCCAGCATCAAGTTCTACCTGGGACCGGTTCTGCCTGACCCTTCCCTTAGCAATCTTATGTCTGGCTGTCCACGTGCAGTGGGCGTCCATCCTAGCCAGTTGATGCATTTTGCATAATATACGAGTATTATATTCAGAAAAAGTCTGGGTGATTAGTTTTACTCGTGCAGCATCAGATATCCCTGCTAAGAAGCTGTTAAGGTACTTCCCCCAGAACCCATCTCTGATGTAGGAGGTAGGTGCGTGTCCTAGGACAGAAACAAAACTGGTATTTAGGAGGAACAGCTTGTGATGCAAACTTCAAATGTAAATATTTAAGCATCAGCAGATGGGGGCAAAACTCACCGAAATGGGTATTTTTCCCACGTCCCTTAGGAAAATTTGGGTTCCCGTGATGCATTTTGAGCTTGTGTCTCTTTTTTACTACTGTTTACTTTGCCAGCACTTGTAAAATAAAGCAGTACAAGCCACTATGTTTGGCATTACGTGTTAGAGATTTAATTTTCTGCGGAACTCCTATTGCTTCTAAATTGGACTGGTATGTATTTAATCTAGTCTTGAAGTTTGGATTGCTGAGCATTAACAACAGATTCACGTGGGTTTAGAATAAACAAGGAATGAGGACATTTCAGAAGAATGCAGTCCAAAAATTGCTTCTGAAATTTGGATATGCTTAGAGCCTCCACATATATGGCAACTATTCACGTGAACCAGTAAATTAATATTTCCTGAGCTAATGCCAGAGTTTGAGACAGCTGGATGATCAGATTCAAGGTGGAGTTTGCTGTGCTTGCAAACATGGAAAATAAGCTAGGAAAAGGAAAAACAAGTGTGAGCCAAGATTAGTCAAACAAAAAGGGGTAGGGAATTAGGCTGGACACAGCTCCTTGCTGCCAGGTGCAACCAGTAGCAAGGTTGACCATGTATTCCCTGTAGGCACGTGCATAAAAGCACACATATGCCCCACATAGCTGTATACATAGCTGCCACATGGACCTACACAGACACACAGTGCATTTATACAAACACAAGCAGCACCAGTGGCCTCATGGAACAAGCAGGATGGAGGTCCAGTAGTGGGAAATATACATATATATACATATATATGTGTGTATATATGCAAATATGATAAAGTGGATCCTTCCAGGAGTTGGGCTCAGAGAGTCTGACCCCAGATACCAGTCTCGCTGATGCTGGCACAAGGCTGCAGCCCCACTCCTACTGGTGATGCACACACACAGACACAGGCACTCAGGTGTGTGCATGGCTGGCCGGGACAATTCTGGTCCCTCTAGTAGCCAGCCTGCCATGGCCTTCCCCTTAGAGACAAGCAGACAGCAGTGGTTCTCACCCCTACAGACCCCCAGATCCTAGAGTCTCTCCGGCAGCTGGCTGGGACTGTCCCAGTCCCTCCAAGAGGCAGCTCCTCCCTTATAGGCACCCCAGGTCCCAGGTCACTTCACCTGGTTGCCAGCTATCTGGTTGGGACTTTATTTGTGCTCATACCCTCACCTGTACAGCCGTACTTGCTGCACACTGGGCACATGGGCCCCTGTGACCCGGCACTCAGACCTCCCCACCCCCAAATAGAGAGCACCTCACTAAGGAAAAGAGTTAGAAATAGAAATTAACAGGATTGAGCAAACTGTGCTAATCAAATGCAGGACAAGGCTGGACACTTGTGCTGGCCAGCTAAGAGTTTACATGCAACTGTCCCTTTTTTCCCCTCGTCTCTCCTTTTCTGCTCTTTGTTTCCTCCCCTAAACATCCCATAGTAAGTCCTGTGCAATCCCAAAATTCTCTTCCCCCGCATCCTGTAAGGTGTCCGGTGCCCCTGCACGCAGCACCGCCTCTTCCCCAGTCTAAAAGGTGCTCCAGCTTTGGCTTTGTGATGGGTTTCACACCTGAACAATTGGGCTGATGGCTCTCCTGGGACGGCACCTGGCCCAGGCAGGGTGTCCCTTCCTCTGAGTCCTTAATCTGGGTTGTCACCTGGCATTGTGCCCCTGTTTTCCTCCGGGTGTGTGAAAATTGGGTCTTTGATGTGCTAATGGCTCTTCTGATGGGCCGGGGAGTAGCTGGGGCAGGGTCTTATTTGGGGCCCTCTTCTGCTATTGTCTCTCCGTGCTCTTTTGTGGGTGTGAAGAGGAGCTTTTGTCACATAGCCTAAGAAAGAGGACTGTGCGGGCATCCCGGGCTTTCTACACAACTTTTTCTGCTGGGAATAATATTTTAACAACACACAAACATTTATCACATAAATATCGCATGAGTGTTTATCAACCTCGGTCACCCTTATAAATGCCATAAAATAAAAGGGTATTTGTGAGGGTGAGTGGGGGAATGCTTTGACCTGTTAATTTCCAGCTATGTGTGGCCAGGTGACCAAGCCAAACAAAGAGCAGAAGCTAATTTAAAATGTGATCGTTCCAGTTTCCCAGAATCTTATGACAAAAGTGGTGTCTGCTCTCAAGGTGTTTTTCCTAAAAATGAAAAAAACCACAGATGTCAGCTTTCTCCCCTTGTCCTTGCCCTGATCCCCAGCCCTCAGCCGTTGCCATTTTCTGAAGTCGAAGTCCTTGATAGGTTCTTAATTCAGGGAAGACTTTTATTATTTGACAGCAGTTTTGCCTGAGATTCAAAGCACAGATCTTCATTATTCTCCTAGAAGAGTTTGGTAACTGTTTGACCTGAAGGATGGACACTAAATTACTATAGAGCACAGTAGCCTGGTTTGATTTAATCACAGGACAGTTTGGTTACGAGGATCTTAAAAATCATCTAGTTCCAATCTCCCTGTCACGGGCAGGGACACCTTCCACTACACCAGATTCCTCAAAATCCCATCCAACCCGGCCTTGAACACTTCCACAGAAGAGGCATCCACAATTCTCTGTGCAGTCTGTGCCAGCGTCTCACCACTCTCACACTAAAGAATTTCTAAACCTGCCCTCTGTCATTCTGAAGCCATTCCTCCTTGTCCTGCCACTACATGCCCTTGTAAGGAAGGGTGCAAGTCTTAAGGCTAAATGCAGCTTCAGCTTTGCTCCCCTAAATTCTAGCATCATAGGAAAAATATGTTTTTAAAAACATGCAACCAACAAAACCAACAAAAAAATCCCCCAAATCCAGCTATCCAGAACTGTGCCTCATCCACAGCTTTGGGAGGAGGGATGAGCACCCATAGAGCACAGCGTTAGACTTTAGGCTTCTGCCCGTGTTGTTTGTGTGGCTGCTTCTCTGCACCGTCACTGCCGGCCTTGCTGCTTCGGCTTATAAGTCTGAATAATAAATATCTTTATTTTTAAATACAATAAATAATAAATAAAGATGTCGCTTTGTGTCATGCAGCTGTTTTGGGCGCAAACCAGCGGTATTGTACCAATTAGCCAACGCCTGCGCCTGGCATCCAAGGTGTGCCGGGTCCTTGTCCCCGCCGCCCGTGCCTTCTCCCTGCGTCCCTGCGGAGCGGGGAGCGGAGCCGGGGCCGCTCCATGGCCACCTCGCCGCCCGGCACGCTCCGCCCGGCGCCACCGCCCGCCCCGCTCCATGACCGCCCGGCCGCCCGGCACGCAGGTTGTCGTCAGAGAGTGGTGCGAACTCGGAGGGGTGTTTCGTGTTTCTCTTTTTTTTTTTTTTTTTTTTCTGTTGCAAAGAGAA
>JAWMRA010000001.1:28693621-28732753 GCA_035584735.1 Pseudotriccus pelzelni
TCCCTGGCCGGAATCGAACCCAGGCCTCAGCGGTGAAGGTCCTGCGATCTAACCACTAGGCCACCAGGGGCTCCCTTAAGAGAAATAGCTATTCTAACAAAAGATGCTGTAGACTTGAGGCGCAATAAGGACTGTAAAGGAGGAATGTGGTACTAGAAAGGAGATAGAGCATTTTGGGTGGTATGTACAACAGAGCCAATTATGCACATTACCTTTAAGTTATTTATGCCCTCTGGAAAGAAATTCAAAGAATTGTGTACTTGTGAGAAGAGGTGTGGTTCTCCACCAAAATCTCTGTTATTAGGGATTTTTTGGTGGCTGTTTTAAATAACTATTCCCAAGTGTTCATTAGAAAGTGATATTGGAGCTTACAATGGGTGTTGTTAGATTATATTTTTAGACATGGTTTTAAGCATTCTATGGATGTTTGAGGGTGGTGATTGCTAACCAGAAAGTAACTTTTCCTGCCTTCCCTTGATTTTTCTCTTTTTGGCTTTTCTGTTGTATCCTAGTAGGTCATAAAGCCTGAAACTTGCAGATTGTTACCTAAAGGCGTGCAAAGACAAAAATTATTTTTCAAAGCTGTATTTTCTTAGCAATTGTTCCTATAAATATTACAGAGGCATGTAGCATGACCCTTCTGGACACAGGCATGGGCAGTTATGGTACATGTAAGTTCATAAACGTAAAGATGTAGGACTAGAAAACAGAACTACTGGAAATTGCTAGTTTAGCAGTATGAAAGGTCTGTAGTGCTCAGTCCCCTGCTTGGTTGCAGGCCAAATGTTTTTGCCCTGTGTATCCGCTCTGGAAGATCTGCATGATGTTGTGGTGGTGCTCACCAGCGTGCTGTGTAGGTGTGTACAGCTCTATAATAGTGCCTCTGTTAAAAGGAACGTGGCAGACAGTAACTGTGCATCAGAAAACGTGGGTGTCCCCGCTTGTCCTACTGCTGGGCAGTTGAGAGTGTGTGTGCACGCTCCCTGGCTAGCACAGTTCAGTTAGGGTGGGCAGAAAGTAGCATGCAGGTTATACTTGCAGTCAAGGGGTGGGAGCTTTACTTCACTGGCTGCACTGCTGTGTCAAGAGACTCCAGGCCTGTGCCTGTCCAGGCCTGCACAAGCTGTCTAAAGGTAGTGCAGAGGTAAGTCCAATTTGAACTCCTGCTCTTAAGATGAACTTTGCATCTAGTCTGCAGTTTTGGACTTGAACAAACTCAGGTCTGCTGCTGGAATTCATTACTGGATTTGCTAGAAGAGAGGCAAGCTCATGGAGTCCAAGGTGGGTAAAAGGAGGAAAGGCTCAGAAAGGTAGGAAGGGACAGCAAGACTTTTATAGCATAGATAGCCTAAGCTTTCTTACCAACATACTGCTTCGGAGCAGGTTAGATAAGTTCCCGTTGATGTATATTCTGGGGGGGTCTGTCTGATGTTTTCAGTAACTAGTGATGACATTTCTACCTTCCCTAATACAATACAGTTGCAGAGATCAGTTAAATTTGCTGCTGTGAAATGCTTCCTGTGAATAAATTCGAAATACCCCAGCTTTGCACAATGCAATTGTATTACATCCAGTTTTACCTAGCTTTTTATCAGGCTTACTGCCAGATATTTATTCCCTGAAGTATTATATAAGACTTCTTTCCCAACTTTGACATTTTGACTCAGTTACACAGGTTTCTATGCCCTTCCTTTGACCCTCGAGCACATCCAGACATGATATTTCTGTATGGGGTATCTGTATGTTAGGAAACTACCCCTACGGCTGTGCATAAGAGCATTCCATACTTTGCATCAGATGTGTGTTGGCTTGGACCGAAATGTGTAGGCCTTTCTCACATGGTATCTCTTTGTTATTTTCTTTTTCTGTAACAGCATTGTGAATATTTTGGATGGATTTTATATGCTTATTAATGTGGTTGTTTCCCGGTTTTGAAATAAAAAATATTAAATAAGTGGCTGATTTGGGGTTTGCCTTTACCCTGTAGGTCTTCTGTTTCTCATTCCTTTATCATAGCCTGGGATTATACCCTGAAATGTCACCAGCATCTACCCTGCAACCTTTTTGGCTAGCTCAGCACTCTGAATTTGCTGCTTTAGTCTAGTGGAAATGGCAATTCCTCTCAGCCTCCATGTAAATCACCTTCAAGTCCCTCACTGTTATTCCTTAGGAGTTTTTAAACTAAAAAGCTATGCATCTCTGTTTCCTATTTACTGAAATGCTTTTGCTTGCCTACATATACTTTCCCGGTGTTTCTCAGTAACAGGGAGAGGGATGTGGCTGGAGCTTTATGAATCCTGTCCAGATATAAAGTACCTGAGACTTCTGCCCCTGCTGTCTTCTCATTGTGGTCCTCAACTTCAGTATCAGGAGGGTGAGGAGGCCCTTTCTCCCGTGGCTGATGCTTTGCTCCCTCTGTCTGGCAAGTGACCTTTATGTCCTCTGACATCGTGCCTGTGTGTGCTCAGTAGTGGCTGTCTGAAAGGAGCAGTGTTAGGAAGAAAAAACCCCCCTGCCCACAGCAAGCCAGTTCCCAGGAGCTGATCCTACAGCTCAGGGACTGCGGCATTTCTTGGCTCACAATTGGGTCTGGACTGCTGTCACCCATGGTTCTCTTGCCTAGAGAGTACTGGGCACCCACCTATTCTCATGCTCTCCTTTTCCTGCCCTACAGCTATCTAACAAGTCCAAGAAGTCTATGTCTGTTCTAGGCAGAAACTATAAGAACAGTTCATCAAAAAAATGTGGAAATAAAATAGCCTTTAGAGGAGGAGGATGGATTGAAGTGAGAGGAAGGAAAAGATGGCAGAACCCAGAGTACCCTAGAGCAGGAATCTGGCTAATACAACTCCAGAGCAGCAGGCTGCAATGAGGAAACAGTAGGGAATAATGTAAAGTCTGAAAAAACTCAGCATAACAGAGATCCAGTACAGACTTTCTGAAGCCTGACATTACTGGCTGCTGCATGTTCCTAGCCTATGTTTTGCTATGGTTGGTACGCAACCAGCCTTGGAGCTGGGGAGTGCTCTGGGCTAATCTGTCTAGGATTGTTTTTCGATTCTAGCTGAGCTGAAAAAAAAACCAAAGCCTAGCCATCCAAACTCAAGCATATCTAGCTCAAACTTAACTCCTAACGTTTCGGTTTTCTTTGTCAAAATAGGAGGCAAAGAGCAAAATCACTTGAGGCTAAAAGCACATGATTCACTGAGCTCTAAGTTAATGTTTGGTGCAGTTTTTGAGATAAATGAGGCTTTGTTTTGGATCTGGTTATTTCTGAAAATTGTAAGGAAGCTTCAAAAGGAAAACCTGCTAGCAATTAAATGGTTTGAATGTGTGAAGGTGGATTGTTTTCAGTTGAAACTGTTCATCACATCCGAGTGAGCCTGTAGGCAGTTCTTGCAACCTCCACAATCCCCCACAGAAATGAGTCACTGGAGAACCCTTCAAAGAGTGAAATACTGCTGAGTGGACAAGAGAAGGCCCTTAAGGGGTCACAAGTAACATCAGCCATGTCAAAAGTTTCAGTGCTGTTTTACAGGCTAGAGTAAGATAGAGTGTGTCACAGCATCGCTGACAACATTTGTCACTTTTTGCTTGTGCTATTTGTGAAGAACGTATCTGTGTACCAGGCAAGAATAGCAGCTTATTTCTGTGAGAAGAAATGTGGGGGGAGAAAAAAAAAAACAAACCACATTTTACTGGAGTTAATTTCACTGGTGCATGCCCAGTGCACCAATCTTTATATTTGGTTTTGTGCTCTAAAAAGAGCACATTTGAGTTCCAGACATTTCAGGAGCTGGGGCTGCTTCTCCCTTGGGAACGTGTCTGGGTGAGAGCCCAAGCAGGACTGTGCAGCCTTAACTCCAAGCAAAGCTGCTAAGCCTTTCTTTGAGGGCTACTCCAAGAAGGATAATTTTGCTAGTTTGATGGGGGACTGTGCCATCATAGGTTTCATTTGAGAGGAAGGAAGGTGTGGTCACACTGCTAATGCCATTATGATGGGCCGTGATGGAGCAGCAGCAGGAGGTGACTCAGTACAATGTTTTCTCATGCTATGCACATCATGAGAAAGATCCTGACAGCACATAAATCAAACGCATGTTTTGCTGCACAGAAAATTTATGTGTCTTCTGCTTTTTTTTCAGGCTTTCTACACACAGGACCAAGGACACAATTCTAATGTTTTCTGCACTTTTAGAAGGATTCTTTGAAGACGTGAGATGCTTACTGGAAAACCTGGAGTACACGGCTGTGGTCTGTCACTTACTCTTTAGCCTGTCCTTACACCGTGAGTTACCAGACAAAAAGCAGTTGACTTCATAGCATTCTGCTGGGAACGACAGCACTCAGGCTGTCTTAGACAAGGAAAGAAAATGGTTTTGTTTCCTAAAATATATATTGCTAAGGCAATTTAATAGGTGTTACTTGAAAGTATGCCATTTTTAGTGGAGACAGGCTGCGTAAATAACTTGTGAAATAATTCACTTGCTGTGATAAATCTTGTTTCTATGCTATACCTCACCGAATTGTTTACAAGAATTGTCTCTTCCTTTTCCATAAAACACAGCTTCAGCATGCCTGATAGACACATGACTGACCTGCTAAGTCTGTTTTCTGCTGCTGTTGTGCAACTGTTTTCTGGTTAGCAAATGGGCACGTGGATTTATGTAAGGCAGTCACATTGGTGCACCAGTCACTGTGACACGCAGTGTGGGACCATTGCAGATCATGTACTGAACCAGTAACTGGTCATCCGTAGAGTGATCCATCTGATCAAACAGCACCTGGTCTTTCATCTCTGGTCTCTGTTTCATCCTGTTTTTTAGTCTTCTCCATCATGAACAAATTTGCATCTCCATCACAAACTCAGATGTTTATTGATTCCTTTATATTTCTGTCACCAACTGCTATTGTCTGCAATATTACCTTCTTTTTAACCTTTTACATTAAATTCTTTGGAGTCTGGACTACCTTTATTGCCTCTTTTCTTTGCTGATCCATACCAGAGAGTGCTCTCTAAAGAGTCCTCAAGGTTTAGGACAGAGCAAGCAGAATAATTTTCCACTGCAGAAGGCATAAGGATCCAGAACCAGGAGAGGATGAAAGCTGGCATCAGTGGTGAGGGTGTGGAGGGGCATGGAAACATGTGCAGCAGCAGACATTGATGATGTATGGAAGAGCCCATAGGTGTCTGAATATAGAAGAGAAACAGTGAGGACTATGAGGATGTAGAGAAGCAACTAGTAAAAAGAGAATGGTGTGTTGCTGACCTCTGAGTACAGAATCATGGAATGGTTGGGGTTGGAAGGGACCTTAAAGACCACCTAGATTCAACTCCCTTGCTGTGGGCAGGGACAACTTCCACTAGACCAGGTACTTGGCCTTGAACACTTCCAGTCATGGGGCAGCTACAGCTTCTCTGAATAACCCATGCCAGTGCCTCACCACCCTCACAGTAAAGAATTTCTTCTGTATATCTAACCTAAATTTTCCCTCTTTCAGTCTGAAGCCATTCTCCATTGTCCTATTGCTACAGTTTCTGATGAAAGATCCCTCTCCATTCTCCCTGTATCCCTTCAGGTACTGGAAGGCTGATATAAGGCCTCCACTCAGCCTTCTCTTCTCTGAAGGAGGAACGTGATGCAAGCTAAAAAATCCCCAAGATCTGGAAGGAAGATGAGGTATTCATAAGTGGGAGAAGGTAGAATAGGGCTGAGAGAGAAATACGTAAACTTTGACAGACGCAAGTGAGAGACTGGGGAAAAGAAAGACTGAAGACAGTGTGTGGTAAAAAGACAACAGCCACAGCACCAAGGTATGGGCCCTTGAGCTGCATGCAAAATAAAATGAAGCCCAGTAGGACTCCAGTAGCTTATGACTCATGGGTAAGGGGTCATCGGTTCTTCAGGGTAAGAGAAAGGGAGGTGTCACCGTGCATGTCCACGAGTATCTTTGCAGCTGAGACAAATAGCTGCATCAGTCACAGTGTTTGTTGCAGTGGGACCTCACCTCTTTGTCCACAAAGATTGGGTTCTGCTTGCTTGAGAGATGGCTCTGCCTCTCAAGGGCCACAAGCAGAGAAAAACTGATGGGCATGCAAGATACAGCTGGCTCAGCTGGACTACACTTATCAGAGTGGCATATCAGAAGCAGCCTTGCAATAAACACAAAGCAGAGGCACCTTCCCACCTGTGTTAGGTAATGCAAGACAACAAGGTTCTGACAAACAGAACCGGCCAAGGCCAATGTCAGCCAAGCCCAGTGTGGACAGGCACCACCACTGCACTGAAACCTGCAGGGGCTTGTCCAGCTCAGGAAAACCACCAATGCAGAAGTGTTGAGAGAAGGGCTTTCCAGCTTCCTCAAATCATGCCAGAGACAACACTTCAGGAGAGTGAGGGAGCAGCATCACACCACCTTGCTGCTCTGCCTTTTTTCTCATTCTGACGCAAGAGTATCATTCACACTGATCCTACATCACTGATAGGTAATGGGGTGTGTTGTAATGCTCTGGTCACACACACAAAACAAAAAAACCATCATATTAGTGTAAATCTGTGGTGTTTCCAAAGACATTATTTAGAGCAATTGTTTTCTGTGAGCAAGTCTGATACCTTTTTCTAAATGTAATTGAAACCAAACCAAATAAAAGAAAAAACCCACAACCCCTCCCCCCCAAAAAATAAAAACAAAACAAGCCAAACAACAAATAAAACCTCCAAACAAAATAAAGAAAACAAAGAGGGGAAAAAGAGAAATAGAAGACAGAGAGAAACATTTTTCCTTGGGAATGGAAAGTCCAGTTCCTGACTAGCTATGTGTGTGACGACAGAGCAGCCAAAGCATGGACACCAGGGCTAGCTAGAAGTTAAGCTTTAGCACAGATTTATTGCACAGTGTTGGCTCTTGAGAAGATAGTTTTAGCTTTTTTTCCTTGACTGGGACTTAACTTTTTGTGAACTAAACTGAACTGAGAGAGCGCATTTTGTCCTGCTGAAGTCAGGGTCAGGAAAAATTAGTGATACTTTAAAAATAAAGACTGAGAAAATCTAAGCTCATGGGAAGCCTTAAACGTGTGAATTCTGCTGAGAGGGTTGGTAGGAAGGGAAAGGTGGGACTCATGCCTGGAAATGCTGACAGCTCTTGGGAGACAGAAGCAGCTACTGCAACTTAAACTGGGGCAGGAGAGCAGGCTGGGCACACCTCAGTTCACTGGCAGCCTTCTCTGGACTGGAGGCCAAAAAGGACACAGGAATGGTCCCAAATGCACTCACTTGGCATCAGATATGCAGTCACAAGGTGTATTTGCTTGTGCAGTGCCCCAGTATGGACACTGCAGAGGCATAGCACAGCTCATCATCTCCTTATCTTCCCTGACGTGGAAGGGCAAGGTGATGAAAGAGGGGCACAAAGGAAAGGGGTTGTACTCTTCATGGTATGAGTGCCAAGGACTGCAGGACATGCCAGATGACTGGAAGATCTGGGAGCCGAAGGGGTTGTACTTTCCTGTCCCCATACTCTCTGAACCTGGTGCTTCCAGGAAGGTTTTTGGAGCACAGCCATGACAACCAGCTTTGAAGTGGCTTCCCACCAGCACTGCAAGACCAAGTTGAGACTCATATTAATGAGTCCAGTCTTTCTTCTGAGATTAAAAAAAATATCTGATGTGTGGTTTGTGGGTGCGAACACTTTGGTTGCACAGATACAGTTTGCTTGCTCAAGGTCGGGCGTTACAAATGCAGTTGGGATAGGAGATATTTCTGTGTTTAAACCAGATTTCCTATCACTCCCATTTTTAAAAATAACATGATCTGAAATTACGTCCCCCTCTCTGCTCCCTCGATTCACATTGAAACCATGACAGTCAGATACAAAACCCTCAGAAATGTTTTTTATCTCTTTTCTTACAGAATTCCAGAGTCTGAGAAGTGATGGCATCCTCTTGGAGGAGGTAAATGAGACAACAGAAGAATCAGTCAGACAGACACAAAGACCAGCTGCATGTAGCCCATTACCATCCTTCCCACCCTCAATGCCGACACCGTATTCTCAGGGTTCAGTGCTGTGGGTATCTGTGTTGTGACCACTGATGTCATGAGCAGAGAGGAAGCACCTGTCTCAGGGAGTGAGGCAGGACTGAACATGAGTTCTTAGCAGCTGGATCTGTGCTTATTGTGAAGAAAAGTGGCATCCCTGGAAGGGAAGCTTAAGAGGGACAGGTGGTGAGTTTTATGAGTGAATTGTGGGAAGCTCTCAACACTTGAGAAGACTTTCTCATTACTCTACTCTGTCTCCTTCTCTCTATTTGCCTATTAAAATCAATTATTCCTCCAAAATTATCCTGATGCCTGGGGCTTTCCATTCTGCCTTGATCACTCTAGAAGTGAGAGCCATAGGCTTCCTGCTCTCCATCTTTCCTGTCTGTACTTTTTATGCTAGCTACTCCTTCTCAGTGAACTGGGACAGAAATCTGAACGTGGGGCTTCTTTGCAGTAAGAAAACAATAATACCTCGTTCTTTGAAGCACCCTGTCAAACGGGGCAGAAAATGGACCAGTAGCTATTGTGGGGTCTCATCTCTAGCCATTCCGGATCCACATTAACCTGCAGATATTGGCATGCTGCACTTTGCCATTCTACCTCACTCGCAGTGTCTTACCCACCTCTTCCAGTATCGCTCTAAGCCTGTTCCACCCCTCAGTGCACAGAAAAATGCTAGTCAACCTGTATGTCCTGCTCTCTTAGTTTCTGCCTTCTGCATTGAAGCATCCTCTTGACTGTCCCAGCATGGCCATCACTGTACTAGAACAGGCTAGTGGGCCCAGCAGCTTCTGCCTAGATACATGCACTCTTGGATTTTTCTTAAGGAAAAATGGCCATTAAGCATGAACTGAAGATAGCATGAAGACTTTCTTCCTCACTCTGTCTCCATGGTTAGGAATTCTCCATTGACCTATCTTCCAGCTTCATGGAGATGCCAAGTATTTCATGGGCAAATGCATCTCTACAAATTACAAGCTCAAGATAAACAACATTTGGGGGATGTACATCAACAGAACATCAGAAGTATGTAGTGGCAATAGATGTGTGGTGCTTCTTCTGTTTTCAGATATTTCTCATTAAAGGGTTAGGAGAAATCTGCTAATATTTGGACAGTTGATTATGGCTTTGTGTAGTCTATCTAGCGTTACCTCTGTCTCCATGTCAATGTTCAGTGCTAGGGAATATTTTATTGGACAATCAGTTTGTGTAGGTGCAACACTTACTCGTTCTGATGAATTCTGCCCTGTGTCAGGGTGTGAAGAGTGTGATGGGTTTCTCAAGGCACTCTTTGGGCAGTGTCACATTGCCAAGACACCAGCCTGAAGGTAGGAGGAGCTAATATACTGATAGTGTCATTCACACCCCCTGTGATATTTTGCATCTTCCCAATTCCCAGTATGCTGAGTAGAGGTTTGCTGCCATACCTCCCCTTCCTTCCAAAGGAGAATGCTGTGCCTACAGTGTAACTCTTGTCAAAGTACATTACATCAACTGCTCTCCCCAAATACATACAGGCAGTCCTGTCATTCTAAAAGGCAGGCAGTTTGCCCTTGGTAAACCAGTATCAACCTTTCCTGAATACATTCTTGTCCTTGGCACATTTGACACTGGGTGCCAAGAGGACATAACACTGAGGTAAGAATGGCTGGTCTGGGGCTCAACAAGTCATCTTGCTTGCTTTCTGTACAGTTGAGGGCAATGTTAACCTTTTTCCAGCTTTTAGGGAAGACAAATGAAAGACTCTGATCTTATAATCACATCAGGAAATTCTTTCAGCGGCTTCAGATACGTCCTAGCATCCTTGAAGTATATTCTATATAATCTCATGCATTGTAATAAATTCAGGCTCTCTAAGTAGTATCAAGTCTGCTCCTGCCCTATGCCTGGCTACCCCTCAATTTACCAAACCATTAGGATATGTTTGGAAATCCTGGTGCAGGCTTTGCTTCTACAGACTATTGCAAGAAAGGCTTTGAGTACTTCAGCCTCATCTAAAGCTGAGGCATCCATCCCTAGTTTGTTCACCCATTCCTCAGAAGACCTGGATTTTCCCTGGACTGCCTACTAGGACAGTTACAGAATCCCTTTCATCACCCATCCTATCCCACGCAAGTTTTTGCTCCAGCTGGGCGCTGAGAGGCCTTTCTGATTTTGTCCTTCAGTACCCAAGCAGTGATTCCATCCTCTTTCTTCTTAGCCAATCTTTTTTCCTACTACTTGCATATCTGATTTTTGCACTTGAATTCATTGCGAAACTCCTTCCTTAGCCAGGATAGGTTTCATCCAAAACTACCAGACTCCCTGCACAACAAAATATTTTAAAGATGCTGTCTTTCACTCAGGGCAAATAGTTGCTGATACTGTGTCACCATCTTTTTATAACTCTCCGATGCTGCAAATCAGTGGAAGAGTGACTTATGGCACAGCTGGAACTGTGGATTTCTGGGGCACAAGGAAGTTACCTACCTTCCTTCCCTGGTGTTGTTTGAATGTGAACAAAAAGGAGGCTGTCTGTACAGAACGACAACACATTTCCAAAGCCCAGCAGCACTTTCCTCTATCTCAGAGCAGTCAGCATCAAGCTGGATGAATTGAAACTGAAGATGATGTTTAGGGAACAGAGTAAGAGGAAACCAAGGAATGATAGAATGGAGTAAAGCACAGAGAGATTATGCAGCAGAGGGCCTGGCAGAAACTGTGAGTGATTCCAGAATAGAGTTCCGGCGCTGGCAGGAAGTGGTGAACTAGCTAGTTCTTATACCTAGAACATGTCACTTGCTGCTGGTGTGTCTAGCAGTTAAAGCAGGAGACAGGACGACAGGACGGAGCTTAGTGTGATAAAGAGAGGGAAGAAATATGCAGTGAAGAGTGGTCAGAACCACTTCCTCTTTGAGGGCAAAAGACCTTTTATAGGAAAACCCTTGAAAGTTGGGGTGGGTATGAGTGGAGCTGAACAAAGTGAGGTGGAGTGGCCACCAGGTAGTTTTAGCTAGCTATTAGGTGTCTTGGTGTGAGACCCCACTTTTTAACAATGAGATCATGACTACACGGTGGGTTGGGAGCAGACAGCTGGGAGGCAGAGAATGTAAATAAAGTCTAGCCTATATCCACCAAGAATGTGCAGCTCAGCACTTGTTGTCACCCAGCAGCCTTTGTCTTTTTGTCACCATGCTCCCTCCAAAGCAGTTCTTTCATGTCCATCCAACTGCACTCTGTGTGTACAGAGATGGCTGCCAAGCACACTGAGGTGGTGGGAATGAACAAAAAATGCTGACAGCTCTGGAGTAAGTGGTATACTGAAGGCTGATCTTGTGTCAGCAGCTAGAAACGGGACTTGGTGTACTCCAGGCCTCTTTATCCTGTGGATAAAGCAGAGCTTGATAGCAACTGATGAGAAGGGTGGAAAAATATCGGTGAGCTTGCAAATGTACTGGATATGCGAGCGCAGTGCTAAGCCTGCTGGTCCAAAGCAGACAGCAATGCTACAAGACACAGCACTTGTTTGGAGCATCTATGCACTTGTTCTGACAGGTCAGAGATGAGAGGTGGGGGAATACAGGAACAAGGAGGAGGATGGCACAGGTAAGGAGAGGAGGGGTGTCTGGGTATTTTGGGCGCAGCAAGAAGTTGTGCCAGTGTGTGTTGTCTTCTCCAAGTTTTGACCTGAGCAACCCTGTTGGAAGAAGGGACAATCAGGGTGAAAGTTTAGCAAACAGAACAAGGTGGATGACTTAGTTCTTATCGTGGGGTGGTGCCTGGCGTGCAGAGTTCGAACTGGAACTGCTGGCCTTGCCTTGTGGTTGCGCAAGAAGCTCGGCAGCTCCTGGCAGCAAAGCTGGCAGTGCCATCTCCTGGGCAGAGCAGGGGCTTTGAGCAGAGACGGTTGAATGTCATTCTCCTGCTGACCAGCTGAGTGATCTTGAGCAAACCGCTGCCCCTCCTTGCACCTGGATATTTTCATGAGCAAAGCGATGCCCCTAGGGAAGCCGGTGACTAAAGTTCACGCTCAGCTAAGTGAGATCTTGACACTGTCAAATAAAAGTGCAAAGCTAGACCTGGTTGCTGGAGAAGAGGGAGGACAAATATTGCCTGAGTATTTCTATGTGTTTCTTACAGAGTTTCTGTACCCAGGGCTGACATATTTCTTATCTGTGGTTCTCTTTAACTGGGGACTTTCTAAAAGACCCGTGCTGGTGCTATCTCCAGCTATAATGCAGCAGATTTTCAGTCATGTAGTGGCATCCTTTTGCCACAGAAATTGTACTGATTTGGCAAATTCAGCACTGTCAAGTTGTAACAACCGCCACCAATAAAGGAGCTGGATGTGGTGGGAGATGACAGATGGGCTTTGAAAATGTTCACTAAGCAGACCATAGGTATATTTTCACTAGGTTATGAAAGCAACACCTTTAAGACTGTATCTTACCATCCGTGTAGGCTGGATCGCAACTGCCCCACAGGATATGAGCAATCAATGTCTTCAGAAAGTTACTCATATCCTGCAGACGAGAAATTAGAATGCACAGTTGTCTGCAGAAGGAGATTTTTCACACAAAACCAAAGAGAAACATGACCAAAATGCACACTTTTAAAGAAGCATCAACTTCTGGAATTTATTGTCAGCTGCTATCCAGAGCAGCCTGCATAAAGGGCTTGGTAGAAACTGATAAAATGCACAGGACCTTTCAAGTGCCATAGGCAGGAAAAACTGATGGGCATGCAAGATACAGCTGGCTTAGCTGGACTACACTTATCAGAGTGGCATATCAGAAGCAGCCTTGCCATAAACACAAAGCAGAGGCACCTTCCCACCTGTGTTAGGTAATGCAAGACAACAAGGTTCTGACAAACAGAACCGGCCAAGGCCAATGTCAGCCAAGCCCAGTGTGGACAGGCACCACCACTGCACTGAAACCTGCAGGGGCTTGTCCAGCTCAGGAAAACCACCAATGCAGAAGTGTTGAGAGAAGGGCTTTCCAGCTTCCTCAAATCATGCCAGAGACAACACTTCAGGAGAGTGAGGGAGCAGCATCACACCACCTTGCTGCTCTGCCTTTTTTCTCATTCTGACGCAAGAGTATCATTCACACTGATCCTACATCACTGATAGGTAATGGGGTGTGTTGTAATGCTCTGGTCACACACACAAAACAAAAAACCTGTCATATTAGTGTAAATCTGTGGTGTTTCCAAACTCATCATTTAGAGCAAATTTTTTTTCTGTGAGCAAGCCTTTTTCCAAATGCAATTTACAAGGAAAAAAAAGGAAAAAAAAGAGAAAAATTAAAAAAAAAGAAGTAAGAAGAGAGAAACATTTTTCCTTGGGACTGGCTGTGTGAGGACAGAGCAGCCAAAGCACAGACACCAGAGCTGGCTAGAAACAAAGCTTTAGGAAACATTTAGCGCACACTGTTGGCTCATGAAAAGATAGTTTTGTTTTTTTCCTGGACTGGTCTTAACCTTTTGTGAACTAAATAGAGCTGCGAGAGCATGTTTTGTCCTGCTGAAGTCAGGGTCATAACAAATTCATGACACTTTAAAAATAGAGACCAAGGAAATATAAATATCCTGGGAAACGTTAAAGCACTGATGCACACTGGATGTGCGGATACTGGGTATATTTGCTTGCGCAGTGCTCTGACATGAAAGAGACTGCAGAGGCATAACAGACTGTGGCTCTTCATCTCCTTATCTTGCCTGATGTGGAAGGGAAAGACTGTGAAAGAGGGGCACAAAGGAAAGGGGTTGTACTGTGCTTGATATGAGTGCCAAGGCCTGCAGGATACGCCAGGTGACTGGAAGATCTGAGAGGCAAAGGGATTGTACTGCCCCTGCTCCCAGACTCTTTGAACCGGATGCTTCCAGGAGGGTTTTGGAGCACAGCCATGGTGACCACATATGTGATGTTTGATCTGTGGGTGTGAGCACTTCGGTTGCACACACACAGTATGCTTCATTCTTGCCAGTAGTGTCATGAAAAGGTACAAAGTGTCCACACACAAAACCACGTCTAGTAAGGCCTTCTGAGAGCCTTGATCACAGCTTACAGATCTGCATCCTCCTTTCTCCTGCAGGGAAAAGTAAGGCAAAAGCCGAATCACTGTGATCATACAGCCATGCACACAAGCCCAGCTTTGCAACCCTCCCTGTGGGTGTCTCTGGGGCAAAGGGGCCACAAAATTCCTGCTGAGCCTGGAGTTTGCCTCTGACATACATGGTGACTTGCAGGAAGAGCGGAGTGCAGTGCAATGCTTTGCAATGCCAAGCTCTCTTCCAGCAGCAGTCAGAGACCTGAGATTGTGTGTTTCCGTGAGGAAGAGTTGAGAAGACTACATGCTCCTTGCTAACACTGTCTTAGGCTATTT
Organism: Pseudotriccus pelzelni; assembly: GCA_035584735.1. Classification (NCBI taxonomy): domain Eukaryota; kingdom Metazoa; phylum Chordata; class Aves; order Passeriformes; family Tyrannidae; genus Pseudotriccus; species Pseudotriccus pelzelni. Next base: position 28,708,029 of record JAWMRA010000001.1, read on the forward strand.
GTCTACATCGGTGGCCCAGCTACCACAAAAAAGGGCCAAAACAGCACAATGAGTGTGGTGGAGGCTCACTTCCATTCAGAGGAGAAAGGTCTTTTCTCCAACCTCAAAAGCGCCACCTGTCTCTATAAGCAGAACATGATGCATGCTCCTCGGCACCAACCAGGCCCTTCCTTTCCTTTCCATGATCTCTCACAGCCTTGGAAGTAGCTAGAATTCTGCTTAACTCTTCTCCTTCCAGCTCTCAGTGGCTCTTCTTTCTTCTCACAGGCTCTCTGATATATCTGTCTCTGAATGTACTCATGCATGCCCGAAACTAGGGAACGATACACTTTTGGGGTGATCACTGCCCACTTTCGCCAGGCTGACATCTCTTAGCCTTAGGAAGGGCAGAAATGGGTAAATTGAAAGTATCAGTGGAGATGGGCTCACATTACCTGGCCATCTCTGGATTCTCCCTCGTACCTCAGCAGTTTCCTTGTGCCTCTGAACTCACTTAATCCTTCCTTCTACTATATGGCATTTTCCCACTGCTTCCCAATACCTCCATTTCTACTGTAGCTCTTTCTGCAGCATGTCATGTGTTGCAGAGTCTGCCTGTATACAGACCTGAGGACGACCTCGTGTTATACTCTTTCACAATTTTGGGATGTTCTCTGCATTTTCCCTGATGTTTCAGCCCATTCCTCCTGTTCATCCCTGCTTCTCTGCTTCCCCATCACCCCTTAAAGAGCCATTCTTCATGGTGCTGTTCTCCTGCCTCAGGCTTTCTTCAAGATGTATAGCCCTAAGGACAGTGCTCTGGGAGACAGTGTGGAGATTTGAGGCACATTATCCTGTGCAGTGACTAAACTTGCATTAATCCCATCCCAAACTCTGTAGGACACAGGGGACCTGCTGATCTTAAATCCAAACCAAAGCCTAGTCTCATAGGGACCATGGCCCAGTGGATGCTCCCACTGCCATCATTCATACTTCAAGTCCTGCCCAGTGCAAAGTCACCTTATGGTGGCCTCTGCTATGTTGGACAGTGAAATGCCCAGTGGGAATGCTGGCAGGGGTGCCATTGGTAGTGGAGGTTTGTGCCGTGCTGACCCCACAACTCATTGCGTGTTTGTGCCACCCAGGTGGTTCTGCAGCTTCTTGGGTGCTGCTCCAGTAAAGCCCCCAAGCCTGGGGTTAGAAAAAGCCCAAAGGGTTCTGCTTACTGTGGTAAGCCCAGGCAACCTTTACTACATGCCTCTTTCACCAGGGTCCCAGAAGAATATCACAACCTTATTTAAAAAAAAAAAATCTTTCCTGAGACATCCATAGACTACCAGCCTCCCACTCCCTCTGTCGTCTTCCAAAGGAGTTAACGTTACGTCCCCAAAACTGATTACCTTTGGGCCATGAATTTCTTCCTTGCTCCTGAGGTCTCTCATTCCTCACTGGAGGGTGCTGACTATGTGTTGTCCTGTCTGTAGCATAGAAACAGGCCTGGTTATGTGGCAACACACTAGCAGCATGTGCGTTTGCCATGTGCCTCATTCTTGCAAATAGTCCATATATGTAAATAAATGTGGTAGATATCCACACCCACACCCATAATTCTCCTTGCAAAGCTTAGATTCATCTGCATTGTAATTATCAGTAAAAAAATTTTAAGGGCAACTGATAACTCATAGAGGTAAATCTTGACATGCCAAAGCACAGGCTACTCTGAAACATGAATGCCATGCCACCACACCACAAAACACAGAATCTCTTCCCTCCCTCCAAGCCCTCAAATGCCAAACCATAACCCAAACCAGACTACAGCTCAGCGGCAGCTCTATGGCTCCTGGTGTGCACCTGAGCCAGAGCTACAGGCTTTGGAGATCAGCTGATTTTCTGTCAGAGTTAATGGTCCTGCCTCTGTTTGACCTGCAGAGCTAACACAGCTCATGAGGGAATAAGACCCTTTAACAAAAGTTGTTTATTAAGATCCAACAGTGATGTGACTGATGTCCCAGTAAAGTCTGCTGAAGTATCACCTGACGTAACCAACACTGATGAATCAGAGGACCAGATTGAGCTTGGCCTTCCAGTTAATTTCTGTTCCAGAGTGGTCTGGTACACGGGTGAGACGACTGTGAATAACTGGCAGAGCTGAAATGACATACAACCTTATCTACTTTCATCAGAGCCCCATCTCAGGGTTTGCCTGCCAGTTCAGCCCTTTCCACCTGTCCTCACCTGCTCTGTGGGAAGGACGACTTGAGTGGAGCCAGCAGTGGGAATGCCTTCAGACAAGACAGATCTCCTCCTATATGTAAATAGAGGTTAGATCCACAGATTACTGAGAAGGAGAGAGGATGAGATGCTGCAATTCTGGTTTGATACTCGCTTGGCAGAGAGAAGCTGTGTTTTATAACACTTCTGTATCTGCTGCTCTTGCCTGGGACTTCTCCTTGCTCCTCATCCCTTTATTTTGCATTGCATACAAAAGACAATGTAACCCTCTTCACTCACCAAAACTGTGCCTAATACTGCCCCTTTAGCCCTAAGACAAAGGTTTTCTGCAATGATAATCTGGTGTTTCTGGTGAACCAAGGAGTGGCCAGTGCTGCACAATAACAGGTCCTTCCCTGAGCCCATGTGCTGCCTCATTTTTGCCCGTTCACAAAAAAAAAACTACAGGGATTTGCCTATTTTTTTCTTATTTTTTTCCCCATGCTGTGCTTTCTAGACATCTCCCTTTAAATACCTATGGGATTCTTTCTCCTCAGGTGCATGGCCAGCTCTCATGTGTTCTTCTTCCTCCCTGCCCAAGCAAAATAGGTTCCTTTTGCATTATTTCTTTGTTCTCTGTGGTATTTGCAACACCCTCCCAGCCTTGTATCACCTGTGAATTCCATTCCTCCTGGTTGTGTTTTCCCTGTCTTTTCAGCACCTAGAATGACAAAGCCTTTTGTGCTGCTTTTGCTGCAATTGAACCTGATACTTGAAAGGAGGAGAAAAGGCTGGAATAAACTGCTCTGATGATTCATCCCTGGGGCTGAGAGATTTGCTCCTCTGATACCAGTCCCTTGATCAGGGCTCTGCTATGTTATCTCTGTCTGGGGAGACTTAATTCCTGGCACATTTGGGCTGGTGGAATCACAGATACCAGAGCCAGTGACTGGAAAAGGAGCACACTGCATTCTTCTTCCTGTCTTGATATGTCAGAGTCTTCAAGGTTTGATATTCCAGGGCCTATAACCCCCTTGAGGCAGCCTTTGTCTGCATTTAATGAAACTGAGAAACCTCTTACTTTCTTTCCCCTGCCAAAATCCACCACCTGCTCTTTCTCTAACTTCTACTGTTGAAGAGGTGTTCCAACAGTTTCTTTACTCCTTGTTCTGTGGGCAGAGTGCCCCAGCAGCTCATCCTCTACTTGTGTGGCACACACAACATACTTCACACCCTTTCACCATTTCTTTATGAGACTGTGCACTGTTTCACTGGTCATGAAGCAAGATGGGTAAAAACCATGAAAGGAACATGTCTTGGTCAAAAGCCTAATATGAGTGTGATGTATCCCCAGGTATTGACAGGTGAACAGGAAGAGGAGCCATGAAGACCCACAGATTAGCAAACTGGCCTTAAGTGGGAATTCTTTGGAAAATTTGCCTAGGAACAAGTTGGGGGAATGTCACACAGGGGCCACATCTCTGTAGGTGGGTTTTCCAATGGTGGGAGAGTATCTTCTCTATATACACATTTAGATTGAGATTAATAATGTTTAACACAAAATGGTCTTACACAAAATGGTTAAATAAAATTTGAGATTTCAAGACTTCACACAGCTTGGTGCCGTGGCAATAATTACCATTAAAAGTCCTCATACCTTTTGTTAAAGAGAAGAGGAAATAGTTCAAGCTCTAAAAAAATGTAAGCATTAGAAAATCCCTCATCCCTTTTCTTTTTAGGGAGAAAATTTTCCACAGATAACGTCAACAACAGTTAGGATCCTTTATTCTAGGAGAGTTAGATATGGTGGACCTGGAGCACAGCCTTACTGCTACTTTATATGCAAACTTGTTTCTTCAAAGGGAACACATGTATTGAATAGGGAGGAAAGTTCACCTTCCATTTCTAATGCTGGAATCTCACAACTCTTTCTGTTGGTGGTACACACATGGTATGGACAGACACTTTGTGAAGTGGGAAACACACAGGAGCATCAGGCTGGACAAGAATTTGTTATACTTGCCATAAGCCTGCCATATGTTGTAGCCATATAGCCAGAGAACTTGCTGTGGCCAGTAAACACAGATGCTTTTGAAATTTGAAGACTAGAGACAGAAGGTAGACTGGAAAAGTTTTGAGAAGGATGTGTGAGAGCTGAGGAGTCTACTACATTTCAAGAGATGTTGGAATGACTCCAAAAGCGGTAGACATGGTGATATTGTCCAGGCCTTCTCTTCTGCCTACATTAATCACAGATTTTTTTAGCAAATTGGGAAATAAAATCCTATAGGTGGATCCAGGAGACTGTGGGAGTGCTGGCAACACTCACAAAGTTAATTTCTTCCCATTTCATATCTTCTTCTTGGCATCATGGTCAAGCTACACTTCTCTTAGAGGGCCTTACTGTGTGAAGAATTTCAGGAAGGAGGTATGAGCAGAAAAATCCATCTCACAATAGTGATCAACAGCTTATCCTAAACTGCTTGTTGGAAACTAAGCCCATTCATTTCTTGGCCCTTACGTTTGTTTCACTACACAGATTTAAAAAAAAAAAAAAAAAAAAAAAAAAAAGGGAGGGAGAGGATTTAAATATATAGGTATACACACATGTATTGGTGTGGCACAGATTTTAATTTAATTTTTACCTTTCACTGATTTTACTGAAAAATTTTGCACAGCAAAATAATTTGAGCTATTATTACTTGGAGTAATTTAATGGAAGGGGCCTCTGCAGACTATTCCCTTCCTTCATTAACAAAAAACATGTGAAGTTGTCTCCTAAATTACATTTACAGAGGGAAAATTTGAAGGCAGCTAGGAAATACTTAGGAATGTTATTTAAGGTTGGCAGACTTCCTAGCCCCTTCCCCAGTCTTTTTTAGGTAGGTGTTACCGTAGCTCCCCTTAAATCTTTCAGCCCTGAGGGGTTTTAACTTACTTTTTTTGTGTCTCTGGTACTGCTGTGAACAGTGAAGTACCAGTTCTGACCAGCTTTAGGCCCAGAACAACGGAAGAAGAGAAAGGAAATCCTTTTCCTTTTTCTTTATGATCACCCAACTGAAACTTGGTTATACATCCTCACTGGGAATTCATTTAACTTCTTTCAGAATTTTTCAGCCTCGCATGACACACCTAAAACCCCCAAAAGTAGCAGCACATTTATGACTTTTTTGGAATAATTTCTCCTTTCTGCTGCCTGTCCTCATTTCAGCAAGGCCGTTATGTGTTGGGGGGGGAAAAAACCTCCTTTGCTCTTGGAGACTCATTAACAGTATTTACAAAGAAGACAAGGTCATTGTGACACCGGGCAAACACAGGGATCTGACTGAATTACAGTACAGTCTCACAGAAAGCAAAGAAAAAATGTAGAAAATCATCAGTCACCAAAAAAGAAAAGTCTTTGGAGAAAAATATGATGTTTTAAGAGAATTAAATTAAAATTCAAGTTACAATTAAAGAGTCAACACGCTCAACTAAGTGGTTAAAGATGGACAGTGCAACAGGAATGTTGCAGTGTGGAAACGTTTTAGTTACTTTGCTTTGTATCATTCAAATTGCATTACTTTTCCAATTTTTTGCTTTTAAAAATGTCTTTTGATTAAGCCATTACTATCAGTGCCAATAACAAAATCCCTGCAAATGTTTCAATAAAGCAGAGCATTTGTTTAAGGCTTCCAAGAAAGGAGAAATGCTATAAAACAATACTATCAAAGCTTTTTTCTTAAAACAACTGCATTAACTATCTTTGAATAATTAACCAAAACCACATTCATCAAGTTTAAGGACTAAAAAGCATTCTTTTTTTAACAGCAAACTTGGGCAGAATAAAATATTTGTTCACCAATACTATTACTTGCAGAAAGAGACTGTATGGCCCAAAATGACTGTGGAGGGTTGCCAGATTCTCACCTGCAGTGCAGGTTCCTCAGGAAGAGGCACTCCTCATGCACCCCCAAGTGGGATCTGGTGAGACCAAGCCTCCAAGAAACTTGGTGTTTTCCTGATATAATGGTAGCAATAAGGACTTCTGAACCCTTGCAGCCCAAAGTGCCACAGTTCTGCCAGCCAAAAAGCAATGCAGATGTAGCGATACTTTTCTTGATGCATCTTCACTCAAGAGGCTGTTGGGGAGAGCTACACCAAGAAGTGCTGATCCACATTGTGAATGAACATCTAAGTCTACTCAGGATGCTGTCAGCTTTAACTTTCATTTCTCGCTTTATTATGTCCATGCTGTACATGTCGAGCCTTACTTGCATGTTAGCCGTCATAGGACACTCCCAGAACACAGGCATCTCAGAATCAGGTCCATCCAGTATCTTTATTCAGACCTGAGCTTTTCCATTCTACCCTCTCTGACTCCTTTAGGAGAAAATAATATCCCAGAGGGACCTGCTCTGCAGGTTCACCTGGCAATGGAAAGGCTACTATTTCATTGCCCTGACTGCTGCAAAGTTCAGTGCCATCTCATAAAAAGCAGTGGACTGAGCTGTTAATGAAAGATCGTGGTACTAACCTGCTGGTGGAGAATTTACCCTCTTTTTAGTGGAGTGCGTTTTCAGCTTCATGGTACAGAAGAGCAGATAAAGGCTGTTTAAGAAAGCCCTCTGAGCCAAGAGTATGAGCCTGGGAATGCTTTTGTGGAGATCTTTGTCAGATAATAGTGAGTATTTGGGCCTAGTCTGAATAAAATAGTACCAAACCAACCAGAACCTGGCTTGGTTTGATGCCAAGCCACATTCGTGTTACATGATCCATGCCGGAGATAACTTGCTCCCTCAGAGGTGATGAAGCCCAGGGGGTGAGGCAGTGAGGTTCCTTCATCTCCCCTGCCCCTCAGTCCCCCTCCTGCCCTCAGGGCAGTGACTGCCTCTGTGCTGCCCCACTCACTGGTCCAGTCGGGCAGGTGGCTCTGCTCCCCGGAGCACCACCACCCTCCTCCCCGGCTTCTGCCCAGAGGGACTTTGTAGTGCAAGTGACTAAGCTGGTTTATTATGGCCTCAGGGCACGTTGTAGGAAAGATCCCAGACACCTTCAGAAGCAGCTGAAATCAATGAGATCAAGTGTGAAGTGCTCAACCGGTGAGACTCCCAACAGGTACACAGACACCCACTGCCATCCGCACCATGTTTTCTGCCAGGTCCTCATATTTAACAATCCAAACAGAGATGTTGATGTCCTCCAGGTTTGCTATCCCTGTTTTTGTATTCTAACGGCCCCTAAGGCCACGAAAACTTGCACACCAACATATGGTACAGCTCCTGTGATTGGTGTCTCTTCTTTTGCTTAATCAGCTGGGGCCTGAGGGCAGACATGAGGGACAGTGGTCTGAGCTCTTGTGGCACTGCAGCTCTGAAATGGGGAATGATTCAGCAGGGAGGCATGAGCCAAAACCACCTTGTAGAGGGTGTTGCAGCATAATTGACATATTCAGGATGTCCTTGGGTTTCTATTGAGGCAGATGTGCTCAAAAACACTTTTTTGCATTAAATTTTTCAAGTAAATGTAATATATTAAGCTGTGGTTCTTGTCCAGAGGTACGTCAGTCCCTGCAGCTTGTAGTCAGAAGTGTTTCATACAAACAGAAAACATAATACTGAGTGTCAAGTTAAAAGAGACTCTAGCCAGGCCCTTAGCTACCTCCAGTCTGCACCTCATGGGAAAATGAATGGCCCCATGGCAGCAAAATCATGCTGTGAGGTGGCAATGGAGTTGAACAGTCTGCCTGTGGTGGCTTGTGAGCCGCTGCATTGATTTCCTGGTTCACCCACTGGCCAGTCCTGCAGTTCCTCTTTGTTACCCATGCAGGGATGTCAGAAGACTCCCAAGTTGCCCCCTCTCTACAGGCAGGGAAGCCAAAACTAGTAACCTGCCATGGGGCACAGGGCAGCAGCAGCAGAAGTCCTGGTAGAAGTGGTGTTCTGTATCCTTTTAAGCCAATCTAATTCTACTTCCTATTTCTCTTGCCCACCCCCACCTGTCTGTATCTTCTCCCTGCTGATACTTGAACCCTTTCACAGAAAACGGGTGCCCCTCTCTGGTCTGTTGGGGAGCTACTAGGGTGCTAGCACAGGCTTGGGATGAAGGCAACATCAAGCTCTGCAGGTGCCTGTCCCCCTTGGATAGGCCATATGTCAGCAAACATCAGCTAACCCTGCCTTAAAGGAGACTCTTCATCTCCTTTATTCCAACCAACCTGTAACAGCCTGGTAAAGGCCACAGCCAAGACTACACAAATGAAAGAACATGCCTTTGAAAGGCCCTGGGCAAGCAAATCTGTTAGCTGTGGACCTTATGTGCAGTAGATCTTTTCCTACCTCCATAGTGAAAATGTCTCTTCGGATTGTCCCCCTGTAGACCAGCCAGATGAGATTTCTGAGCCTGCTCTGCCAAATGAGGTCTGCTACTGGATGTGACTTGCCCAGTGTTCCTGAGTTTGCTCTGGCACAGACATGTTGAAGATGGGTCAGACACATTCTCAGCTGGCTCCCACAAATGTCTGTGTGAAGAAAATTCCTTCTCAGATTCAAAAAAAAAAAAAAAAGTTAGGTTCTAGCCCCCAGGTCTAATTTTCCCTCATTTCCCCCCTTGTTCCATCTCTGATATCTGCACCAAGAGTACAGGTCAGTAGGGTGTGTGCATGTGTGTGGGGGTCTTGGTGACACATGGGTGTCAGTGTGACACAAGCCACAAAGAAAAGGCCTCAGAACCCTCCCCATAACCTGAGGCCAGGGCTTGGGTTTGCCCCATATGGTACTGAATAGCTCAGCACCAGAATGACCTCCCATCCACTCACGTGTGGTGGAGATTGGTTGGGATTTAGTTTCCCCATGCAGTGAACAGCTGTTTCCATAGGACATCTGCACTCATGGGATTTTGAGACAGGACAATTTCAGCAGAGCCCAAAGAAGCAAGCAGGAAGAGTTTTCCTGAGCCTCTGGACCAGACCTTGCTCAGGTGTGACCGAGGAACCTGCAGAATGGGAAGAATTCAGAGGGGACATATTTCAGTCCTGATGCCATGTGCTACTTTCCCTCCCCCCTGCTCTGTCCCCACCCCACCGATCAGCCTCTTTAACATGACAAAGAGCCTGGAGGAGCGGGCCAAGGTGAATATTGCAGTCCCAGGCAGGGGATGGCCTGCTATAAAGGTAACTGCCTGTCTGTGATTCAGGGCCACCTCAGCTTGCTGGTGAGACCTGCCCCCCAGGTGAAGGTGGCATCTCTCAGACGGTGGGGGATCCACCCCTTCATCTTCTCCCCATGTGCGCACACTTGGCTCTGCCTCCTTACCAGGCTTACCCCAGCGGGACTGGCATGGGGTACCTGGAGTTTTACTGGAACTCGGCGGGGGAGGCAGGACATGCTCCCACATCGGCTGGGCCAGCAGGACCCGCCAGTGCCAGGCAGTCTCCGGAGTTAGGAGGGAAGAGGCACACAACAGGTAAGGAATTTCAGCTAAGCCCTGGAGCTGATCCCTAGGATACCTCTGGTCCTAGTTCAACCAATTGCTAAAGACTTTGAGCAACTTTTTCTCTCTCCCTACCCTGGTTTCCTAATGTGTGACCTAGGCAAAGTGCGGTGTGATAGGCAAGGAGGATGGGTGACCTTGGGCAGTCACACCATCTTTCCATGAAACTTTTCCTTGGCGACTGTGAACCGGTTTCCAAAACCTCAACAGAGCCTGCAAGCATCGAGGCACTGGCAGGTCTGCTCCAGGCTGAAGGGCAGTGTGGCAATGTGGTCTCATAGAAGTTCATGATTCTTGTGGCAGGAATGTTTGGGCCTCCTTTTAGCCAAATGCTGTCATGTGTGCTACGGAAAGAAACAAATCCTGAAGATACTTCTTGTGGCATCCCTTATCCCCTTACAAACTTCTTGCACCTTTCATGTGCTTATTAAAACTGAGCCAAGGCCTGCTCTGATTCACTGTGCCGGGAGATCTGCTTCTTTTACACCCAGCATTGTTACTTTCCTCTTTGTTCAGTTTGCCATTTTCCTCTATTTCCCTCTCCTTCCTGTGCTCTTTTTGCCTTGCCTTCCCCTTTTTGCAAAGAAGTCCCAGGCCCCACCCCAGTGGCATTTTCTGTTCCTGCCATTCCTCTCCCATTCCAGTGAGTGGCAATAGAACAGCTGAGGAAAGCAGGTTTTCGCCCAGCCCCGTTGCATGGTCAGCCGGGCAACACTCTAGCAAGGTAAATGGGTGGGAGGAGACTGAGATTTTGGAGTGCCAGTTTCAAGCTGCCAGTTGCTACGGGAAGCTATAGGCTCAGGCAGAGTGACTAGTGGCTACCTGACGTGTGGCTAGCTGCCAAGTAGCTTGGAGAAAGGCTTAAGTTCTCTGCATGCTTCCTGCTCCACGAAGGCAGCAGGCAGATGGAATCGTGTCCCCAGTGGGCCTGGTATATAGACTTAAAACCCATCTTCAAACACACTTCTCTGGTACTGCTCTCTCCAGAGAGAGTTCAGTCTGGAAGTGAAGGCCTACAGATATCAGGGCTTGTAGAAGTGGGTCTGTCATGTTTTCATGTTTGACTGTTGTACTGCTGTTTGTGTTTCTTGTTTCCTCTCTCCTTCGCTCTCTTCCCATGTCATATGTTTTCATGTTTTATGCCTGTTGTATTGCTGTTCATGTTTCTTGCTTCCTCCCTCCTTCACTCTCTTCCCATGGGAAAGGGAGCGCCTTTGTCCTGAGCTCGAGATGCACATGGTGAATTCCACGGGGATTTGGGATGACAAGCCAAGCAGGAACATATGGAAGCTTTAATTCTATGGTGTCTTGCTAAGGTTTCTGTCTAACAGGTGACTTTCATGTTTTCCAAGCCCACATTCCTTCCCATCATGGTCATTTCCTACCTATAAGGTTTTTAATGCACAGCCTGCAGGAGCCAAGCATCCTATGATCCTGTACAAAATTTTACCTTCCCATGCAGCCGGGTCATGGATGTTCAGCTTCCTGAGCCTCTCCAGTCTATCCCCAAGCACATAAGAGCCCTTGCACCTCTTCTCCTGACAGTCTCTTTCTCCTTGTAGACAGAATCCCTTTGTAGCCCTGATGGCCCTGCTCCCCAGCACCAGAACCCTGCCCCACTATACACCTGTCTGCTCATGCAGCCCATGCTCTATGCTCTGGGTGGTATCATCTCCTAGGAATGTCAAATGGCAAGAGCAGGCAAGCCTAGAGTGGCAGGCACCACAGAGACATGCATGTCTCTTCAAGGAGTGTAACAAGGAGAATGGTACCACAGACGTGCCTACCTTTCTGAGGTCCACGGCACCTCAGGGCTTTTGAGTGATTGCTTAGTAGGCTCTCAGCTTAGGATAGAAGAAGGAAAGGTTTGGTAGGGTTGATGGGAAGCCCATTCCCTGGGGTGACATCAGTACTTTGCATTGGACACACATTCGAGAGGTTGAGGAGGGTGTCTCAGTGGGCTTCTGTGTCACAGCTCTCGGGGTGACTGGGAGATATTGGTTGGGCTCAGTAGTCAGAAGGTGTGTACTGAAATGGCACTGCCCCATTCACTGCACTCCCTCTCTCCCGAAATGTCAGTAGAAGGGGAGGGTACGGACCATGCAGAAGTGTTTGCAGAGTAGCTGGAGGAAGGAGACATGGGAAGATTTATCATTGCAGTTGTGGGGAAGAGGGGTGTCTGGCATCACAGCCTTTCAGTCAGGGCTGGCCTGAGAAGGTCTCAGCCTCTCTCAGACCTCAGTAACCAGGCATCTGACAGAAAGGAGATGGAGTAATCTTTCTTACTAGCATTTTCTTATTCCTTCAGCCTAATGACTTCGCATTTTGGCAGCTTTTGCCTGCACTGGTAGCCCAGATTGTTCAGGAAGTTTTTCCTTTAGATCTTTATCTCAACCCCTTAAGACCAGGACAAATGAAAAGGGGCTTAGAAGCCTTCCTCTGCACTCTTGAATTTTGTCCCCCATGTCCCTGCTACAGGATTAATGGCTCACCTGTCCCATGCATCAACCTTTCCTCTCTCCTTCCCCACTTCCACATCAAATTTCTCCCCTTCATTCTTCTCTTGCCAAAAGCTCCTCTCAGCTAAATAGGAACCTCCATCTGCACACGTGTTTTCAACAGTGGCATGGTCTGTGGTGAGAGATGCAGGTAAACAGCACTGAGTCAATATTCGAGGTCTGCCTGATGCTCTACACCTGCCACCCCGTCATTGTAAGCACCAGCTTCTCTGCCCCACCACACGCTCCAGTAGGAGGTTGCTTTGCCACTGTCTGTCAAATGCCTTGATATTGCTGGGCAGGCAGTTTTGGGGAGCCCAGTCACCAACCAAAGCTATACTTGCAGTCATGACCAGTTTTTTTTTACACCATGCCAAAACTGAAATACTACTGAGGCCTTTTGGAGGAGGATAGTAACACTGTGAATCAATATGTACCACTGTCCCCTCCCTGCCCTGAATTTTCTCCTTGGTGAAAGGGAGGCACAAGCACCCCAGAGGGGACTGAGCTGGGAAATGGCTCATTTTCAGCGTACTTATCTGTGCTGGGATCCATGAAGAAAGGAGGGTGACACAAGCCTTTGCTTCCAGAGAGCTCCCATCTGGCAGGCAGGGAGCTCTACAGCAGGCAGGGACCGTGCTTATACGCATACAGCTCTGTGTTCCGCCTTGTATACTGTTTCCCGTTGTCTTTTTATTTATAGAAATATCCCCAGCTTCATCCAGTTCTGGGAATTTCAGCCAATTCACACCAGATTCAGCCACCAGTCCACATTCGTCATCCTTGTCCCCACAGCCTACAGCTAAGCCTCAGAAGGGCAGAGAATGTGGCGTGGAGGGCATAAGGAAGACCAAGAGCCGTACAGCTTTCTCCAAGGAGCAGCTGCAAACCCTGCACCAGCGGTTCCAGAGCCAGAAGTACCTCAGCCCCCAGCAGATCCGGGAGCTGGCTGTTGCCCTGGGGCTCACCTACAAGCAGGTGAACACAGAGACTTTGACCCACGGTGTATCTGTCTCACAGTGGCTGAATGGTCACTTGCAGCAACATCAGCAACAGGATGGAAAGATGAGTCACCTTTGCAGAGAGTACAGGCAAAGGTGCCATCTAACAGTTGCTCTCCTGCTTATTCATGCCCAGAGATCAGAAGTACTTTTGTGGATAGGAGAGCCAGTGGCACCTCCTTTGGGCCTCCCCAGTCAGGGGTCAGTTAAGGGCTCTTTCCCAACACTTGTAGCAGAATTGCAAACCCAGTGATGAATATGTTTTTTGCTGTGAACAGTCTCTACCCTGGGCTTGACAGCACTTCACAGCTTTTTCCATGCACTGTGAACTTCACAGAAACCCTGGCATGCATCAGTTCTCTGAATCACAGGGCTGCAACATCCTGAAAGCTATTGCTAGTGTTTCCCAGGGCTCATCTTGTCCAGTATCTAATAATGTTCCACACTCAGCAGTGCCCGGCTGCTTGACACCTGCTCCCCTCTCCATGTGAGTACTGCGAGGTTCATACACCACAGCCCTTCAGAGTCTCTGCTAAGCTCCAGGTAGGCTGTGTGTAGTGAAATCATGCTGCCTCAAATCATGCCATCCTAAAGCAGAGGGGGCTGGGCAACAAGCCACAAGTGCTTGCAGTTAGAAGTCCAAAATGTGTGCCTGGAACTTGGATCTCAAAGCTGAACATGGCCTGGATGCCCCAGGACTAAAAAGTTATACGTGCATTGTAGGTGCACACATAACACGCACACACAGGAACTGGTTCTTTCAGGAACAAGACAGGTGGGAGAGTCTGCTCTTTCCTTCAATCCACATCCCTGCAAGGCTGCTTTCACAGCACAGACACAGCCCTGGGGGGAAATGGCTCTGGAATTCGCCTCAGCAAGGAGCTTTGAATTTGGGAAATGCTGGCTAAAGGGAGCAAGTCTCTCTCTTCTCCCTGCACAAACAGGCAGAAACAGTGTCTTAGAAGTTTGCCTGTAGTGCAGGAAGCTTGTAAATCCGTCAGTAGGTCTGATTTGCACCAGACAATCACCTCCATGATTGAAAGGAGTTGATTTGTCACAACCATCACTGTCCCTTGACATAAAGCCAGCCCCTCCCCCATCACACAGTTGCACTAGCCACCTGCTGAGGCTGCTAGACAGACCTCTCCCCTTGGCAACAACCCCAGGGAGCTCTTAAAAGGCCTTTATCTGCTGTTGCCCATGTATCTATGCCATCTGGTCACTCTTCCCCTGGTTCTTCCTGCTTTTGAATTTGGTAACATCCCTCTCCTTTGCTGACATTTTCTTCTGCTCTCCCTTCCCCCCCTTAGGTGAAAACCTGGTTCCAGAACCGGAGAATGAAGCTGAAACGGTGCCAGAAGCACAGCCTGTGGACTGAACGGGCTCAATGCCTCACACAAGTAAGAACACAGCACATACTCACCATGGCTCTTCTATCTGGACAGATCAGTCCTGTGATGTATTTCCTCCTTGGGGGAAACTTAAGCATGCAAGTATCAGCATACCCTGCCTTCTGCTTTGCTCAGCACAGAGGCACAGACTTGGCACGACCCTACATGCACTGTACATAGCCTAGAAATGGGCTGACTATGCCATGGAAATGTGTCCAGAGAAAAGTTCTTTTCCTCATATGTGTATATATCTAGATCTGTATATATACATACATATATATATATGTAATTGTGTATTCACCCCTGAGCTGTGGGGGTAGATATGGTTCTTCTTGCCCTCCATGCTATTGCTGCTGATCTAGAGACAACATGATATGTGAAGGGACAGAGCCCCAGAACATGTCAGGCCTGTGGACACCAGGCTGTGTGCTGACTCACTGTCTTTGCTTTTCAGAGTGGCTTCCAGACCAGTACTTACTTGGATGTGCACCCCAAGTTCCACCAGGGCTATCCAATCACTGCAGCTGCCAACATCCAAACCGTGCCTGCCCCCCGTCAGCACTATGGGGCAGGACAGAACGCTTACACAGTCGTGACCAGCGAGGATGGAGGAGTCTTTGGCAAAGGCGGGGGTACCTGCAGTATCCAGCAGACAGTGGGCTTCATTGCCCAGCACAAAGTAGACTTTTACCACAGCTGTCCTGGCAGTGTGGAATATCCAGGCTCAAAGACAGGCGATGGCTGTAATTTTCACCACTCAGCCACTATGGGGGCTCCTTTCCCAACCACTGCTGGCCACCATCTCTATCATTCCTAAGCACTGTGGATGTGGGTTACTTGGGCAGCCAGGAATCGAATCTTATTCTAATCTCTCCCCTTGTTATTCGTGTGCTCTCCAACTCAAAGAGCACCCTGTGGCTAGAACTTGTTTTGACATCTGAATATGTGCCTCCAAGCATGTACAGACACACAGACACGCAGATACCTGTTTGCCCATATACGCACATACAGCCCTTCATTCGTAGGCCCTTAGACTTGCACACACGCACTCCCTTCTTGATTGGCACAGATAACCAAATTCTCTTATAGCAAGACCCACGATCTGGCTACAAAGCTTATGCCTTGGATCTTCTAAATTATGGATCGTGTAACTTGTCTCAGATGAAGCACATCCCTTGGGGATCTCATTTATACCTATCACTGTACACATGTATACATAACACATGAAGCCATGGGCTGTATGCAGGCGTGCTGGTCACATACCTTTAACTGAAGCTGGAGAAGTTATTGCCACGTGCCAGTTATCCATCTGATGTTTAGACCACCAGTTCTGTAGGTCAGCCATGAGGTATAGAATTGATGAAGTGTCCAGTGAAGGGAGATGTGACAAGTAGTTTGCAGGAAGGCTGGTGAGATGATCTTATGAGCACCAAAATTATAAATAAGCCCTTCCTTCTAGTCTGTATCTTTCTGTGCCTCCCCTTGAGAAAATCTAACAGTGCATTCAATTTGGCAAATAAAAAAAAGAAATTTTAAGATGCACTGTGTATTTTTCCGTATTTTTTTTCACTGCAGTAGATCATTACAACATAGTCATAACAATCATATGCCATTTTTGTTACTGATTTGATGCTGAAATTAGATTGGCTTCATGACTCTTGGCAAAGACAGATATCTAGAGTCAAAGAACCACCCACCTTAAGAATTCCCCCTACCTAGCAGTATTGGATACTTAATGCAATGAAGTAATTGTCATGGTTAAAAAAAATGAGCATAAATGAAGGCAATGATTTCTGCGACTGAAGTAATAAGAGGCATCTCCTTCTACTGGCAAAGCTGATTTATGTCTCTGTGCCTCACAGCTGTTTTTTCCCCCTCCCTCATGCAGACACTCTTTGAATCTGCTGTAAACTGTGCAGTGTGCTGATCTGGGCTGAGAGAGTTAATTTTCTTATAGCTAGGATGGGGCTATGTTTTGGATTTGTGCTGAAAACAGGGTTGATAATACAGAGATGCTTTCATTAGTGCTGAGAAGTGCTTGCACAGTGTCAAGGCCCTTTCTGCTTCTCCTTATCTCCCTGACAGTGAGAAGGTTGGGGGTGCACAAGGAGTTAGGAGCAGACACAGCTGAGACAGCTGATCTCCAACTGATCCAAGGGATATTCCAGACCATATGACATCGTGCTCAGTGTATAAAGCTGGCTGAATAACGAAGAGGGGGACGTTTTGGAATTACACCGCTTTTCTGAGTAACCATTATGCCTGATGGGGCCCTGATGTTCTGGAGGTGACTTGAACTCCTGCCTGCCCTTGGGAAGTGGTGAATTAATTCCTTGTTTTACTTTGTTTGTGTGTGTGTGTGTGTTTTGCTTTACCTATTAAATTGTTTTTGTCTCAGCCCACGAGCTTTCTCTCTTTCTCTCTTTTACTCTTCCAGTTCTCTCCCCCGACCCAGCAGGGGAGAATGAGTGAGTGGCTGCGTGGTGGTTAGTTGTTGCCTGGCATTAAACCACAATATACGGCCAGCATGATTTGGGGAAAAATAAGGCCTTTTGGACGGTGAATTTCTAAGTCATATAATGTTGGCACGGCACCCCGCCCCACCCCCTACAGCCAGCAAGTGGCTAAGGTTGGGAAAGACGTGTACTTGCAACCATCAGAGGGGTGGGGATCAATTAAATGAACTGAAAAGGTGCTAGTTAACATCTGAAGATGGACTACAATAGCAACAATTATCAGGGCTCTCTCACCAGTGTAAGGATTTTTTTCAGTCCTTCTGGAGCCAGCGGTGCTGTTTACTCTTTTGAATATCATCTGAAACCTTTCCATGCCACCCGGTCAAAGGCAGATGTAGGTGAAATAGTTGAGCTTGTGACTGCTCCTAATAATTCTCTGGAAAAGGAGACACGTGCTCCTTCAGAGGTGCTTTAGGACAGGCAGGATCTTGCTGTTAAGTCTCCGGGACTGACTTGCCGAGAGATGCTCTTTGTAAGAGCAATGGTTGTGATCTCCCTGCTATTGACCTTCACAAAGTAGCGTTCACAAACACTACCAAATCTTGCCGTTTCCTCAGAGACACAGAATTTTTCAGAGGCCATCATTTAAAGACCGACCTTATTGCCAGAGGTGGTTCTGAAGACCAGGAGCCTGCAGCAATTCCAAGAGGCAAATAAGCAACTTCCAGGAAGGGAGTCTGTTGATGTCTACTGTATCAGGAGCTTCATTCCCAATGTCTTGTGTAAAAGCAGCAGGAATGCAGCCTCTGTTAGATGCAGTCCTTCAGCCTCAGCCAGCCAGAGGGACACTGGGGACTTTATTTCCTTTTCTGGTCCTTCCCTAATATCTAAGCGATGACTTGGGGCTCACCCAAAGCAGAAGTCTTAATGTTGTAATTGGTAAAAGATGTAATGGTTTGAACACAGTCCAGTGTGTCTGTGAGCACATGGACTTCCATCAAATAACAGAAATTAATTCTAGCCTAGTTATGAAAGAGATTCACAGATATGACCTGAGGGTGCTCTTCAAAACTTTGGACAGCATGAGGGTAACATGGCCCCCAACAGGAAATAAAAAATAAATTGTTTGTTTGTTTTTATTTTGGTTTTGTTTGGTTGGATTTTTTTTGTTTTGTTTGTTGGGGTGTTTGTTTGGTTTTTGTTGTTTGTTTTGCTTTGTTTGTTTTTTATGTCTAAGACCAGTGTCATGATTTTGGGTCTTTCCTGCCTCATGACTATTCAGTATCAGCTAATATGCTGCAAGAGGTGTGGCAACACTTTACTGAAAATTTCCAAAACCCTGTCAGCTCAGCATTTGAGTCACGTGGTGTAGTTAGATAACTCCATATGTTTACATATGCCTGTAGGGAAGAGCCTATTAAAGCAGAGATGATGACTTTCATCTGCACTGGGGAGACAACTGGGGCTGTGAGCCCTTGCTCATGGGACACTCAGAAGAAACATGAAACTTGTAAAACATCTCTACAGGTGATGTTGACACAGAGAGCATGGAACGTGGTTGCTTGCACCACTCTACTTCCTTGGTGTTTTGCCTATGGGACAGCGAATGCTGGAATCCAGTAAATGATAGAATAAACCCTGATCTACATAATATGTACTAGATCTATTTTCTCTTGTTTGGGTGGGATTCTCTGTATCACTGGAACTACATCTGCAGCATTGACAAACAGGAGTGTTGACACTGCAGAGATACTGTGAAAGCAATACAGTGTATGCCCACACCCTTAATACATATGATCTTACAGCTTGATCCTAAAAAGATTTGCTGGCAAGGCACATCATGTTTTTAGTGTGCAGAAGTCACTGTTACAC
This sequence comes from Pseudotriccus pelzelni, assembly GCA_035584735.1. Taxonomy (NCBI): domain Eukaryota; kingdom Metazoa; phylum Chordata; class Aves; order Passeriformes; family Tyrannidae; genus Pseudotriccus; species Pseudotriccus pelzelni. Next base: position 28,726,907 of record JAWMRA010000001.1, read on the forward strand.
AGAACAGTCATGAGAAGCAACAGTTCTAAAAGAGATGTAACATATCCTAGTAGAAAGTTTTTCCTGGCATGCACTTACTTCCTCTGAGGAACTGATACAACCTCTTTTTTTTTTGGCAAGTATGAATCTGGAGGGATTAGCTGCATCTCCACCAGTTTTGGTAGTAATGCCCAGTTACCTGTGCAGTTGTTTCACGTGGTGATGGGATTCAGGCACTTCAAGGTAACAGAGGAGATTGCCAGCAGCGTGGAAAAGCAGGGTTCTGCTTAATCCCAGAGCCTCTAGAAACACTTCCTTAACTAGTAGCAGCCCTTTCCAGCCCACCTGCCAAAATTCCAACAACAGCTGCTCTGCGTGTTCCCTACAGCTACATGTGCTTACCAAACCTGCGTGCAACCAAGGCTGAGCAACCAGGGGATTAACAGACCTGTGAGGGAGCACTCCACGGTAAATGCAGTAACACAAACCACAGCACACAGAGCAATCTATCTCAGCCCCAGGGCTGTTTTAGCAACAGTACCTGTTTCTGCAGAAGGCCATCTGCCAGGAAGGCTATCTCCTTACCCTTGGAGCAGAAACATGGAAGCAAAACATACCCAAGCAACGCAGGTAAGCTGCACCAAGCACCCTCTACAATTGTTCTGCAAAAAACTGCATACCTTGGGTACTTCTGTAGAACTAAAGATATTGCATTAAAAAAATATGCATAAGCTACTAATTTTAAAGCTGAAAGATGAGGCTTTAATATATACAACTATTGTAAATATATGGTTCAGCTCTACTTTTTCAAGGGAGCTGTTGAAATTAATACTACTACTGGAGAGTTACTGAGAATTCAGACAAATTGATGTTGGGACATGAATCTCCAGTCAGGATGAAAAAGGATTTCTTTTCTGTAATACAAAAAATCATGTGAACCTGGCATTTCCCCCTCTTCCAGGCGATTTAACTTTTCCTACTTTTTAAGGTTGGCAGCCACACACATGGATGACTCAGCCTTTTTTCCTCCTCTATAGGCTCAACCCTCCAATTTTTCCTTCCTATACCTATTGTACTCACCCTTGGAAGTAGAGGATTACTATGTTGCAGAAGAAGAGGGGATATGCTTTGGCACCCACACAGGCAGGTTCTGTTCAGCAAAAGCCCCGTAGCAGTTTGAGCTTAAGCTGTCAGTTCCACTAATTGTGGAACTCGGTGAGAGGATCCAGTGAACTGCGCCTTTCATGCAGATGAAGGCTTCAGTGGTGTACTGTACCTTAAAGAACCTGGGATTAAACCAAAACACATAATTGCTGCTAGTTTAGATTATGGTTATTAATAGGAGCTTGGTTCTGGTTTTGTTCCAGTGGTAGAGGCAGGATTCTGTTACTTACACAGATTCTTCTGTCCACTTGAGGTTAGCAGAAGAACCCCAAGGTTGCTGCAGCCTCAACGAAGCAGGATCCCAGACCTCAAATTGTGACCCTCTGGAGCAGCAGCAGGTTACCACACAACCTCAAAACCATTTCCTTTTTCTCCTATCCTCATCCTTCAATATTTCTTTTAAAGCATCACAGTTTAAGGGCTAATACAAGCATGTTACAGGGCTGCACATTACTTCAAGCCAGCTTGTCCAGTTGCTCAGCCCTGGAGCTCCCCTCCCACCCTGCACAAGCAACACACCTCCATGTTAAAAACAGGGACTTCTGTGACCTACTCCTTTTGAACAGTTGGTTGACTCTACTTCTGGGAGAAACACAGTAAGGTTACTTTTTTCTTCCTTCCCTCACTGCAGATCTAACCTGTGTAGAATAACCACTCTCATAGCAGGCTATTTCAAGGCAAGCTGGTGACACCATTGCAACATTAAAATAAAGTAATTTATTTTCACATAAAACAAATTTGTAAGAACATTAAGAGCATTAAACAGGAACATAAGAACATTAAGAACATTAAGAAGTAATAAAAGACAACATGCATATAACACAGAACATGCTCGATATCACTGCAAAAACACCTAACGAAAACACCACTTTATAAAAAATTATTCTGCAACAATAAGTGTTTGCCTTCTTTGCAATGAAAGCTCTGATACAAGACACAGGGCAAGGATCAGAGATCACCTGCTAAAGAGGCAGCAAAGGAAGGTGAGACTTGCACAACAGACAAAACTTTTACAATCTCTGCTGCTCGCAGCTGTGGCATTGCACACTGACCTTAATGAATGAGGTTTCATCTTATCCACACAGAACACCTTTGCCAAGGGTTAGCTCTGAACAGATAAGCCCTTTTAAACAGAAAACTAGCCCAAGTCAACAGGGTGCCGAACCTTTCCCTCCGGTGCTTAAAATAGCAATAGGGGCAAGATAAAGGAATATAATCTGTATTCCTGAGTCAAGACCCTGGAAACCCCATGAGCAAACATAAAACAAGAGAGCAAAAAAATACTTAAACCTGAGACTCATAACCACTCTGGGCCCCCATGGGATGCCAAGGGACCTGGCATTGATGCTGTATAGGAGAGCTCGAAAAGGGTGTGACAGCGTCAGAGGTGCTCTGGAAGCCATAGGTGTCTTCTGACTCCAGGCTGACATAATCGACATTGTCAGAGTAGCTCTGATAGAAGTTCATTGGCTGGTTTAATAAACCCACAGCTTGCTGGGTATTGCAGCTTGTCCCACCTTTTCCAAAGAGCCCCTCATCCTCCACAGCCATGAATGAGTACAGGCTCTGCCCATTCCCGTAAGTCTGTCCACTGCTGTAAGGCTGGTGCATGTTGGTCATAGCCTGAAGGTTTCTGCTGGCACCCACAGGGAAGCCCTGATGATATGTGGGCATTAAATCCAGGTATGCAGCCTGCCGAGCCCCATTCTAGGAGACAGAAAAGGTTGTTCAGTAATGAAGAGCACCACAACAGCTGCCCATTCTTTTTGATGGGTCCTCCTTTCTCACCCCCTGCCCCTCCTCCAAGGCCAAACAAATAGCACCTTTTTCATACTCATTGTCCTCCCTATAGACCAGTAATAGCAAAGGTGGCAGCATCTACTGCTAGTAATCTCCAGATTGGAGCACACCACGTGGGTGAGAAAACCAGCAAATAGCTTTGCTGGCCGTCTTTGGCTATTTCTATCCCTCTCAAGTGGGAGATAAGTGGGCTGGAAACAATGCTCTTTCAGTGCCAAGCCAAGCTTAAAATAAGTGCCACTGTAAGCCCTATTACAATAAATGCAACTGGCTTGGTAAAATCGAATCCTGTGCATTGTTTGGATTAGCAGGTTGGACATCATGCACTTCTCTCCACAGACTGGAGGAACCATGACTGATGGTGATGAGGAAATTTACTCACCTGTGGTAGATACAGCCCTTTTTCCACCCACTGGCTCTCCTTTTGGCAACGCTTGAATTTCATCCGTTGGTTCTGAAACCACGTTTTCACCTAAAAGTGATGGGGAAAGGGCATAAGAAATTAGAAATTCATTCTCAAAGCTTACTGCAAAGATGTTTTTCCTTCTGCTTGGCTTCTAATACTGTACATAATTTCAGCAGCTAAATAACATGCAGCAGACAAGGCAGCTGTGAAATCACAGAGCTGAGACATGAAAACTAATACTCCTACTCCTCAGATCACCACGGGATCTTCCACAACTTCAAAAACACTACCCAAAAGACAGGCCAAGACAGAAACACAGCTTGTAAAGCCGCATCATCTCACTGCTGCGCCAAGATCAGTGCTCAGGACCGAGTCGTTCCTTCAGTCAAACAAGCAGCTGGTGGGGCAAGGACCCTTTCTCTAGGGAGAGGCCCAGGTGCCTCTATGATTAAGAAAGGTAACGTGCATAGCAGTGCAAGTATCTGACTTGTTGCATTCAGACGCAACACGTGTCCATACAGAACAATAACCCGACTCCACATGGCCCTGCTTTGCTGCTGTGCATGCCCTTTCAAACACCTGCATGGAGTAGGTGGGTAGTGCTGGAACCAAACATAAGAGGAAGACTGAGTCATAAGCTTTGGCACCCTCTGCTCTCACGTAAGCCATAGCATAAACACGATCATGAAAGAAACTTATCTCTGGGGTCTAAGAAAACAGAAAACCACCAACCTCCCCCCAACACTTGCTCTCAAGGTCACTTCATGCCAGGGATGCAACTCAGCTGCTCAGGGCAAGCTCACCTGCTTGTAGGTGAGCTCAAGGGCAGCAGCCAACTCCCGAATCTGCTGGGGGCTGAGATACTTCTGGCTCTGGAACCTCTGGTGTAGGGCTTTCAGCTGCTCCTGCGAGAAGGCTGTGCGGCTCTTGCCCGTCTTCACCACACCTTTGCCTTGCGCCTTGACCTTCTGGAAAGAGGAGTGGGGAGAAGGGCTTGCTGCTGCGGTGGGGCTGGTGGCAGAGTCAGGGGTGTAGTACTGGGTGAGCGTCCCAGAGCTGGAAGAAGCTGGAGAGTCGTCTGAGGAGAGAAGACAACTGGTGTGAGCAGAATCAGGGGGAAAAGACTCAAAAACTTTAACCTCTAGCTTCTCGGGAGATTTTAAGTTTGCGGATGCCCTGGCGACTCGCAGGGGCTCCGCAGCTGTGGGCAGCGGGCATAGGCAGCGTCGTGGCAGGGGACCCGAGACCCCTTGCTGTTCGCCGCTCTGCCCCGTCCGGTCTGGGCACAGGGCCCACGCTGGGGCCGCCGGCAGCACCCCCGGCTCCCGCCGCTGCTCCCGCCGGGGTCTCCGGCGGAGCATCCCCGCCGGAGCAGGGGGCCGCCCGCAGCACCGTCATCGCCTCCCATCCCGCGGACAAGAGGGACACAGGGGACAACAACCATCCCACCCCCAGTCGAGGCCAGCCCGAGCGCTGCGCCGGGACCATACCTGGGGGACTGGGCGTCTTCTCCGTCGCGGGCAAGGGGAGGGAGTCCGTGGCCGGAGCCTCCTCGGCGGGCACGCTGTCCGTGTTCCCTGGAGAGAGCCAGTAGTAGTCCCCATACAGGACCGTCCCTGGATAGGACAGGCAGGACGGCATTGCCAGGTGGGCGCTCATGGCCGGGCCGGGAGCTCCAGACCCGAGCATGCGGCGGTGTGGCGGTGGAGGCGGCAGGCAGCCCGAGGTCAGGTACCCCATTGGGCTGAGGTGGGGGGGCGATGCTTTAAGTCCTCCCCAGCCTGGCCTTGGCTGGAAGGTATTGTCATGGCCATTGTCATGTTAAAAGTTGGTTGATTGGTGGGGAGGGACTTAGGGGATATTCAGGGACTGGGGGAGGGCCGGGACACCAGACCCCGCTTCCCAACTTGGCCCCTAGGTGACACGGTGGGCGTCAGTACATCCCTCCCTGCTAGGGGGTGGGACGAAGGTCCTGGTTTCCCCCTCGGGGCCAGAAGGCCTGAACAGAGTCATCTGGTGAGTTGGACAAGGCTTAGCAGACACCCCCACCCCAACATTTAACACCCTTTCTCCCTACCTCCGCCTCCCCACCGGTCCCCGCCCAAACGGAAAGAATGGACCCCGAGCCCGCCGCGGGGCATGCGGAGGCTTCGTGCCTCTGCATTGCAGATCGCAAGCATCACTGCAAACAGATAAGCCCTCCACCTCCCAGCAAGTGAACCCAGACGGGGCGCAGCGGGGACGGCGCTACAGAGCGGTGTCTGTCCTGCTGGGAAGAGGGCTCAAAGAAAGACAGGCTGCTTCTCTCAGAGTCTAGCCCAAGGTTGAGTCAGGCAGTCCTGCTCTGCAGTGGCACAGAGAAATTGCGCTTCACCGTTTTCAAGTTTCTTTCTCCAGCCACTTGAGCCTTTTTTTCTTTTAAAAGTGATAGATTAAAAAAAAAATAAGAAAGCTTCTTTCTGCTACGCACCAGGGAGAAGTGGGAATCACCGGGTCAG
>JAWMRA010000001.1:28732853-28758184 GCA_035584735.1 Pseudotriccus pelzelni
GATTTAAAAGGAAACGAACTCTGTAGCTGTAAAGAGCCTTACAGATCTTAAGGATTTGAAGTCAGGGCCTAGAGTCTTCTTGGGGAGAATGAAGTGCTCCCCTTCCCCCCTCCCCAGATTACTATTTAATTTCAGAAAACTAAAAACTCCTCGAGAGGATCTCACAGCCCGGGAGATACAAAACCTGGAGAACCTCCTGGAAGACGTACAATTAAGGGCACGTGATACATTAAGCAAATTTTTCACCTCCGCCACTGCAAGGAAGCAGGACACAGGCACCTATCTGTGTACAGTGGCAGGGGAGTAGCTACTAGCCCTGTTGCATTGCAAAACACCTTTAGGAGCTGACAGAGAGGGACTTCCTTTGACTTCCTTTTATCTCCTCCCATCTCGAATCATGATGAGAAATGAGCCCCAGCTGGTTCCCTGAGCCATCTGTAAAGGTCCTTGCCGGGACCACTTCTGATCGTCTCCTAAGTAATGGTGATTTTATTTCTCGGAATTCGGACAGGATCCAGTCAGACATATGATTAGGAACGGGAGGAGGCAGGCGGCGGGAGGTGATTATAATCGGGCAAGAGAAATGAAATACAGAAAAAGAGCCAGCGCCTGCTTCTGGTCCCGAAGCAAGCAGGGCCGGCCGAGGGGGCTGCCCCGGGCTGTGGGTTTTAGGCAGGTCGCTTGCTCGGTGCCGCCAGTCCAGCTGCACGCACGGGAAGGGACTGCCCTTCGAACACGCAGCCATCGTGCTGCCCTTTGCGGGACAGAGGGCCGCCGGTCCCCACGGTCCCCTGCCGTCAGGGCTAACCGGGACACGCGTGATCCCCGCGGGGGCTCTCCGAGTTCGTCAAAACCAGTCCTTTGCAAAGAGGTAGAAAAACATAGGGTCTCTACAGGCCACAGTCCTTGCGTTTGACCGTCCCAGAGGCTGCAGGAATCCCCGAGTCATCCGAGGGGACGCGGCTGGCGAGGATCAACTGCAGCAGAGGGATTAGTTTTACAGACGGAGTAACACCGCCTCCTCCAGCACATCCTCCCTCGGAGCGCTCCGTGTGTGTGTTTGGAAAGGCAGCGGGAGTGCTCATAGTTTGCAATTTTCATATATAAACCAGTTTTCACGTATAGATCACATTCTGTCCGGGAGTCACACCGGTTTTATAGTGTGCATGGAACCTTTTTCTTTTTATTTCTTTTTTGCCTATGTTCATACTTCTTTTTTTTTTCTCATCCCACTTATCCTCCATTACCTTTGTTTTTATAAAGCTTTAACCACCAAATCTCTTTTCTTTTCCAGGTATCTCCTTCCAGTGAGGATAATTTGCTCTCTCTCTCCCCAACCATACCTCTAATCAAGTGACCAAACATACATTTTTTAATTTGTGAGAGAAACAAGACTTGTGTGAGTGTATAAAACCATACCATCTGAAGTCAGAATTTATTTAGGAAAAGAAATCAAGTTATTTTCCCCCAAAGAAATGATACACATAAAAACATATTGGGAAGGTAAATCCAGAAATTGTACAGACACAGAGAATGTTATGGGAAACATGATGTGGATGAAGCTCTCCAGATCAGGTCTGGAACGTCTGCTTGTGGCACCATCAGCCTTCAGACTGGCTATACTGCCCATGAAACTCTAGAGCTGATGTTCTTTTCAAAAATACCTGTTGGGAATGATTCACAGAGCAGATGCAAGTATCCACTCATGTTTCTTTTGGAGCTTCTTTTCAGCTGGAACAGCAACAGAGGTCTAGTCTACTCCTGTTCTTCCCAACAGGGCCAAATAGCAGAAACAATTTGGTTTTTGACCTATGGTTGTGTCTCCCTCTCCCCATAAATTGGCTTATTAAGTATGGAAGTGAATGCAGCCACTCATTGGGCTGTAGCATACCCTAACAAACCCCTTCTCTAGCGCTTCAGCAGCAGAGAGAGAAGTTCAGGTCCAAAAGCAGCCTTGGCCTCTTGGCCTAAGCAAGGTGAGACAGGACTGTGCACGAAGATGTTTTCAATCAGCAAGTTCCCCCTACAAGGATCTCCCATTATTCTCAGTAAGGGAATTTCTTCAGAGGACTGGAGCTCGACCTTGCTCTGAAGTGATGCAAATACACCAGTTTACACAGGCTGGAGCTGGGGAAGCAGCAGCTGGATGATACTGTAAATCCCGCTCTGAAGCTCTCACCACTGGGTCACAAATGCTACGGGTTCCTAACTCAGTGCATTCCTGAATTCATTTCCATGAACAGGATAACATTATAGCAACAGAAATGGTCTCAAATTTTACGTAGATTAGGTACTCTTCTGTCCTCCTCCAAGTAGCTCTAATGTGTGTTATCTGTCTTTTGGTAAATACTGTGAAGTGTCACTGTGTGTCGCTGTATAATTTTGCTCATGTTCACGGGGCTCAGAGAGATGGCAGGGTGCTGGCTTGGTATTAGTGAACAGGGAACCATGTCCTGAGCCTTGTTATCCCTCGGAGGTTTTCCTGAGAGCCATCATCCACTGACAGGGATGTGTGTGGTTGGGGAAGGTAGGGAGAAATCCCTGCTTTGTGTTTTGTTAAGCTTGTCTGAGCTTTTCTCCCAAGCAGGCATCTTTAATTTTATAACTTCACCTTTTTTTTTAATAATTGAACATTCCTCAGGTTAAGTGTATGAAAACACTCCCGCCCTGTAGCCCTCAGTACTCTCCCAGCCCTTGGCTCCGGACAGTCTATCACCTGCAGCATGGTCACAGTTCACAGTCTGGACCCAAGTTGCCAGATTGTGGAAGCAAAGGAATCAAGAAAGAATAACAAAAATTAGACCCTCATTCATATTAAAATACAGTTTTCCTTTCTCTTGACTCTTTAGGGGAGCAGGTAGAGAAAAGGACAAAGCTTCTCCCTCCCACTAACAGCCCAGTTTCTCAATGTCCTGCGAATTACTGGATGATGTGTCCCTTTGTTAGCAGTGGAGAGGCAGGCTTACACAGAGGAGCCATGACACAAAAACCAAAGTGACTCGCTGAAAAGGCAGGAACGGTGAGTGCCAAAAAGCAGATAGGAAGCAGGCTAGTGAGACAACCCCAAATTTCTAGGGTTTGATGTGTCTGTTCTTTCTTTAACAATCCCTCATCCATGCCTGCCATGTGCAGCCCTGGGGAACGTGGAGAGACTGTGCACACAGGAGAAACCCTTCCAAGCGTCCTCTCTGATCGAATCCTCCCCTCTCTGGCCCAGCCCTACTGTGATTGTTCCCACAGGCTCAGTTGGATATCCCCTTACTAAAAGCAAATAGCAGACACACAACTTTGTTCAGGTGCTTTTTGCCGTTTCCACTTTAAGAGGGGTGGATTGCAAACCACTGTACCACGGCCCTAGGCAACTCCAAAATATGAGCCACCTCCCCCACTCTCCTAAAGGATGCTCTGGATCAGGCACTTCGTCTTTTGTTCCCCAAGAACACATCACATAGGAACTGTGAAATGACACCGAAGCTTTTTTTTCCCCTGAGGCTTCTTTGTTTTTCTTCCCCATTCTGATAGGGGCAGTTTCCTACAAAATCCACTGCTGCCAGAGCCTTTGGTTCAAGTGGGACACTTAGAGGTAGCTAAGTTTCATGCCTTCTCAAGTTCACAGGGTATTGTGGCACCTGCTTTCTTCCACGTCTCTCATCTGAGGATGATCCCATGTATGTCACCACTGTAAATGAACATCAGAACAGAACTAATGAGGATTACGTGCCAAGTAGGTGACTGTGATTACACTTGTGCAGGCCATAAGAGGGCACACAGTCTGGAAGTGCCACTAACACATGCCAACAACCAAGACCTTCCAAGTCAGCACATATTTTTCAGGCAGGTCACTGTGCCAAATCTGTGCTATCTGGATTTTTTTAACCCCCCAAATGTCCCCATAAGAGCAGCTCACCTGTGAGACAAGTGTCCTAATTACAGGCAAGGCTGGGGTTAAGAAAAACGATGCTCATTTTTCAAATCTGTCAGGGGTTGATGTACTGATGCCCCCATTGCCCGGCCCTTGCCCCCACGTCTACAGCCTCTCCTTTTCTCTAAGACTGGCTCTTGCACATGCATTGGTGAGCGATTAGCAAGTGTTAGAGCGTGAGGCTCCCTGGCTGACACCTGCTCTACATCTGAATGGTAGAGCCGGTAAGCCCAGGGCTGTGGAATGGGATCTGCAAGTGGATGTTGTCTGGGACTGACGGAAGAAAAAGATTTACCTGCTTTTGTCTGACAATATTTAGATGGCTGACTTGGCCGAGATGGAAAGAGCATGAGACAAAGAAGGATGAACAGTGAGAGACTGGGGCTTTTTTAACTGGGTGTCATTTGTCTAGGAATTCAATCCAGTGAAGAGTTAAAGCTGGAGAGGAGAATATTGTTATCAGCTAATGGTGTAAAGGTTAAAATTATCTGTACTTCATCATCTTTAAATTCCATGGAATTCCAGCTCATATTAGGCTGTAAAAGCATGTCTGCGCCAGCAAGGAAAAAAAATCAAAGGGTCTGTATTATGGACTGCATCTATTCCCAGGGTGCAAGGTCAGGAGAAGCCACAGAATCACACTTCAGAGAACTTCAGAGCCTTGGACTACTGTCTGAGACTATGACAAAATAAAAATGTTTTCCCAGCGTAGCTTAGTCATGAAGGAGCCATGAACTGAGAAAAACATTTTGCTAAAAATTACTATTCTAACCCCAGTTGTGTTCTCCATGCAAACTCTGGGGCTAACACAGGCCTGAGAACACCGTCTCTTAACCTCACTCATGACAATATCACTTTCCTGTAGTTGTAAACAGCCTAATAATAGCGTCAAAGTGCCTGCAGATGCAAAGTAACCTTACAGAGTGTTGCATGGCTTTGGTGCAAAGATGCAGGTGTTGACTTGTGATCCAGCAGGGCCCTCTCACATGGTAACACCTCAGATGTCTCTCTTCATTTGCTGTACACACCAAACCACCCCACCTCTTCAGCAGAAATGGTCAGGCCGGATGCAATTCACCTCTTCTCAGCAGTACACACACAATACACTGATGCAAACCGCTGAAGACTTCAGTTTCTATCAGTACCCACCTGCTATGACCTATGTGCTGGCACTCCTGTGATTTGTTCCCCAGGGGAACAGGTGTACACTGGTCATAATGGGATTCAGCACCTGTCCCCTGCATGTGTCCTTCATGTGCTGACGTTCCAGTGGCTCAAGGGAACTGCTTGGGGCACCTGAAGCTGTCCTTGCAGTGCTGAATGATTCAGGCACAAAAATGCCCAGGGCTGCTGGCAGCCTGCGTAACAGCAATCTGCTAGAGCACCTGGAACAGGAGAAAAGCAAATTCTTAGACCCACTCTGTTCTATGTAGCATCCTCTTCCTACCTTTAAAACTTCCCACATGCTGAAACACATGAACATCTAGTTTCAATCTCCTGAAGTTAAGGCCAAAAGAAAGGGAATTAATACAGTAAACCAGGTGCTGATTTCTGTTCCCTCCTGTGTAACCAGGAAAATTGCTCAGCAGGAAGGGATTCTGGTCCCATGACAGTCAAAGGCACACATTGACTTGGGTAGCACTGAGTTCTGAGATTTTTCTGTGCTTGTAACAGTGTACCCGAATGCATAATTTGACCCTTTATTTAAATGTGGCAATACAGAGATGTTCCAGGACAAAGGAAAAAAGTTAGACACAGTGAGAAAAAGGTGAGCCACATTAAGTGGAGGGGAGGAAAGAGAAAAAGAGAACAGAAAACCATTTTATAGGTGTAGGTTCCTAGATTGCCTTCACCATTATGTCTGAGCATTTTCCGGTGGAGTATTCAGTGCCCTGACTCATATATACCACTTGTGGTTATTTGTCTCTTTCTCATCCTCTCCACAGGGAGACAACTGCAGGTGTTGTGGAGGAATTAATTTTTGCTTAGCAGGCTTGGTTTGGGGCTTGTTCCTAACATGCTCACAGCTATTTGTATCTGAGGTGTATGTTGGAGACCTATGTTGGAGGCTGCTGCTTGGGCTGGGTTTCTTTTAGGGTTTTTAGGAGGGTGTCGCTTCTTGCCCTGGAGCCATGAATTAAGCTTATCAATTGAGTAGATAACGTTTGCTCCCTTTATTCCAGTGCTTTTAACTTTTTGCCATCTGGGAAGTGGATCCACCTTCTTGGCATCCCGCTGCATTAATATTGACTGGTTTTCAATTTTGCCTGATTCATGGCCAGATTTTGATATCTCAGTAGCAGTACGTGGCACTGTTTTAGTAGCAGTTTACTGATGCTGGTCAGTTTTAATCAAGGGTCGACATGCTACTTCCTCCTCATCAGATGTCAGTGCAAACTCTACTGTTTTGCTCTTTGTCAGAACAACAGACTGACTCACTGTCTCGCAGCTCCTCCACTGGGCACAGTAAGTTTGAGTCACTAGACCTTGTTTCAGAGAGTATTAAGGGTTCTACATCCTGCAAATCTCCCCACAAGATTCTCTCTCATGCTCATTCCAAAGCCCTGCCTGAAGCTTTTGAACATGACCATGCTCAGCAGCAAGCAATGCCTCCACCTGCATCTTCTTCTCCTTTTCCTCATTTATCTGAAAATACAATTCTTCCACTGAATCTAGTAAAGACAGTACTGTTTCAGATTTCTGCATGACCTCTCCTTCATTACGCAAATTTTCTCCCACCACCTCCACCCCAGAGGTAGAAGGGTGACTAAGAAATTTTTCAGTGAAGGACAACAAAATATTTTCTTTATATTGCCAACCAGGACAGCCATTTTCTCCAAAGGTTCCTACAAAAGGAAATGACACAACCTCCACAACTCTCTCAGAGGAAGCTGCATTGGAATTCTCAAGAGTTCGAGTACCTGCAGAAGAGACCTCAACCTCCACAACTCCCTCAGAGGAAGCTGTGTCAGAATTCCGACAAGTTTTTACATAAGGAAATCATATAAAACAACTACATAGCCCCCTCAGACAAGACCATACTGTTGTCAAAGGCACTTTGGGTCAGAGAATGTTACCCTGCTTTTGCTGCACCAAAATAATGTTATGATCCAGTTATTAAAATTATTAGAAATGCCTCTGCCAGAACTAAGGTACAAACGATACCAAATGCCAAAGCCAATAGTATGGGTTTTATTTAATGGTAAATGTGAGACAGAGAAAGGTAGAAAGAAATAGGGAAAAGGGAGGGGAAGGGTTGAAGAAAGAAAGTGACAGAGAGAGATTAAAATAGAAAAAGTATCACCACTCCATGTAACCTGGTGGTGTCCCATCTGTCCAGTTCTTCTGGCCTTCTTGGTGGTGAAGGTTTCCTCAAAAAAATAGAGTCCAGTGGATTAATACGCATTCAGGAGATGCCAGGCACCTCCCCTTGGAGGTGGGAAGCTTTGCAGTCTCCTGTAACAGATTTGTTCCCTCACGTGAATCACGTGCAGTCTTCTGGTGGTGGAAGGCCTCAGGAATGAATTAGGGGGGCGCTTTGGGGGTTTTTGATGGTTTATGAACCCTTCTCAGCTGCCTCTCATGTGAATGTTCCCTGTGTACATGGTCTTCCCAGGGAGGGGCAGGGGGTTACTCCTTTGGTTTGGTGTGGAGAGATTTCACCATCACACACCCAAATCCTTCTCCCCCACCACCCCCTGAGCCCAGCTAGGGCTAGTTCTTAACACAGATACATTCTTCTTTCCTGAGCCATGTTTACTTTTCCTCAGACTTGAGATGATTAGACAATAGTCTTATCTCAAATCCCCAGTCACAGTCCAGATGAGGCAGGTGCTTCGCTGGCCACAGACAGACTGTTGCTTCCTGGCAGTTTGACAGAAAGTCGTTCTATGATTTTGACTATGTTTAAGACATTGATGACATTTCAGTCCATCACAGCCCCTTTTACTTGAAAGCAAAGCGATGAGACTGGGGCATGTTGTAGCACAGGCTTCTTATGGCCACTGGACAACTCTCCTCCTGCTTATACTAGATTTTCCCAGGGTTAGAGAGCTCCCTCTGCTATTAGGAAAGTGGAAGTGCTGAGACGAGTGGATGCCAGCTGTCACCTTCAGAGCTGTAAAGAAATCTCCATATGCTGGTCTGAGGCCACGTGGTACATTGAGGAGGTGGTGAACAGGGCAGTCTGGTAAATAGAGACCAGCCTCAGTCAGAAAACACAGCTCAGATACAAGGAAAAAGCAAGGGCAGGTGAAATACATCCCAGTCCTTGTGCTGCAGTCGACTGACTTAACAGGGCGCTTATGCTGTTTGGTAACTGATGTTGGGAGGGGAGGAGAGTTTTGCTTTATGTGAGTCACCAGCAGAAGGAATAGCTGGGCTGATCCAGTAGTTTGGGAAGTAGTGCACTTAGAATACAGTTAAATGTCCAAGCTAACTGAGGGATCTCCACTTTGGATCCATCACAAACCCATGTTCACCAGCAGACTCAGCTCCAGGCAACTTCCCGTATCAAAGACCTTACCTTACCACAGGGACCACTGTTTTAGGGTACACCTCCAAGCCAGCACTTAACTCTGTGGTTTGATTATGGGTAATGATGGAATTTGGACAGTTTGAAGCTAAGAAGCTTCAACACCCAGCTGAGATGATGGTTTGTTACTCTGGCAGTGACCTGACAGAGTGGTGTCCAAACTGCAAGCAAATGCAATGTGATGACATTGGGTAGTTCTGTGCCAAAATGATCTACCCACAGCCTGGCTTAGTGTGAACTAAATTATTGGGTAGGGGGTATGATGGAAAATAATATATCAACTCTTCAGTATAAGTGACAAAAGAAAAATACAGTCTTAATAATTTCCCACAAACAGGTCGCTGCCTACTTCCCCATCCTCAGCAGTGCACTCAGCAGTGGGTAACTGCTATTACTTTTGTTTGTTGTTTTCCCCACATGCCACGAAACTGAGGCACAAGGCTGTGTGGTGGCACAGCCGACTTGCCAGGCCTGGAGAAGCATCAGGCAATTCACATATTTGACAACTTGCATTCTTAGGCTAAGCAGAAATGAAGATCTGTATTCTATAGAAGCGACGTTCACAGGCTGGCAACACCTCCTGCCCGGACTGCTGTCTGTAGTTGGGGAAAGAGTACACAGGCGTGTGATACTGCTCCTTTCTGTGGCCCACAGCCCCAGGCAGGGCACAGAGCCGGGCAGGAGGCTGTTTGGGTTTGTGGCATAAGTGTCTCGACAGCGTCTCCCACAGACCGATGCACCCGCCAGGAGAGCAGTGTGGAAGCTGCCCGCCCCCTGTCCCAAAACGCAGCCGCAGGGAGCTGTGGCGCTTCCCTTGTGTGCTCCTGCCCTGTGCTGCAGCCCAGGGAGAGGGGCATCCTGCAGCCCAGGGAGAGGGGCATCCTGCAGCCCAGAGGGCTGGGGCACTGCGGCGCTCAAATCCCCCCCAAACCTCCGTGGGAACGCCATTTCGGGCACAGAGTGAGTCACTTCACATCACACCAAATAACCGCCGTGACCCGAGTACGCGGCTCCTCAGGGGGTTCTGCGTTATGCAGTCAGTTCCACCCCACTTCTGGAAATAAAAAGATGTAACTCTGTCCGCAGCCCAGCCCCGCGCGTGGAGTCCCCCCAGGCTCGGTGTCTGTGGCCCCGACGGGAGGGAGAGCCGGTCCCGGGGACACAACAAGGGGTGGAGGAAAACCCCGAGGGTCAGCCTTTGGCAGACCAGGTCGCTTCTGAGTAACCTGAACCTCCTCCGTCCCGGGACGGCAGGTTTCTGGGACACGTGGCGGTAAGGCTGAACTCGAGGGGCCGGGGGCTCCCCCCCAGCCCGGGCTCGCTTTTGCTTCACCGTCCGGTGGCCACCGAGCGGCAGCAGACAGCCGGCAGCGGCGGGGAAGCTCCGCATCCCTTATCCCGCCCCCCTTATCCCGCCTCTCCGGAGGGCAGCCGGGGAAGGGGATGCCCGCCCGCCGCTCTGTCCCAGCGCTCCCGAAGCCCCCGAGGGGGCGAGGGCGATTGTAGCGCCACCGCCGCCTTCGTCGTCGCTGAGTACGTGTCACAAGACAGCCCGGCAGAGTTGTGAACCCGAACAAGATATGGAGTGATATCAGCCATAAAAGAGCATAAATCCAGGAGTTTCTATTTACTCAGTTTTGCACCCAAAATAAAAGCTTGAAAACACAGCTTCCCCCACCCCCCGCACAACGTTTCTTGTGCCTCTCTGCTTTTCACCTGCTTGAGTTCCTTTATTTAGGTTC
Organism: Pseudotriccus pelzelni; assembly: GCA_035584735.1. Lineage (NCBI taxonomy): Eukaryota > Metazoa > Chordata > Aves > Passeriformes > Tyrannidae > Pseudotriccus > Pseudotriccus pelzelni. The sequence continues at coordinate 28,743,052 of JAWMRA010000001.1, forward strand.
ACAGCACATACCTGTGCTTTGGACATGATTTCCTGTTGCTGGCAGCAAATCCCAGACTCCTCTATAAACTGGCATTTGCACTGGCAGCAATATAACTGGCTGCAAGCTGGCCTAGCCTAATCGGTGCAAAATGCCCATCTTTGCTTGTTTGCACAGAGGGAGGGAATACCATCCTTTCTAGCATGACATGCCAGACTGTAACTGTCTTTTTGCGAAGGAAAGACTTAATGTGACACTCGAAACCTTGCAGAGGTGTTGTCTCGGCTGTTCTGGTTGGTAGCTAAGAGTCACTACTCTTGTGTTTGTTTCAGTTACTAGTAGCACAGTTACCAGCTCCTAGCTTTGCTGCAGGCTATTCAAATTCTCCATGGGTGCTGTTTTTGCTGTCTGTGCTGTAGGTGACTCATGCACTGGAGTTTCCAATAGACAGACACCTGTAACATAAAAGGCACAAATGGGAGAAATTTCCCATGCAAATAAGCCCTTCAGCTAAAACGGGTTCTGAAGAAGTTAATCTGTAGGGTGTAAACCCTGAGGGTATGTGGTCTCAGTTTCTGGAGGGCTCATTAGCCTGGGAATCAAGCAGGCTATAGGAAGTGAGGCTGAACTTCCAGTGCCTTAGGATGATGCTGTTGCTAACAGTTCCCAGCAGGACTGGGGTCTATGCCAGAATCCAGGCTGGCAAAGATTAAAGGCTTCAGTTCCACTAGGAGAAGAATTTCCCTTCCCTCCACCACCTTTCATGCTATTCTGGTCTGTCTCCCCTGCTCATGGACAGAGTGAGCCTTGTAGCATGGACTGTCCAGCATTTTCTTCCCCTGGCAGTGACAGAATGGAAGCATGGCTATTTTTGCCCCATCACTGATCTCTCCTCAGGATTTTCTGCTTATTCTTGTTCTCTCTCTTATTTGCTTTCATTTCTCTCCTGCATTTTTCCTGTTCATTTTCTTCTCCAGATGGTCTGCCATTTTAAATCCTCATATCCTTATCTCCTTGTTAGTTTCCATGACTCCATGTGATGTGCAGCAATCTGTGGCCAGTAACGAAAGCAAGCTTCATTTGAAGATAAACATAACCACTGACAGAGATGATTTTGAAGCACGGATTGCTTGCAGCTGCAACTTTGGTTGCCATCAGGTATAAGGATGCAGGCACCATTTTTATCCTTCTCTTTTTTTCATGGAGAAGGAGAATACTCTTGTGTTTTTATGGTCCTCCTTCATTATTGGCCATTTATATCGTGGGGATAGTTGGGTGCTCTCAGCATGCATGGTACTGGGACCACTAAGGACATCAGTGCTGAGGACTTTACACCAGCCATGCGGTTATGACCACTTTCTCTGGCATGGCGGCAATCTCTCCAATTCAACCAGGGAACGGTATCAACCTGGCAGCTTCATCTGTTTTCCAACTCTGCCTCCTAAATCACATTCAGGTTGCATCAGGCTTCTTTGCGTGCTCGGAGGAGCCAAATTAACCATAGCTGTTGAATCTCCAACTTCCAGCTGTTTCAATGCTTGCGTGCATGCCGATGCTCTTCGTTTTTGGGGATTTTTTTGTGGCAAAATATGTTTTTTGAGAAAAAGGCCTCACAAGTACTCCTTTCCTGCCTAACGGTAAGGATGACAGGATCCCAGGAAGGTTCTGTGGCTGTAGCACAGTGAGGTTTAGGAGTTCATAGCTATTCGCTGTTGAGGGCAGGAGGACTTTCCCACACTATAATGTTGAAGATCCATACTATTTTCAGTGTTCTGTTGCCTAAAAGATCGAGCAGGAAAAAGACTGCAGGCCAAAATAGGTAAGAGAGAAGATAAGGGTGCAGAAGTTTTAATGAGCCTCCAGGCTCCAGGAATACAAACCCACGTGCACGCCTCCACTTGGGTGTTACAATTTTATAATGATTTCCATCCAATCCCCACCCCCTGGTACGCCCCTTAGGGAACTGAGTTTGGGGGAGTTTGGGACCCCCTCTTCCTCATCTTCATCTTCTTCGCAGCACGTGCAGTCCTTGGAGCCCTTCCAAAGCTCCAGGCTTGAAGGTTGTTGTGTCTACGCTTATGTCTTTTGGTGCAGATTTTAAGGCGTTTTCCTACAATTCTACCTTGAAAAGGAGACTAAACACACTAATGGAATTCAGGGGATTGATATGGAATGGAGTAATAGGATTGGGTACGTGCAAACATTATGTTACAGGGCAAATGATGTAATACAGCTATGTTAAAAATCTACATTCACTGTACAACTACTTCTAAAATCTACAAAAAATTAAAAAATCAAAACCTCTAAGGCATCAGTGCCATGGACACTAACCAGCTCTGCAGTCCCTTTAGCTGTGACAGTGCTCACACCTTATTTAAAACTCAGAGACTCACCTTGGGGAACTGTCTTGCCCCAGTAGCAGTAATGGACAGTAGGACTGGGAGACAGCAGAAGAAGGAAAGGTATGAGCTCTACTTGCTACAGCACCAGCGTCCAACACTATGTTTAAGAAAAGCCTCAGCCTCCTGAGGAAGCTGACAAAATGTAAATCCCACCAGCGTGTGGTTAGCCCTAGTTTTTGTTCTCAAATTAAGACAATCTGTTTCTGCAGCCCTTTGTTTTCTATCTTGGCGACACAGCAGTGCATGTAGGAATGGCAGTCAAGCTGGCCAGGATTGTTTGGCTTTAATAGGGAAAGTTTGTTTGGACAGAACCAAAAGGTTTCTGTGGAAAGGAGATTAGCTGGGTAGCCACTTCTGGATCAGACCCAGGATCATACCTCTTTTTAAATCTGGCTCTGTGGCATCCCAACTGCATGCCACAGGCTTATCAGCTGTTTCATAGGACAACACAGGATGTGGGGTAGAAGCCAGTGAGAGTGGGAGGGAAGGGAAGCAAGGACCCTGTTTGGTCTGTGAGTCAGAATAAAAGCATCTCATTAGAGTGATGCTTTTCAGGAAACAGAAATGCTGATTTATGGCCAGCTGTCTTCAAGCTTGGCTGAAGTCAGTCAGGTATTTCTGGGAAATGGAATTTCCCAGGTTTGCAATACATGATTTTTTCATATCACATTTTGGTTTGCTTGCCTGCCCAGTAATTTTCTGCAAAAGTCCATCTGTTCCTTTGCAGAGCTGCTCTCCGAACTATTTTACTACCTTCTGCAGAACTGACTGGATTAGAATTAAACATTAGAAGAATCTGTGGATGACACCATTCATCTTGTCCATCCCAACAACAGAACTGCAAGGGTGGTAACTGGCAGCAGAACAGCAGCAATAAATAGTCAGAGATAATCCTGCTGCAGTCCTATGAACAATTTGTGCTGTAGTAAGTGGACGTATCCAGCTTGAAAACATCTGCAAAGATATAATGCAAGCCCAGTAAAGCAACTTGGACTGTTGTTTGGGGGTTTGGGCTTGAGCCTATTTCACAGCTCACTCTGCTCCTTCTTCCTCCTTCTATTATTACAAAATCCCAGTGTAAACACAATATGTTGCTTGAAGTCAAGATAGAGCTGTCCTGGTTCATGTTGTGTCTTTCTAAGGCTGAAGATTCGGACAAACTGGGGCATGAGAGAAGAAAATGAAGTTTTCCTCATTCCTTGTCTTACAGCAGATCTCACTTCAATTGGGAAATTTTTTCCCTTTCTATGGACTTTTGCCAAAACCTTTTGTCCTACCATCCCCTGCACAGCCACCATGCCCTTAGAGAACCTCTTTATCCCCATCTCTCCTTTTATTCATCTACTACCCACTGCTGCAGCTTGGATTTTCCTCCTGGAAATGCACAGATTCAAGGGAGGAGATGGACACAGAGTGTCTTGGGGACAGATTCATAAATTCCACCACCTACATACATTGCTTCTGTGATTCTCATGTATCTGTGTCTGAAAAGAAACCTGAACTCATTAGTGTTGAACCACAGGGCAGGCAAGGGTTTCCCTAGAGCTGTTGGTGCTGCTGCAGCAAAGGGCTGTCTGTGGGCTGGAACAAGATGGGACATTTTCAGGCTGGGGACAGGAGCAGTGATGGCCTCAGCACACGGAGGCAGGCTCCCCACTGGCTGTGCCAAGTGTGGGCTACCCCAAAGGCAATAGCAGGGGCCAGTCCTGCCCAGGTCTTCCTGGCTCCGCTGGCTCATTCCTCATACTGCTGTGCCAAGTATGTGTAGGCAGCTGCCTGCTGCCTCTGGGGTGTCATGGAATCTGGGTAGTGCTGAGGGGTGGACTGGCTTCTGTTACCACAGATGTCTCCAAGAAATTCCTCTATGAATGAGAGGGCCTTGCGAGTGGACAACTAGAGCTGCATGGAGATGTGTTGTACCCCAGCCTGTCTGTCTTTGGCTCATGTTCTGTCTTTATGGGAAGAGTTTCCTCAACCAGCTAATTTAGGTGGAGTGACCAAAGGGCAGTATCACTGTTCAGGGCAGTCTCTTGGCAGGGAGAAGAGTCCAGATAGCACATGGATGATGCAGAAAAGAGAGACCTCCTTTAAAGGGTAAGGGAAAATCCTTCACGTTATTGCACTGCTCAGGCAGACTTTCCCCACCTTTCTTTCTTCAAACACCAGCTTTCAAAGCAGAAGCTATTTCACTGTCTTCTCCCATTATCAAAACTCTTTGAAAATGATTGGGGAAGCATACGCTTAATAAAACAAAGAAACAAGCTTAATAACAGGGATAAATAATTTTTCTGGGTTATTTATTTACCTCTTGCTTTTTGAGCTCTGAACTGTCTTTCTCGTTCTTTGTCCCAAGGGCCTGGACAAATATATAATGTCAGATGAGTGGCTGTGACGCAGGTCTGAGGCTAGAGGGGCTGAGATACAAGAAAAGGCTTCAGAATCTGACAGCAAAGGTCAACAGCATCCAAGAGGCTACAGAGAGATGCGCTACGAAGTGCTGTAATTTTTTGATACAGTGGTTTTGGTGACAATTGTCTCCTATAAAACTTCTGGCTTATGCAGATTTTCCTGTCCTATCAACCCTGTGAGGTGATAAAGCCTCCTTAGCAAGATTCATAATAGATGTGGGATCAGAACGGCCCGGCTGTTGGGGGACCAACACCTAATATGTGCATAGGAATATTCCCTGATATGCTGCAAGCTTTTAAAAGTGGAAAATAAATCATAAAAGTTATGTTTTGGTTTCTGTGTCATTGAATAATAAAGATAAAAAGCAGCGTAATGAATGAGATAAATTGAACTAAGACGTTATGACTCATATGTCCTATGACTGAGCTGTCAGAACAAGATGTTTTGTATTTCTGGTTGAGTTAACCTACATGCTGATGATCTCACATCATGTTTTTCATTCTCATATCCAAGCTTTCACTGAAATAACAATTATGTCCAGAGTGCTTAAGAGGCAAAATGTCTGTGGCCACATTGATCAAAGTCATAGGTTTTCTTCTTTTCTTCTGTGGCTGTCTACCAATCTAGTTACCTAACCCGCTTTATTTATAACCCCATCAGACTCCTGTAATTAATAAGGCTTATTAATTACCCAGCAGACTCCTGACCAGTAATGCCAGGCAGTGCTGTTGGTCACTGGTAGGTGCTGCAGTTTTGTTCTAGCTCAGGCATGGGCCCACAGCCACACTGTCACAGGGCTCTGCTGACTCCTCCCAGCTGTGATTTTGTGCCAGCATATTTTTTGCCATGCCCTGCAGGAGGGAAGCTGGTGCTCCAGGTGGTACTGAGCGTGGCTCGCGCTGTGCATTGCAAGGGTGCACTCCTGTTGCAAGAGAGCACATGTTTGGGCAGCTTCCCAGGAATGGACTGACTACTTCTGAGAGCAAACACCATCCCATGACATGACCTCAAGTAGAGCTTTCCCACTCTGTGGTAGGAGGGCTAAAATGTTCACTCATCAGTTCAGCAGGTCATTTTCATCTACTCCTAGGACACTGCAGCAGCAGGAGAAGGTGGTTCAAGCCCTAGGTGTTTGGAAACTGAAGGCCTCGAGATCCAGTCTTTTGTTGCCAGCTCAATCAGAGAAACTGAACCCGTGGCTTGACAAGAGGATGTGAAGCTGTCACCGCACAGCAAAAGCATCCCTCTCCCCAAGACACAGGAAATCCAGGTCAGCATGCCATGCTGCTGTTGCAGTACACAGGAGGTGATGAAGTCTGAACGACTGAAAGAAAACTTGACCTAGGAAACGGTATGTTCTTGCATCTCAGGCTGTGTCAGTTTTATACGCCTGTGTCATTCACTCAGTAATGTTGGTTGCATGATGGAGAGTATTTGAGTGAGACTCCAAGGTAAATTTACTAATCCTAAGAAATTACAGCTGTTGCATGTTATGGGACTGTGTGTCTGTCCACTAAGGACTTGCAGGGGTGACAGATACAAGCCATATGGTTTGTGGAGCTAGAGGTGAAGAATGGGAAATGGCTTCTGGAGAAGAGATGTAGGCATTGCTTAGTTTCAGCCCATCACATACTGCTTAGGTCTTTGCAGGAAGATGTTGACAGGCACATTCTGGGGAACAGAGCTGCTGCAGTTTAGGAAAGTACTTATCCCATCTCTTGACTTGATCTCAGGTGATTTTTATTGCTGTCAGAGCAGGGTCATTGGAATGGATCATGGAAACAAACACAAATTGCACATTATCCTGCAGGAAGCTTTCCCATCAAACCTTCACTGAGCCCATTACAGGCTGAGTGTCACTATTTTATCTTAAAAGTGTCATGGACCTCAATCTGAAATCTACAAAGAGGCCTGTTCCTTAGTAATATTTTTCATTCAGAGGTAGGTGAGTTTATCACAACCTTGACCTTCATGAATTTCCACCATGAACTTCCATGTGTGTTCTGTTTTTATTATAGAAGTACATTCCTTGCAAACCTTTCCTGGCAGTATCTGTCATACTTTTTTAGCTTTCAGAAAATTGCACTGCTGTCACTGATACTTAAAATGCATTTACAAACAGCCATGTAAAAATGAAAACACTGGTAATGCACACCTTGACATTCACTTCCAAGCCACACACCAGATTGCCCATCAGGTTAGGGTGGGGTACATTGGTTATCCAAGAGCCCACAGTACTCACTTTGTCCCTTGTGGAGACAGGTAGTTTCTGCAGCAGCCAGCACTCAAGCCGAGTGGGTTAGACACACCGGTGTCAACATCTGGCATTAGCTCCAACATCAGTCCTGAAATCACTGAAGATCCTTGTCCCTCAGAAGAGACAGGACTCAGCAATTCTCTTCGGATATTCCATAAAAAAAGATACGGAACCTAAAATCTTCATACTGACAACTCACGCCATTTTGGGATATCCCAGGTAATGGAAAAAACCTCAAGGCCAGTTCCTGGAGGCACAAATAGCCCTGTCACTGTACTAGGCCAAAGCTGGCTCTGCATTCAGGCAGTGTTGAGCCTGAGGTAACCTTCTCTCCTGGAACACAGAGTGCTGCTGGCATGCAGAATCTGGTACAGCTCTCCATGAGGCAGAGCCGCTCTCTTCATGGTCTATGAGGAACCACGTGGGTCTCGTTGCTTGCTGCTCCCCTGGGCTCCTAGTCTGAGGGCCGTGCCTGCAGAGTCTCTGGAGCACTCCCTCTGGACACCTCTGGTCTTTGTTAGATTAGGCTTGGTATCCCGTGAAAGTATTTGTGATGTTTCCAGACCTGATCAGGCAGTGCTGAGCCTCAGCTGATGGACCCAGCCAGACTTTGAAGGGAGCCAGCTGCACCCACAGTGCAGTTAAACTGCAAGCAGAATACAAGCAGCCCAGTGACTGGTAATTGTAGCTGCTCCTCGGTGTAATCCTAGAATTGTGAGTCTTGCTAGTTTGGCCATGTTTTTGAAAGGGGACTGGCAATGTTCTGAGCTGCACTGTGTTCTTCCAGCATAGCACTTACAAGAACAGCAGCAACTTTTCATTTTGGGAGCTGCTATCTTTCCTAAATATTTCCATAAGAAATTCCTATAACAATATTTTAAAATACCTTAAAGAAAGGGAATGTGAGTTTATTTTACAAATCTCAAAATAAATGGATTTTGCCCTCTTGCAGTCTTACCTGTATACTCACCAGCACCTGCAACGGCTGAGGGGGATCACCAATGCAACAAGCACCTTAGGATCATAGAATATCCTGAGTTGGAGGAGACCCACAAGGATTAATAAAATCCAATTCCAAGATGTGTGCATCTCAGCGGCCTTGCCAGGATCACTTACGGGCAAGAGATGGTGCAGGGTATATAGTGGTTCTCAATAAGAAAGACGTGACAACATACGGCTTAATGAACAGCTATTTTAATAAGACTGAATAATAAGAAGAATATAGACAGCAAGTAAATCTAACACCCCTTCAGATGCTCAGCATCCTGTGTTCAGGCACATAGCACGTTGTTCATATCCTGCCTGTGAAGGGACACTCCCCACTTTTGGTCACTTGAGCTATTATATATTTTCTTACAGGGACACATTTCTGTTCCTAAAGGAAGTTCGAACTTCCTGCTGCACATTTAGGTAGGGATTGGTTAGGTGGTGGTACAGCTGGGTGGTACAGCCGCTGGTGCCAGGCAGGAGCTCCCCCAGGCTCCCTTTTCTCCATGCACCAGCTATGTTTCTCCTGAGAGCGAGGGATCTGTGCGGCCTGAGGGCCATGCACAGATGAAATTAGTAACATACGCGTTTCTCAGCCTCTAAGCACAAGTGAGCAGACATGGTCTGTTTGAGATTACCTCCACAGAGGAAAGTCTCCTGGGTTTGATAGGGAAAGTAAGCTTTGCTGACACTTTGTGAGTGAAATCTCTCATCAGTTGTATTTGGGAGCACTTGAGCCTTGACGGAGCTGTGACAGCATGGAAAGGTCTGGCGATGCACGAGGCAGCACTACTGTGCTTTCCACAGAGCTGAGCTTTGTGCCATGCAAAACAGCTGCATCCCTGGGAGGAGTGTCCTGCACGTGTTACATAAGTCCATTCTTCTATTAATTTTTATACTTCTTCTTCTCTTTTACGTAAGCCCTTTCTTAAATCTAACCATTACAATAATTGGTTCTATAGGCTATGTATCTTTATTCCAAAAACAATAATTGGTCAATTCTACTTAGCTTTACTGATTGGAATCCTTGATACGGAGATCAAGCTGGGAAGGAGTGAGGGGGTTTCCCAGCAGCATATATGGTCCAGTAACTTCTTGGCAAGGTATCCATGGTTGCATACTTCAAATACAGCACTCCTTAACAATTCAGTACATTGTGCTTCACAATTTTCTACCCTTAATTGAATTAACTATTTCTTTTATATGATCAAATCTCAATTATTTTATCACAACTACTTCTTCTATGTGTTTAAATACTAATTATTTATCAGACTATTTGCAACACGCAGAAGAATAAATCTCATCTCTCTGCCAAGGAAGCATTATCATCCCTTTGAAACTTAGAAGCCGGGCTTTCAAAGGGATTTTTCAATTACTATGTTTTTTCACCCCAAAACATGTATCAGCCCTTGCTGCCCAGTTCGGGAGTTAAGAAAACGGGAGGAGCACCGCCGAACGCGGGCATGTACGGACATGTCATTACGAGGTGGGACTGCGGTCAAGCAAAGTTTTCCTGTTTCCTGTGCCCGCCGAGCGTGGGGATTTGTTCCGCGTGCAGGGACAGAACGGAGGACAGCCTCGGCAGGGTCCGCCGCCAGAGCAGAAGCCATGTACAGGAAAAAGATGAGAGGGTAAAGGAAACTGATGGCAAAAAAAAAAAAGTCCGCCCCAGCTTCGGCTCTGTGTTGTTGCTTCAAGCCAAGGGGACCCCCCGTTGCTTCGCTGCCCCCGGGGTGGGGTGTGTGGGGGTGGTGTGCTCGGTGCGAAGTCTGCGCCTCGCCCGGGGAAAGGGTGCGGGCGGTCCTGGTGCCCGTGTGCCCCCGGCAGGAGCCCCGACCCGAGGGTGGCTGCAGCGGCCGAGGGGCTGCACCGAAGTCTGAGCCTGCTGAGGAAGTTCCCGCCGGCATGAAAGCTGTCACGGGAGCCATAAACCATCCAGAGGAGCAGAAGGCACTGACAAAAGCAGAGGAAAGGTGGGGGTGTGCTGGGGAAGGGCTAAGGCTGGCTCGCCACAGTGCCGGGCAGCGAGGGCATCCAAAAATGCCCCTCCGCCCCGGTCGGCGCTTTCAAGGTCTTGAAACAGCTGTTGTGACACAAAACGAAGTGTCAGAACAGGCATTTTCTGTTCGGGGGGGGCCGGGGGGGGGAAGCTTTTAATGCAAAGTTTAGTAAAGAAATGCCTCGGTTGTGCAAAGCATTAGCAAGGGAGGAAGAACGGAGATTAAAGAGGTTTTGACACATCTATGGTTGTGTATTTTTAGACATTATCATTATGACTATTATTATCTTGCAATGAGCAGAATTTTAAATAGTTTCTAATAAAAAGTGGTAGAGGAAGTAAGGAAAATTAAATGCCTATAATGATGCATTTATTACACAAAGTTTTAATGAGAGATACTAGGTTTTTTGGTAAAATTTTAAAATAATCTTATTGCATTCCTGTTCAAGTTATGGATGATGGAACAATACAATAGAAAATGCATAAATAACACAATTTAAAATATATTTGTAATCAGACAATTTAATTTTCAAGTTTACATAGCAGCTGCATATTAATGAAAAAGAAAGTAAAGCCTAGGAGACAGTTATGTTGGTTGTCATCCCTCTGCCATTATCTCTCCTAATTCCTCTAAATGCTTTGGTGTACAATCCACCTTTTAAATTCTCAGTCACTCTTTACAGTTGGTGTGCTCCTCTCCAGCTCTTAAATTCTGAAAAGGTTCATGAGACTGATGAACCAAATTTAGAAAGAAAACTGAAAATGTTTTCTTTTTTATTTAATATTTGCTAATTCTTAATTTTGTGTCGCATCCGTATCAAGGAACCAGCTGTTAAGTGCTTGGTTTTTTTTTTGAGTTAGACTCTGAGTGCATATGTGTACCATATATAAAAATGCTGACCAGCAAGGACTGCTTGTGAAAATTATAAAAAAAATTAAAATTGAAGTGACTGCACGGCTTTTGGCAATTTATCTGGAAACTCACAATTTATTTTAAGTATTCTCTCTTTTTGTTTGGGGAAAAAAAAGAATAGGTGAAAGGATTATGTGATTCTGTGTATATTTTGTAGTGTGTGAATGTTTTGCCACTGTTTTTAAATTTGTTGTCAGTTAAAGCTGTTTAAATTTACAGTAATATGTTATTTAAACAAGAGCAAGTTACATTTTGCTATATAGCAAATATTTATAAATATGAAGACTTTTGCTTATATTGCATTAAGTTGATTACACCATAAATTTCTCTTTGCCGAACACATCTCTAAGGTGTCTGTATCTTGAAGATTAGTGTATTGCGAGATTGTTCTAAAGAAATGGCCTTATGTCCCTGAAAATATGCACAGGACATCCACTTATCCAAAGGCAATATTTTATGGTCAAAACACAGGCAAGAAGGTGCTTAAGAGCAGTTTAAGTAAGACTTGGAAGATTTAACTTGTTTGTATGTTATAATCAGATGGCAGAATCTACAGATGCCTTTGAACAAAATAGATCTCTGTAATCTATTGTAACATGGCTTTCCAAAACCTTAAATATACCTTCTGTAATAGTTAGATTAACTGATTGGTCTTGAGTATGTGGAATTCAGTGTATTTTCTTTGGTGAACTTTAACCAGTTATACATATTATATATTTATTGTGAACATATGATTTAATTATTTGATCTATATATGTTCCCTCAAAATCAAGTTTTAAGGAAATTTAAGCTAATAGACATTAACTTCCAAATAACATAAAATAAATAGAAAAAATGCATCTCTTTTAACACCTCATATGAGAAAGCATAAAAATTGATCCTGTGCTTCACTTTTGTCTTTTTGTGTTGTTTTTTTAATGACCTACTAAAGGAATTATGTGTAATAAAAAAGTTATTCCTGTACCAGAATTAAACATTTGGTGAAATTTACATAAATTTGATAGAAAGTCTGATAAAGAAATCCGCATGCGTGATGTCTGTGGTTTATATAAACAGAGTTTACATGGAGAAATAAAGAGAAACATACACTCTGTGGTTTATAAAATGATTTGTGTACATATCTATTTTAGCATGTAGGAGGCTGGGATGAGAGAGGAGACAGGGTAAGACCGCAGAGACTTTTGACTGACTCAGATAAATGATGTGATTTTTAAGTAGGTGACGAGTCTTGCAGCTAGAGAATATGTGACAGTTACTTGATCTACAAGATTTCATTTGTCCTTTGTTCAGATTGGGGGTTTTTTTTGGTGGTGAGATTTTTTTCTTTGTGTATTTGGTTTAATTTTATTTTTTTAAATTTTATTAGTGGGTGCTAATCTATAGAACAATCTGCATTGTTTTTATTGCCTTTCTGTTAAGAGTTTGTTCATTTGTCTACTGGATGTACTCTGGATTACTCTGATGTGGAAAAACATATATCTGAAGTGCATTCTCATATAAATCTCTATACAAGGCAATTACACGAAGGCTACAAAGTGCCTCTGGAGACTTCATATCTTCTTTATGTATTATGGATAATTACTGAATATAAAGGATACATTCATGACCAACTTTGTACACGTACTTGACAATATTTAGAGGTACCTTCTGAACTGAAAAGGTCTGGATCTAAGAGATGGACTATCTGTCAAAAAATATCATTCTTGGAAGCTGCATCTTTTTGTATAGGGCACTTGTTGTTGGGGTTATTTTTCTGTCATGTAGGATTATGCTGACTGTCCTAATCTTTATGAAAGTACAATCAGCGAGAGAATCCAATAAGGAGAAATATTCCGCTTCATAGTTTATCGGTGGTTTGGTTGGTTTTTATTTTTTTTTTTAATTTTTACAAAATTGGCAGTGACTCCCTACATTGAAAAGGGCTAGATAGAAACCCTGTAAAAATGTCTGACACATAAAAAAAACGTAGAAAGCTTTCAGAAATACTCACATGCATGAGGAAGAGGGCAGCCCTAGGGAGGATTAGTGGTTCAGGGTTTGGCTCCTTCACGCTGCTGTGGTGCCTACCTCCCCATTTTTCTGCACTGCTCTCTCGTGTTTTGCCCTTCTCAGGTCTCCTCTCATTTCGTGCACCCTCCCCCTTTTTTGTGTGCTGGAGTACTAATGAAAACAAAGTTGTAACCAGTGATTTCTTGAAATTTCTCTTCTGTTTCAGCATGTATATATCTAAGAAGGCATTAAAAAACCAGTTTGATCCCTCTAAGTTTCCACGGGAGACATATCTACTATGCAAACTGCAATGGGATGAGAGCAAAAACTCTTGGATACACTGGGTCAAAAATTACAATGGTGATTATTACCATGCTGAAGTCTACTTCCTGGAGAAAATCTTTAGATGCAATTCTTCCTGTAATGTCAACTGTTCCATCACCTGGTACCTGTCCTGGAGCCCCTGCATGAACTGCTGCCACAAAATACTGGGTTTCCTAAAGAGGTTTCCTAATGTGAACATAGACATTCGTGTAGCACGGCTTTACTTGATAGACTCTGAAAGAAACCGCAGAGGCCTGAAGAGACTTGCGAGGTCGTCGCAAGTAGACATTAATGTCATGGACATGGAAGGCAAGGTTTCCCATGCTTTGTGGGATTGGGAAGGGGTGACCTTTCTGGATTGGTGAATCTGTTACGGGCTTGCTTCTGTGCCCAGTGTCCTCCCTGGCTTTTCGGAGGGCATGTCAGTCACCATTCGGTGTCTGAATGTTGCATCCAAAAAGAGATATTAAAATATTGCAGGAGAAGACGGACAGTATTCTTAGGAACCACACCTCTATGAAAATTCTCCCTTTTTTAGAGATACCATATTTATGTCACTCCTGAGGGAATGGGAGATAAGGTCCTTCTCTCTTGTCCTAGAGGACTAAATTAATTTGCTGGGATAAGGCTGGCTGAAGGGCTTCTCTGCAGTTAAGAGAGGGGAAAAAATTGCCCAGGGAGGATGGCACTGGTTCCAGACATGGAGTGGACAGCATCCATCAGCTGACCTGTCCATGGCCAAGCTGTCTCTGTGACATGGACACAAGAAAGAGGTTAAAAAGTTTTGTTCCATGAGCTTCTCTGGTATCTGAATAAACTCAGGTTAATCGTCTTGCTTCTGTTTCTCCAGATTATGAAGACTGTCAGACAATCTTTATCCAAGGAGGTGCTGATGATGATTTCTGGACTGCAGACTTCGAGCCAGAGATAACTAAGAATCGTTGGAAACTCAGGAACATCTTAAAGGTTAGTAGACTCTGAGGGACAGAGGGAACCACATGAATGCTGATTTGCAATCTGGGGTAATTGAGCTGTAAAGAGAAGGAAAGAAGGAAAGAAGAACTCCACATTTAGTTGGAGTTTAAAGAATGCTGCAGCAGGCTTTTTGGAAAAAGTAACATAGTAAAATCATGGGAACTATCCTGTCCCATTGGGAGAGAAACACTGTGGGTTTTTTTCCATCATATTACGAAGCAAAGGCTAAGAGGGCAGTTTTTCTCCTTCAGGCTCCATAGTGGGAAATACCTTGATTTTTACCTGGAGCTCCAGTCTTATCCCAGAAACCCTCCACCAGATTCCTTTCTAACCCAGATCTGAGCATGGGTTTCAGTTCACTAAATGATGCTACTCAACCCCTTTCTGTTAATATCTGCAGTGGTCTGACAGCCTCCCAGTCACTGTGGCCCTCTGTAATACTTCACTGAAGTCCTTTTCAGATTTGATTCAGCAAATTCCTGGTTGGAAGGGTACAGTTTTGGTGTTCAAAAGCTGTTCAAAAGATAATGTCTGTCTCCTGGGAAAATTCAGCCTTTGTTTTTGTTTTGTGCCAGACCTCGTGAAAGACAGGAGACAGAAGAGTGAGTGTCTTCAATAACAGTGCTGAAAGTTTGTGTCCCTGGAGACAAGAGCCTGGGCTTGAATGAATAGGTCCGCATCCTTTGCCTGAAAGGACATAGGGAAAAAATCTAGTGTACAAAAAAAAAACCTAGCAAAACCGGTGCTGCAGCATTTTGATTTCACTGTGTTAGAGTTTTCTGACAAATGCTATTTTTAGAGAAACAAAGTAAAAGAAATCTATGGTGTCCTAGTTAGAACAACTGGGACCAATTCATGGGTGTAACCCAATCTATGTATTCTATAGCCCTCCATGCCAT
>JAWMRA010000001.1:28759698-28851437 GCA_035584735.1 Pseudotriccus pelzelni
CATTTGGGTTTTGTGGGTTAAAAACCAATTGTCTGTCTGTATAATCGCACTTACTGTATTATTTTAATAAATTGTTACTCTGATTTATAATCTCTCTTTTGAGTTGAGTTCAATCCCCCTGCTGGTTAACTTTTAAACCAGCACAATTAGACAGTGCTAAACATCCCTAGTGAGAAACTTTTGGATATAGAAACAAGGGCAGGGAGCAGCCAGAATGGGGAGCAGTGTCCCAGGCCCCATACTCTGCTAACTGTTATTCCTCTGATGTGGCCTAGTGGTGCACAGGATGATGGGAGAAGGGTACTTAAAGAGGATTGCTAAATTAGCACCTGACCAGTTGATTAATTCACTTTAACTTACTGCAGCTAAGGCATTCTGATGAAAACAGGTTATTTCCTTCAGTCTCGAAAAATTAAACTCTGGCAAGAGAAGGTCAGGATGCCAAAAGGAACATCTCTGGAGACTTGCTGTCCTCTTGGCTAGCCTTGTCTCCTACCTCATGGTGCAAGAGGAACAGAACAAACCTGAAACCACAGCAACTGCCTCATTGGGACAGAAAGCATAGTCCCGACACTGTATCTAGCAGTGTCAGAAGGAGGCATTTTTCAGAGAGAGCAGACAATCCTGGACACTATCTGTGATTCATTATGATCCTGTCACACTATCTCAATACTCACAATGACTGTTTATGGGAACTCTGGATCTTAACCTTTGGTATCCGTATATGGACTTCTTATCATGAGTTTCTCAGATCTACTTTGACCCTGTCCTGCCATCTGCATCCACAGTTTACTGGGGCAGAAGATTCCAGAAGTTCATAGTCTGCCATGTAAATAAGCACTTGCCTCTGTTTTAAACTGATCAACTTATCACAGCAAGTGTCAGTTCACTGGTCTGCATTTGAAAGACTGTGCTAACCTAGAGAACTTCCCACTGACTCAGTGGGAGCTATAACACATAACTGACAGCAGCACTTGATCTTAAAAAAAACAACTTAAAAAATCCACAGATGCTCCATTTGAGAGAAGCAAATCCTCCATCCACCAAAAGGTGTGACTGTGAGATGGTAATTACAGTATCCATGGTCACTGCGTTTCAGCATCTCCTCTCAGCTAGTGAAAAGGAGTAAGAAGGTATTTTTATCCACTAGTCCATCCTCGAACTGGACTGCTAGATGTATTCACTGGGAATCCCTTGAAAAACAAGTCACATTAAGTTGCACGAAGAACTGTAGGAATGCAGTTGTATTTCTTGGAGTAGTCAAGCTGGGTTCTTTCCTATTCTGTCCAGTTGTTTGTTCCTCTTCACATGCAGAGGTACAAGCCCTACTGTCAGCACTATGCTTGGGAATAGAACCTCGCTCCATGCCCTGTTTTTGATCCTAGATTATTTTTGCAAGACTAGGATAAATATTCATTGACTTATACCCGTTTTAGTGACTGAACTCTAAAGGTATATTTGGGCCTGATTCTTCTCTCTTTTTTACTCCTAATCTTTTAACACAGTCAACAGAATTAACCAGAGTTTTGGACCAGTCTAACCTAAAGAGAATCTGGCTTATGAAAACTTAGAGATGGTAACCTGTAACTCACAAAAGGCAGCACTCCTCAGTTAATAATGTCCACTTTGGTAGATGTGTTCTCTTGTTTTGATACGGGTCTTAACATCTTACATGTTCAGGAGCTGATGCTTTCAAGGTGGTTTTAAAGAGCCAGAGAAAACAGCTCACACAGGCTGTTATGGGGGGAAGAGTACACACAGACAGTGTGGAACTGCTAAGCTCAGTTTATGAAGTGGACCAAGTGTGCCCCATAATCTAGGTGTGTGTAACTAGTTGTTGGCACAGGCTGCCAATCAAACAACATCACAGTGTACACCTTTCCAGCAGCTTTGGGGGTGGTTCTGTATCTTGTTGATCCACTGTCTGTGCCAAAGCTCATTATGTTTAGTTCTAGTTTACGCTGTCCCATTGGCCCTGATTTACCACACTCAGTCCCTGTTTTCACTGTAACCAGCTCTTGGCCAAAGCAAGGTTATGACATTCCTATGTCATGAGCAAGCAAGAACCCTGAACTGTTTTCATAGTAAAAAACAAAGACAGTTATTATGGTCTGTACCTCTCAGGGCCCTGAGGATTTAAAAAAAATAAAAAAATCGGTTATCTTGACCAGCTTCACGTGGTACTTTGGCTGACACACTGATGGCCCAGGAACTACATTTAAGCTCAGGTCTGCACTATTAGTCCCTGCTTGAGCTGTGGTGTGGATGTGCTTGTCTCCATCTCTCACACTCATGCATATGTCCATGCCCATGGCAAGCCAAGGATCCTGTTGATCTGTTTCCTGACCCTGAACTGATTTTCTGGGTTAATCTCAGACCTGTCTGATCTCTATGGACCAGCCTGGTGATCACTGCCTGTATGTGACCTTGCTTGCTGTCACAGGACCTGATCCTGACCTAAGGATTGACTCCACAGCTTGACATAGGACCTGCCTCATCAGCATGAAAATCTGGGCTCTTGCTTGATCCTGACTGCTAGCCCCATGAACATAAAATTAGATGACATGGGAAACCCTTCAGTCAGTTGTCCCAGTTGTTACCTCCCAGAATCTCACCCATCCCCAGCCTACTCACCTGGGGACACAGTCAGAAACAAATGCTAAGCGTTGTAGCTAAAACGTTGATGTGTTGCCAACACTGTTTTGGTCACTGGGCTAGACCCCAGTACTATATGGGCTGCTATGAAGAAAATTAACTCCATCCTTGATGGTGCCCATTGATTGTAATACCTGATTCTGGTGGATGTTTTCTGCTTTTGATGGAGGTTTTACCTCCCATGAGAGCTACAGCTTCTGGGTGAATTTTGGGGAGAGTTTAACCATATATGCAGCTTTTCTTTTTTCAGACTGATTCCTTTTGAGGTATCTTTGGTCCACTTCTCTGATTTCTGCAGCCTCACCAGTTAATGTGAAAGAATTATATTACAAGGATATTGGGATGTTTTGCTTAGCTAAGAAAAATTAATACTGAAGTAAACACGCAGGTAAGTGCTTCCTACTAGCTGCCTGTTTTCCACTTTGCCTGGATCAGGGTTCTGCCTGCACACCCTTGTGGCTGGCTGTCATTCCACCTCATTGAACAGAGTCAGACTCACAAAGCTCACCCAGCAGCAGCACCGTGTCACCAGTTATCTTAATCTCTTAAGTTTCGGTTTCCACATAGGGAAGCTGAATAAGTCTCAGTGAGGTCTGATGATGCTGCGCAACCTGCAGAGGAATGGAAGGCAAAGGTGCTGGGAGAGATAAAAGAGCTGAGGGTAGGTGTGCTTATCAATCAGTTGCAAAGTCCTATGCTGCTAAGGAGGTGTATTTGTGTATCTACAAGCTTTTTTTAATATGCATTATTTCATTTTTGGGCATACATAAATATCTGTAAATATCTTTGTGAGTGTAGATTCATACATATAGATTCATACCTATAGACGCATTTTAGCCTTTTTTAAATGTGAAGGTCACAGAGTAAATCTTAAAACACTGTGTGTGGTCTTTCCATAAAAAATATAGATATCTACTGAGAAAACTCCATTAAAATCAAACAAACACGTAGTGAATTTTCCTTTTACTGTCAAATGTGCCAGCAGCAGAACACTGAACTAACACAGGATTACCATTTCAAATTAAGACCAGGAGGCAGCTTGTAAACGGAGATTGAGACCTAAGCCTCTGTGGCATAAGCCCCAGGCTTTTAGTCACGTCTAAATTTTGTCTTCCTCTTTGCTTCCAAACTTGCACTGGGTGATTCTCACCTCTTTGCAACAGGTCATTCAGCCAGAGAATAGTAAGCTGAGTATCTGTAAAGTTCTCAGAGATTAGCAAATTGGGATCTGGGCTGATTCAAACCTTGTCCCTTTTTATCTTTGATGTTTGATCTCACTTTTCTTATTCTGTGCTCCTCTTTCTTCTCTCTAACCTGTCTATCTTCCCTAACTTCTTCCATATGTTTCCATTTCTAGGACTTTCCCTCAGCCCAAATTTGTTACTAGATGTACATCTTGGGTTTCAGTGTCACGTAAGCCAAGAGACATTTGAGAAAAAATGCAAACCGTGTGCCTGTTCCTTCGAGACACAAGTGGCTCAGCGAGTAAGTTAGGGGAGCAGTACATCAGTAGACACCACCTCTGTAATACATCACAGCTGCAGAACTGTTATGCTGCTGTTTCCTGGGAGACTTCCCCTGTAGGGAGTTAGTTCCCTGTTTCTCTGTCCCCCTCTCCATCATTCAGTACATATCTCAGAGGCCCCCTGCAAAATGTTCTGAAGAAATTGTGAAGCTTCTAGATTGTTGTCCACAGTGAATCTGGTCATGTGCATGTGCCATGACTTTACTACCACAGGGAATATTCTGATGGAGGTCTAAGGAACCTGGTGGCTAAAGGAGTCATGAGTGACCATTCTGTGTATGCCCTTTGCTATGTATGTTTCTCCAAAATGCATTTAGTTTCATGAAGCATGCATATGAGGGTGCTGGTTCTTTAAAAAAACCCCCAACTTTTGCTGGAGTGGGCGAGATATATTCAGATGTTACCAATAGCTCTGCATCACAAATCACCTTCATCTCTAACACTACCTTCTGTAAGTGACTTCTGTAAGGGGACATAACTGACTACATGAGAAATAGAATAAAATTTTTTTCACAGCCGTTTGAGTAATATGAGGTCCCACCTATATATATGACCATTGGTACAGGCACATAGTAATTTAAAGATATACTGGGTTACTGCTGTTTGCTCATAATGACCAAGAAACAGGTTTTCCCACCCAGATATATGATCTGAGGCCATCATCCTCCTCTGACTCACTGAAATTTTTTCCCTGTAAACAGAATGTGCAAGTTCTTTTAGAAGTAACCTTGTCTTTCTGATTTTATTAAGGTTAAATCAGCAATTGAATTTCAAAGGGATTTCTCTCCTTACATTAGACTGGCAGGTTTTAATTTTTTTTTCCCTTTGGTTGTCTACCATTTCTTAGAGCACACTCAGCTTCCTGAAGACACCTGAAAAAGTTGCGTTGCTAATTCCCTACTTCTGTTTGCACTCATTTTTATCCCCCTGCTTTCTGTGGCATATTCAGGTTTTATATCAGGAAACCGCTGCTGCTAATTGAGCCATTTCTTGCAGATCGGACCAATCATCTTGAAGCCTTATTTACATCTGCATATTTGTAAATACCTACTGCAGGGGAAGGCAATGAAGAGAGTACTGCAGTAGCAATGTGTTCCTGGTCTTACTGAGAATCATGTCCATGAACTCTGAGCTACGCTACAAAGTCAATCACTTTCTTGTTTCAAGAATCTCCGTCTGAGTTGATCCCATTCACTCTCCCTAAGGTATAAAATAACGCAACCACTAGGGAACCATTCAGTGCTGTGAAGCGAGGGGTGACCTTGCAGCAGAAGAGGCCCTGAAGGTAGACTCTGTGTTGGCACTGCACTGCGTGATAAACTGCCATGACTAACACAGAGACCTTCACAGAGAGTCCTGCCGGTGCCTGGATCCCTGCTCCCTCTGAACTCCACCATTCATGCATGCTTATGTTTCCTCTGCCCTGGCAGGGAACTGAACAATTTTTGACAATAGAATACTGAGATCTGGCTGCAGAGACCACAACTAAATCACTCCCCTAGCTTTACAATCCCAAGTCAGACTTGGCATTGAAGAAGGCAATAGCTCTATCCTCAGGGTGTGCACATTACTGGATGATGAGTCACCAAGGGATCCATTTCTACAGCTTGCATCAGGGCCACAAAACAATTGTGTCACAAAACCGTAGAAAACTGTAAGTGACAGAGACTGATTCTACCTAAGCCATATGAAGAATTCTTTTGTAATCCCTTTCCTCTGCAAGGAGGAAATCTCTCTAGAAACTAGCATTGTTTCATTAATTTTTCAGATGAGTACATATGAGTACAAAGCTCTTCTCAGTTGTGACGTTCAAAAATGTCTTGGTGTTCGCTCACAACAAGCTGTCAACTGCTAAAGCTCTCCTGGATGCTGGGCAGCTTGTTTCAAGTACTCCTGAGAGCATCTGCACAGTCACTGACCACAGCTCAGTGATCACACACACTGAGGATCTTTCTTTACATGAGGACCTAGGTTCAAGGATGTATGAGGGGTCCTTGGAACTCCACAGGAGTAGTCCCATAAAATGAAATGGCAGGAACCACCATCGCCTGCTGGAGTTCCGCAGACTCACAGGGTTTTGTACATGATGTCATTTGTTTCCCTCTCTCCATTGGGTTCTGCTCAACTTTCTGATACATCTGGGTGTCAGAAAAGTTATCTGCCATTCCACAGCTATGTGTTTTGATGCCATTGTGTAAATGCTTTTGGGGTGACTAGAGAAGATTTGCTTTTCTATTCTGGAGCTAAAGGTAACAAAAAGATGTAATTTCTGTCTGCACTGGAAAAAAAAAAAAAGTCTCACCTGTTAATTCCAGGGACTGGAAGGTAACCTTGTATTCAGGGTCAGATCCATTTCTGAATGGTAGCACCCTCAGTTATAGTCCCAGGAACTCAGCTTCAGCCAGTGAGGTAGTGCAAATAAGCGGAAGAAAAAGTCACCACAAGGAAACATTCAGCTGAGTAACGCTGGAGACGCCCAAAGTTCAGCATTTGGGAATAGAAACCGAAACAACCGTAAGACTAATAAAGGCACATCCATCGGTCAAGAGGTGACAAACAAAACCAGAAGCATCCATGGCTGCTGCCAGTGGGAGAGGTAAGTACATTTATGTGAAATGCAGGCCTATTTCTCCATATTCAAGTGCAGATATTTACCATAGTTGTATCTAAGGAACTGGAGAGTAGGGAAAAATGTGTTGTTTTGGCACATGAGGATACACAGGAGGTGCTGTGGATATGTGTGTTTTCTCCTTGAATGCATTATCATATATTGAGTCTTAGGTCCAGCTTCAAAATATTAATATAATTTTGTTAACCTTAATGTGGAAGAAAGAATTCAAAATCAAAAAAACCTGCTACTGTGCAAAGAGATCTCAAAAGAAATTAAGAATGGAGCAAATTAGTTAACTTATCTATTCACTTATTTTATTTTCATTGTGATAAACAACTAGAATATTCTTCTTAAAGAATCAGGACAGCATGGCTGTGCAGAGTTGATCATGTCTCTGTTGATGTGGAAGACTATTTTATTTCTCCTGAAATGCAATTTCACTCCATATATTTCATAATTCCTCATCTTAAAGAACTAGGCTGTGGAAAAAGTGCCTTTAGTATCTCAATTCTAAGTAATTTAATTTTTATTATATTATATATTAAATGTAAAATAAAAATAAATGAATTATTTAAAATTTTAATTATATATATAAATATATGTATAAAATTGTAAAGGGAAATAAATTTTAATTAATTATTTTATTAAATAAAACTATGATTCCTCGATCCTTAATTTCACTGTAGATGGATTTTTACAAAATAAATTAGTAGCCTTGATCACCTGTAATTGTTTTCCTCTACACCCTAGCTGGAAAGGGATGAATGAGTCATGGGGTCAAACTTGCCTGCCACCACAAGAGACAAAATGTGTATAATGAGGCAGGTCTGTGGTGCCACCCCATGGGTATTTGTTAGTCAGAAATCACCCTCCTTTCTGCACTATATTCTTTCCTTGACACTGATATTTTTTTAGCTTCTGAAATGCTTTCATAATAAGTAAGGAAGGGATTGTTGGCTGTAAAAATGTTTTTGTCTAAACTGACATTTTGAGAAAAAATAGCTCAAGTTTTGCCTGCCTAGTAGAAGTGGCTTGGAAGATTTAAAGGGATAAGAGATTTGATTCTGCTCTTTGATTAATCAGAGAAAAACAGATGCCGTACTGCTGAAATCAGTGAAGTTGAACTCGAGTGTTTACACAGTTGACCCTAATGTGTTAAACTGAGGAAGGTTTCATATTGAGCATAGTTTAAGCAGCTATCAAGTTCAACTCCCAGGTAGGAATCCACCCCACCTGCATTCCAGAGTGCTTATCCTGCTATGCAGATATAACTTATTAAGCTCTTTTAGAGAAAAGAGATTTGGCGAGGCATGTATAGACTGAAAGGGACCTGGAGAGAAAGTGTAGAGGAAATTTTGTTTTCTCATCTGCTATCCTTAATGATTTACAAATCTTTGCCATATAGATCCTGCACCCAGAAAGACGAAACAAAGGTAAGAGATGTCCTCTATCACTGTATGCTGTTTGAGCTCCAGTGTGATTTCCAGAGACAGCCTTGTGCGTTGTTTTTCTCTTAACATCCCTTTCCCCAGTCTTACTTTCCTGTTGTCTTACTGCTTTGACTGGTGTTGATCCCTGAGCGGTGATGGGGCTGCTTACTGACCCAATAGCTCTGAAGAAGGTGCTGTGGGTATTCTGGGGTCTTCCTCAAATTCCAGATTTAGATCATTAGATTGTGACATTCTTCAAGCTGCTAATTTGTGATGGGAAAGGCTGAGAGTGGAAGGCTTGACTGATGCTGAGAGCAGGCAATGCGCAATAGGACCAAACATCATTGAAGAGCTGGGATCACAGTACTGCTGGTACTTTTGTTGCAGGTGGAAGATAAAGCCGAAAGACTTCAAAAGAAATTATTTGCCTGACCAACATCCACACGTAGTGTACCTGCTCTATGAAATCAGGTGGAGAAATGGTTCCATCTGGAGGAATTGGTTCTCGAACAATCATAATCAACATGCTGAAGTCAACTTCTTGGAAAATTGTTTCAGTGGTGTGCCACCAGCTCCTTGTTCCATCACCTGGTTCCTTTCAACTACTCCCTGTGGAAAATGCTCCGAGAGAATTCTGGAGTTCCTGAGGACACATCGTAATGTGACCTTGGAAATATACGCAGCCAAGCTGTTCAGGCACCAGGATTTCCGCAACCGGCAAGGTCTTTGCAAGTTGGTGATGAATGGAATCACTATACGTATCATGAATCTTCCAGGTAACCCAACTACTCTTTGGCTTTGTCTAGGTGTGGATTGTAAGTTTTGGGGCTATGTGCTCTCTCAGTTTGTAATAAAGGTGATGACTGGCATTAGGGAGGATTAGTGAGTGCAAAAATGTCACTCTATTCTGCCTTATTTTTTTCCCCAGTCCTATACAGCAGCAGGACTGACACGGTCATTTCCTCTTGCCATATCTGGACATGGAGAGTTAGGGCTTCCTCTAGCCATCCACACCTCCCTTATATGCAGTGAAAAATCCTGGGCTTAAGATAAAACCTGTCCCTCCTAGCATATATATGCAGATCAGCTTGCCAGCTGCAGCAAGTAATTGTTTTCCCTTGATAGAGACTTTCAGATGATGCATCACAGAGAAAAGTCTTGCACGTGTGCTTTTTTTGTGTGTATACCTTGCTTGCCCGTTGATGTTTGGCTGTACAAATAGTCCAGACAAGCAGCTCACAGAAAGGAATGCACATTTGAAGAGATGAACCTTACACACCTGTCTGGACACTTACTACTGGAGTGTGCAGCTTTTAAATCCACGAGGTCTAATGCATTCTTAAAGGACATTGCTTATCGTGTGGAACCTATCTCTGGGATTATACCACCAGAGCATTTACAGAAGCTCTGGCCACCCTGTCAACGCTAAGATCATTCTGAAGCTGATAAATGTTGAAGTGTTTACTCCAGGTTTTCTCTGATCATTGAAATAAGTCAGACAAATTCATGATTGAAGCAACGTGTCTTACCAAAGCTGTGTGATCAAGCACGAGGCTGCCAAAAAGTATGCCTGACCAGCTTGGACTTGCATGGGCCACTTCCCTTTTCAGTCCTGCCACTTGCTGATTCCTTCTCTCTTGGCAAATGTGCCCTGGCTTTATGCCTTGATGTGCTGCTCTTGACAGGGGCTGTCCTAGCCACCACAATGATTTCTCTCTCTGGCTATTCTTTTTCAGACATATTTCTTTTTGTGGAGTTTTGGTTCTCCTTTCCACTAACGTATTTGTGTAATCCCTTGCATGAATATCTTTCTCCTGCCCTTTACCGTATTCTTACTGAGAAACAAGTGACAAACTGACATGTTAATGAAGAAAGAGCTGGGCATCTTTTTATCGAGAGTGACTGGATATCTCTCTTCCTAGATTACAGTTACTGCTGGAAAAATTTTGTTGCCTACCAACATGGAGAAGACGATTACTGTCCCCAGAACTTCGCTATATACATCTATCTGAATTGGAGAGAGCTTGGCCATATCATTTTGGTTAGTAGACACCTGAAGGACACATCAAGAGCAAAAATTAATGCAAAGTCCCAAGAAAAGGAGGTTTGGCAATGGTGTTAGCAGAAGCAATAGTATTAAAAATAAGCATGGGCTTGATGCTGCATAAGTAGAGGGCCAAGCAGCAAGAGACTGCTGAGGACTATGCTGCTGCATTGTGCCTTTGTGGCCAGGAGTAGAGAAGAGAAGACATTTAGCAGTACTCACAGGTTTTTTACTAAGGAAGGGGTACATTATTTCAACCTTTTACATGAATCAGCTGCCAATTAATTAGCTTGCAGCTTACTGGAGCTATTTGACACCAAAAGCTTCTTCAGCTGTGAAATCATGATTCAAGCACTCTCTTTTTGCCTCTCAGGATAGGGCCACTGATTTTATCTAAGTTCTGAGCAAATTTAAAGGCCTGGATTAGTGGATTTGCTTTCAGGATCAGAGTTTATATATAAGAGTATCATGTGACTGAGATCTGCATTTCCTATTTCTTGTAATCCATACAACTGCAGAAGTTATTTGTACAGCCTGATATCCTGCTGTATAAGAAAGAGAAGGTGGTCTATTGAACAGGAGAGAAATCTAGGACTGGAGTTATCTTCCTGGCTCACCCACTCTTTGTGGGGCAAGCCTGCTCATGCTTGAACTGGTCCCTCTATGGAGAATGGGTGGCAGGAGATGGAGGAAGGGACGCACACAACTGCATTATACAGGCAGGAACTTACAGTCACACACACAAAACTAACATGTATGTAGGATGCTCTAAGTGCCTGAGGATGCTATAAACTTCCTGACCGAGGAAAAAGTACACTTTACACTTCATTTCAGTTCCATCCACCCCAAACTTTACATAGGACTTTTAATACCTCAAGACCTGACTTTTATAATTCTTGTCTGATTAAGTCATTCAGATGACAGGATACACATGCGGTGGCAATATCCAGTCAACCATCTGATCTAACAAAGTAGTTAATGCAATGGAATGGTTTAGGAGACATTTTTCCCTTGGCTTTCAGCCTTTCTGAGTCTCCTAATGCCTCAGATGATTAAATAATTTAGCATCTTACGCACAATCAAATGCATAGTGTGATGCTTACCAGGGAGCCGAACAAAGCTCTCTGCTAATGCTTGTGAGTGCTGACAAACTACAGCTGACTCAGCATGGTTCCCTGTGCAGCAGTGCAAGGTGAACATGCCCTTCAAGTCGAGGTTTTAAAGAGCCAGCTAACAAATTACCTGTCCCTTCCAGGCAAGCCTTGTTGATTACTGGCCTGTCCTGGTGGCTAGGGAGCTTGCACTGGGACACATGCTCGAAGTCAGGCACTCTCTCAGCTGCTTTGCTGGCTCAGGAAAACACAAGCCACTCCTAAAATGAATGTGAATATGGCCCATTATCAGTAGTTCTGCTAACTACCAACCCTCCACAGCAGGAATGGGAAGGTCTATATGTTCAACCCTTTTGAACATCCAGCCCTGTTTTACTAATTACTCAGAGGTGTAATGAGGTGAGTGAGTTCCAGTGCTCCAGAGAAACACAGAGTTATGTCAAGTCCTGGCCTCCCTGGCAGAAAAAAGACACTGAGGAACCAGAGAGGGCTTGGTGGAATACCCCTTCAAAGGGCAGGGAGCTGGAGCACTTGCCCTATGAAGAGAGACTGAGGGAACTGACTTTGCCAGACCTAAAGAAAAGCAGGCTAAGTGGGATGGAACTGCAGTTTTACACTACATAAAGGCAGTAAAGACATAGCTAAACTTTCCTCAAAGATGCACACAGAGGGAATATGAGGTAACATGCACAAGCTGCAACAAGGGAAATTTCAACTGGGTAGAAGGAAAAAGTCCCCCCTGAGAATGGTGCTGTACTGGAACCCAGAGAGGCTGTCAGATCTCCTTCCCTAGGGACGCTGAGGACTTTGAGCTGCCAGATCCAGCTTTGGAGTTAGCCATGATGCAAACATGCTGTTGGACTAGAGACCTCAGGAGGGCCGAAAAATCTTAATTTAACATACTGCAGGAAGATCAGGGTGATTGATTTCTTGGACTAGATGCTGTATTTTCAAATTCTATATTATGTTGAAGAGGCAAGTTAAGCTTTTGGCATCTGGTTTTTAATGTTCATGTTTCTTTCTTCCTTTTAGGGTCTTCCTCCATTGCTGCCAAACTGAATACCAACAAGCATCACCACCATGCTTTCAAGCTTGTTTTGTGCATCAATAAAAGACCAGAACAGCCACTCCTGAGCAACCATTTCTGCTGCAGCCTTGATGAGTTTCATGCTGCCACCAGAGAAGGCTCTTATCACTGTCTGAACATTGTTAAGTATTGGACAGAGCAGAAGGAGCACATGAGAAGCCATCAGAAAGTTCAGATGATGCAGTCAGGCATCCAGGACACAGTCCTCTGGGTCTTTATGAGGCTTCCTGAGAGTCCAGTGGGAATGGAGACCATACCCCATAATCAGGTGTTTCACATCTGCTGATTCTGCAATCAGATTCTGTGAAAACTCTCTTGAGAGGTCAGCAAGCAACATTTTTCATACTCCAATCTGTTCCAAAGAAGTAATCAGAGTCATGCATTGTTGTTTTGAGAATTCTTATGAAGATCACTCTTACGGATACGTGTTTATATATTTCTGCAAATGCTTCAGGCTATTACAATATTTATGCAATTCTGTCATATCTCGCTTCGAGTTTTCATTCTCCTTACATTTATGACTGTAAAACCAACAGAATAAAAGGAAAAAATGTCAACCCTGTGAAAACTTTGCTTTGCTTGTTCAGTTTCTAGGTACACATCCCTCCCTTGTAATTCCACATTCTGGAGACCTGGCTGTTCATTGCAAACTGGGACAACAAGGCAAAAAACCTCTGCTTTTCCAGCTGGAATCACTGAGTGGAGCGGTGAAGTAGGAGTTATTGAAAACTCTGAGCTATCTGTACAGGCAGAAGGCAAAAAGAAGATACAAGTGTGCTGGGTCTTGGCAGCAGTTTTCAATTTGCACTGCAAATAATGTAGAACATCTGAATGAATCACGTTGAGAGCTCCGTGTTTCATAATTCCCAATCCCTCCAAGCAGGAGACCCATTGTGTGAACCCACTGGGGAATGTGTTGGTGCTGGAATCTGCAACATGCAGGCACAATGATTTTAAGAGTAAGGCAAGGGTTGGAGGGAACCATACCTATCTCTTCTAGTTTATTAGTGCTTCTAGCATCCTTTGGCCATGCCAAGATCTCCAGATGTTTATCAATCAAGACAACCAGAAAAGCTGCCAGCTGAGGAAGCAGCTCCAGTCCCTGCAGTATGAGAGTGTATCTAAGGTGGAGCACAACTGGTGGAAAGTGTCTCCTCTGTTAACCAATTAAAATAACTCCAAGCAGTGTGTACCACAGCTAAAGCATTCTTCCTCCTATACAGGACCTCATGCTTGATGTCATGTGCCCTCTTTCTGGTCATTATAGCTTTTACTCTTTGTTTCCTTAGGGAGAAATCAAGTCACTTGATCCATGTGTAGTTGAGTACAGCAAGGTCCATAACCATTCATGCTTAGGGCTCAGGCCTCTCCCACCAAAGGCAGGAGGACAAACTTTCTGTGGTCTGTTTGGAAGACCTAGGAGGTATTCTGAATGCAGTTCACGTTTCCCTGCACTTGCTTATTGCATTTATTCTCCTACTGCACCATGTCACCAATGGTCATGTTTCAACAAGTATCTTCAACTCAGTGTTAGTCAGCCTTTAAGGAAAAACCAGCTGCTGGGTTTTCTACACTGCTTTTTTAGAAAATGCTACTTTTGCTGGTAGTTCTCCAACAATTTCACCAAGAAGGACAATGATGTTGTACAGGCCAATATCAAAAGCTGAAAAACAGAGATCCTTTTTACATCTCTGCTTCTCTTCCCGTTCTGTGAAGTATGTTGGGTCAGCATTCTGTGTCCACTTAGGTCAACTATGAGTCATAATGGGAACAATAGGCTTGCCAACAATAAACAAAGCATCTCAAATAACTTTTGCACTTTCATCACAGATTTTGGGTAGTATTCCAAAGTACCTGAATACTTTATCTGCCTTGATCTGCTGGGTGACACTGTCAACACTTCAAAATTACAAGTGAAAGGATAAAGACAGTTTAATAGGATAGTGCCAGTTTGTCTTTCCAGAAATCAGAAAGAATAGTTGACATGTCAATCCTTTGTGTCAAATTTTTCTTCCCTCACCCACATGGTACCAAAATAATGACAACATTAGATGCTCATTTATAAGACCTTTATTTATATAAATAATATGCACCATATCAAACAAATGTACAAGACCATGTTTGCAAATTAATGCTATTCCTGGTCGAAATTCCTCAAATTGAGAGTGCCTCAGGAGCTTGAAGTTG
This sequence comes from Pseudotriccus pelzelni, assembly GCA_035584735.1. NCBI lineage: Eukaryota > Metazoa > Chordata > Aves > Passeriformes > Tyrannidae > Pseudotriccus > Pseudotriccus pelzelni. The sequence goes on from JAWMRA010000001.1 coordinate 28,774,350, forward strand.
TAGGCGACTTGTGATGCGCCCAGTCATGACTTCTGGCAGGAGAAGGCACTGTAGGAGCAGGGCTCTCCGCTGTCCTTCTGCAGCTGGGCCTGTCACCAGAAGAGGTGTTCTGAGGAACAGCCCAGGAACCTTCAGCCTTACCCAGAAAGAGGAACAGGATGGAGCAGAGAACTTGCAACCATTACGAAGGAAACGACAGAGCAAACCCAGAGCGTGGGACACACTAGCCTTGGCAAAGCCTCAATCCATTAGACTGCAGAGGACAATCCACTTGTAACTTAGGTGGTGGGACCGTGGTGGTGAGCAGGAATGTACTATGAACCGGTATCTTCAGCTTGTACAGGCTGTCCACCAGATCAGGTGCTAAGGGGGTCCCCTAGTGGAAACACAGTGATTGCCAGGCAGGAGGACGGTTTGATTTTTGCTGATACAGAAGGTATCTATCTACAGGCTATAGAGCTTTGCTTAAGCCAGGTGTTTTTTCTGGTCAGCTCTCAGAACAGTCACCAACTAGGCATAGCTGGCTATATTATGGGCAGTAAAAGGTGAAGAAACAGAAGGCTTGTGGGACTGTAAAGGTGCCTCCAGCAGAGGACAGTTGGCTAGGGAGGGAGAATGTTGCATGTCTGATCTAGATGGAAATGCCTGGGGGATGAAAAGTACTTCACACAGTGAGAGGTGTGGTGCTCTCACTCACTGTCATGTGAAGACCTGCTGGCTTCCAGTGAGATTTTCAAGCTGAATTTCCTGGGCTGTCCAGGGCTGACTTCAGTACTCTCAGCTGAGCTTCCAAGTTACTGGCCAACTTTGCTGTTAGCACATAGGCTATACCACTCCAGTGGTGATGGTTTTCAACTTCCTACCCACATCCAGAGGGACAAATCAACCATTTCAGAGGGGAGGACACAGAGCAGCTCAGTGTAGTGCAGCTCTAAGAGCCAAGAGACACGCTCCCTGAAGCCCTCGTGAAATGTGTAGATCAGTGCAGTGCCAGTGAGAACACAGCCACACAAATACCTTTGCAGGCTGTCTGCTCCCACTTGGGCAAGGCTAAATCCAGAACTCAATTTAGTGGACCACCTAAATTAGCTCTGCAGGGACCGAGGGAGGGCAAATTGCTCTCTGGAACTGCAGTCCTGGCTAATCCCAGCTAGCAATGGATAAGGTGTGATCCTGGGGAATGTGTCTTCAGAAGACCAGCCTAATTCTCCTTGGAAATTAAAAAGTAAGGATAGTCTTATTTCTAGACACAGAGCTGGAAGAAGAGAGATGTAAAGAGGGAAGAAGGGAAAGATCTGTTGTAAGGGAGAGAGTTGGAAATCAAAGAGCAAATGTTTGTGGAGTCTTCTGGTTGCTGATGACTTCTACTTCAAAGTCCCAGAGTTTTAAAGGCATCTCGTAAATCATCTACTTCGTACAGTGGCTGCAGGACAAAATATAAGTGGTAGGTCAGTTGTCAAGTGAACAGGAACCTACGAAGATGGAGAAGGAATGGCAGCAGATGGGATGAGAGGTGGCAGAAGGGGAAGAGAATGAGGAGAGGAGAGATGAATGCAGTTGGGGAAAAAGGCATGAGGGACATGGAAGATGAAGCCAAATAAATGAATGAAATGTCAGGGGTGGGCAGCAAGAGCTGAGAGGAACTGTGGTGAGGAAGAGAGGAATAAGCTGAGGGAAGAGGCACCAGGAGAAGAAGAAGGAGAATTGGTACTCACCAAGAGGATCCGTCGAAGTTTCCTGGAGAGATGGACAGAGTTTTCATGCAGCCCTTCCCAGCCTTTGAATGTCTGTTCTCTGTTTTCCACAAATGTGTTCCAGCAGTAGAAGAAATCTGTGCAAGGCAAAGAGAAGTTACAGGGTGCTCGAGAGGACACTGACCTCTCCTAGGATCACTAAATCGTCACACACTGCATCATCTTCTCTAGTTCCTTGTCCTGCCTTCTCCCACCCTTCTGTGTCTCCCTAACCCCCCATAGACCTCCATCACCTCTTTCTTGCCTGCACGTCTCACCTTTGAAGGTCATGATGGCAATTTGGGCCCCCGCCTTGTGCAGGCGCCTCAGCCCCTCAGGCTCTGCCTTGCGGTCCTCACAGAAGTAGAGGCGGGACGTGAAGATGCGGAGGGTCAGGTTGGGGTAGGAGCGCAGGAAGCTGGCCACGTGCTGGGCGCAGTCGTAACAGGGGCTCCAGGAGGTGAACCAGGTGATGCGGTAGCAGCGGCCGGGGTCCAGGTCCCAGGCGGCGATGTAGCGCAGGAAGAGCACCTCCACGTGACAGCCCATCTTCGTGAAACAGGGAGAGGGGCAAGGCGTGAGGCCCCAGGGAGGGAGAAGGGGGGAAGAGGGGCTAGGAGGGAGGTGTGAGCTGGATGAGGTGTGAGGGGAGGAGAAACACGGCGGGTGGCATGTTCTAGAGTCAGCACACGGGGGGAGAAGGCACAGTGGTATGTAATTGGAAAATTGGCTAGAGAAGCACAGGAGCACATTGATGTGAAGGGATGTACAACAGGAATCTGTGGGAGCTAAGTGGAAAAGCAGGTAGCCTGGTAAAGGGGGAGGGAGTATGGATATCCTGCCTGGTGACACACTTGGTGGGTAGCACAAAGTAGAGGTTTACCTTAAGGATGCATCCCCCAAACAATGTGTACCAGCACAGCGTCCACGCTTGTGGACACATGAACCAGTGCCCGCGTTGCTGTCACAGCCTTCTTTTGCCCCAGGCAAACTAGAGCTGCGTGCACCTCAGAGTGGATATAAGAACAGAATGGCAGAGTGTTCCCCGTACCTGGTTGCGCAGGTATCCAAAGTCCAGGGAGCACGACGTGGCACTGTCACGGCGCTTTACAACATAGCAGAGATAGGTCTCACGCCGGCCCTTGGCAAAGCGCAGGTTCTTGAAGTTGTAGAGGAAGAGTTTCCTTTTCATCAGGAGGCTGCAGCAGAAGGCCAGAAAGAATTTACATTAGCCCCACCCTGGAGCCAAGAGTTTACCATGTCTTTGTTCAGGGCTCAGCACCAAAAATATCCTTCTCAAATCCAGGCCTCTCAGTACGAGAAGAGCGTCAGTAATTTGCATGAAATGTGTTAGGGAAAGGGTGCAGACCTGACTGTGGGGATGAAGCATGTGACCTTGTGAGTGGAAACGGTAAGTGAATTAGTGGTGATTAGTCAAACAGCAACTATGGCTGAGTAGAGTGTGAAAATATCTGAAAATATCCAGAAGATGGACACCAATGAGGAAGAAGGATGAAGGTGCCTGAGAAGACCTGTGAAGTTGAGAGGGTCTGGAGTACAGTATCAAGAAATATTATTTCTTCTATATGAAACCCTGAAAAACCACTGGGGCAAGAGATGGATCAAATTAAAACCTCTTCAGAGAAGACTGGGCTGAATGTCTTCTAAACATTGTCCAGGGCATTGTGGAGGGCTACGGACTAGGGGGTCAGGTAAGATGTTGTACATTAGCTGATGGAATACATAATGGGTAGGCATGCTGACACCGCTCCAGAAATAAGCACATTAGTCAAACACCAAAATGGGTGTGAGCCTGCTCCCGTGCCCAGGGATCCTGTGGTGGAGAGGCAGCAGGAGCACGGGGAGGGTAAGGTAGTCATGAGCCATATCTAACAGCCGCACTGTCAAGTGGAGGCACTTAGACAGCTGTGTTCACTGAGGTGAGATGCTCACCTCCCCCGCAGCAATGCAAAACAGAAGTGAACAGGTTAAAAATAATCACGTCCTTTGTCATCTTTTCCCTCTGATAAGTTGATGTTCAGCAGGGAGATGGGGTAAGCTTAAGAGATATCCATCTGGCTTTTCTGGAAAGTCTCCAGTGAGGTGTAGAAAAGGGGAATTTGGGTTTGTTAGGAATTTAAAATTGATTTAAATCTGAGAGTCTAAGCACATATATATACTCTTCACCTGTTTGCCAGTGTCACCATAAAACTTGATCACTGCAGAGCACTTAATCTCCAGCTAACAGGCATCCTCTCTGCTTCTCCAGGAGCTTCTGTCCCTTGTTCACTCTCACACGTGGTCACTGCATCACAGATGCTCATTCAGATAGTCATGCACACCCTCTTGCCTTTTGTTACCTAGTGCAAGTTCTTTGCTCTCCTGTCACACCCCCTATTGCACCTCACCCCACATCAGAGACAGATTCTTCCCTCAGGCACCTTTGCTACTCTGATTGTCCCATAGATAGGCAAGAGACCTGCACTCATGCTCTTTCCTGCCATGTCACCATCATCTGCAGTGCAAAAATACCTATCCTGCTCACACAGAAAGAGCAGGAGCTCACATACTCTATTATGCCACTCTTTATACAGACATGCTCCTGGAGAAGCAGATGACATGGAAGCATGTCTCCTGTTAGAAGAAAGTCCATAGAGAAGACAAGGCTCTGCACACACTCAAGAGGGCAAAGCATCCCTATTAAGCATTTCATTTAGCTCAACAACAGTCTGAGGCAGTCTTGGAGGTCTGTCCTGTGAGCACTGCTGCAGTCCTGCTCTGTTGGGTTTGCAGATTGTGTCAAGAGTAAGAGCACAAACTGTTCACACTCCATTTCATCACCCCTCTCTCTGGCAGTTCATGTTGGATGTGTGTTTCCCGTACTCACTGTATGTTCTTTATCATCTTTCTCACACTTAGAGAAAACCCCACTTCCTGCCATCTTAGATTCACTCTATTTCTCTGCCTTTCCCTCATTCATAAGTACAGATACTTATGAATGAACATGTATATATATTCCCTAACACACACACACACACACACACACACATTGGTCTCCTCACAAAATTGTCAACCAAGACAAGAGGCTTGTAGCTCTTGGGTGTATGTTATTGCAAGGATGTGGAGAAGACTGTCACTTGTAACAGAGATGCTGGGGAGGGGACACCTGTTCTGTGGTGACAGATCATCAGGTTGTCCAGAAAGTATAGCCCAGATAATTGCACAGGAAATGAGCAGGTGTAATAGGCCAGAAGCTTGCAAAGCTCTTACCTGATGTGTGCCACAACTGCAGAAAACAGAGAAGAGGCACTGTGCACAACATAATTGCTTGCTAAAGAAACATGTAAGCCAGGTGAAAAACAATTACAATTATGTCGATGTTTCATTTCATCACATCAAAAACATTAGGGAAAACAGGCTTTTCCTTTTTTTTTTTTTTTGGTATAGTTTTGGGCAAAACCATTTGCTTTCAAAATGCTTCTGATTCTTCTTCTAATTGTCCCTTTTCTCACTTCATCCTATTTTTCTCTATTCAATGGTTTTGCCCTTGCAGAGCAACATGTGGATGCAAATAAGAGTGAAGAACAAGAAATTACGCCAAACCACAAAAAAAAGATAAAATGATGATCACTCAGGTTATTTTTCAGTGTCAGAACAAAGTGATGACAATTTTGAATCACAGAAGATATTTGCTCAACTATAAATATTCATTAACATCAGTTCTTTTTCTCTCTTTCCTCTGGAGTTCACCGTCCCAAGGTTTTTTTGCCAGGGAGGATTTCAGAATATGGCTGATACAAGAAGAATAATGAATGAGCAGATGTTGTGTGGGGCAACTGAGCAGACGTGCAGTTGGGTATATACTCGTGGATACAAGTGCGAATCCTATGGCTATAGACAGCTCAAGGGAAAGCAGCAAGGACACAGGAGCTGTGATTATACCTGGGCACTGAAAAAATAGACTGAACAGAGATCTTCTCAAATAAAGATTCTTGAAATCAGAGTGAAGCCCCTCCCGAGTGTATGAATAGCATGCAATTGTGGAGAACGATAAGTGATAATAAGCTTATGGAGTAATTGCAGTACATGTAGAGGACTGAAGTGCTTAAAGCTGCAGAGAGCATCTGACCACCCTTCTGTTATCATTCTTTGTTTCTAGAAAAGAAAAACAATGAAAGGAACAGAGAATAGCCACAAGAAAGAAATGACAGAAAGGGAAAAGAGTACAGGTGGCAAAGAGTCAAAGAGAAAGGACAACAGAGACAAAGAGATGAGAGGTGCAAGAGCAGGATGGGGCAGGACGTTAGATCAATGAGTCAGATGGGGAAAGGGATGGTGAGCACCAAACAGAAAGCAAGTTAATTCCAAAAAAAGACCCTCAATTCTTATATGAGCCAGAAACTAGAGGCACTCATTTTACCTGTCCATGACTGCCAGGGTCTCTTTCAGGTGATGGGATTACAGGGAGCTTGTCTTGGAGGCTCTGTCTGTGCAGCCCTCTGACCTGATGTACAGAAATGTGGACTGGTTTGTGTGTCCCCTCCCCATTCACCCCTATCTAGCACTTGCCTGCTTTCATTGGGGTGTGGTGGAGGGAGGAGTTAGAAAGGTCTCTGGAGTTGCAGGAGCTGAAGAACAAAGTGTTGAGATGCAAAGGGGCATCAGTTCTGAAAGATGCTTAGCACTCATTGGTCGCCATCCCCCACTGCACTCCCCGTTGGGCCCCCTCTGCCTGCAAAATTATTCTGAAATATTATCAATAGCATAACAAGGCAGGAAACATTGTCTAGTGGTTAGAAGGGGGCCTGAGAATTTGTGTACCACTAACGCGAATGTGGGCAAAACCACACTATCCCTCCAGGCTTCACATCACGCAGCTGTGCAGTGAAGGTGACGTCCCTGTCCTGCTCCACCACAGAGGCAGCTCTGTGCAGTGCCCTGCAACCACCGAGCTGGAAGGAGCTCAGGGAACACCACACTGTTGGCAGGCTTTCCCCTCTCCTCCAAGATCCCCCGAAGGCCAGGCAGTTGCTTGGCAGCACGAAGCAACACTGAAGCTGAAGAGAGAGAGAGGGACCCAGCTCCCAAGGTTTGATGGGGAGTGCCCAGCACCTGAACATGGCCATGGGTGTCTGAGCCGCGTCAACACCAGGAGCAGTGGTGAACCTGCATTGCAAAGCTGTACACAAAGGACCAGTGGGGAATAACTCTGGGCTCTATGGTGCCGTTTCAGCTGGTACTAGCCCAGAGATCTACCAACGGCAGGGTGACTGCTGGGACCCTCTGACCGGTGGCTGGGCTCAGCAGGCGTGCGGCTGTGCGTTGTCACGGCTGGGATCACACTCGGGATGCGCATGCTTCGCTCCACCAACACCACTCTCTGCCACCCAGGCTCTGCTCCTACCCTGGCATCCATTCCCTCTCCAGGGCTGCAGGACGACCAAGGGATGGGGCAGTGGCTTTGGCTGGGCAGGGTGCCAAGGAGGCAGCCAGGGAACATTCTCCTTTGTTTCTGCTTCAAGTGGGGCACGGCTGAGAAACAGGGCTTTTGTTTACCTCACGCTAGGGTAGTTCTTCGTTTTTTCTCTGCTTGATTTACTTTCCTTATTAATTTTACTGGTTTTCAGCATGCTAAGACTTTGTGAAACCAGTATATGCAAAAACATGAGAAGGAGGGATGAGTTGCCAGAACAGAGCAGACTCTCTAGCTCAGCACTTGGAGAGTACTTGCCTTTGAGAGCGGTGGGCATGGTACACTTCAGGAAAAGGAGGAGCACTCCTGGAAGATCCAGGGTTGGGCTGTCCAACTCCTTAGATACACACTGAACAAATCCACGTTTTGACAGCTGTATTGGTCTCAAGAGTGATGGCAATTACCCTGTTTGAGGATCTGGCTCCTAGTGTTTGACCTAAGCCTGCAATTCTTGAGAATTCCTCTTCTACTTAACAGATTCTGAGATGACACTCTTGCTAATGAAACATCTGTCCCCTTTCAGCCTTTGCCATAGTAGCACCTTGTGACAAATCTCCTAGGTCAGACTAACACATCATACTTTAATACTAGTTTTTTCTTTTAGTAACGCAGAGAGGACATTTGTTACACAGGATATTAAAAAAAAAAAGAAAAAAAGAAGAAAAAGGAACATACCCTGGGAAATCTGCTTCTTAGAGATCACAATTGTTTGTGTTTCATCTGATAAATTAAGATAACTTCAGCTTTATTCTTGTCCTGGCTCCCAATTTTCATAGCCAAAAGCTTGCAGAAAATTTTAGATAACATTTTCTACTCTGAATGGAGTCAAGAAATATCTTCATGGCCAGCCTGGTCTTCCCCATAAATTAAATTTGTGCAAAATGATTTTCTCAAAGGTTTAACATGTCAAGTCTCATAATACGTTTAACTAGATCCTTTCTCTGGTCCTTGCTGTAAGTGGAATTCATTATTCCATGTTTAAAACATGCTCTGTTCCTTAAATGTTCAGAGTTTCTTTGCTCCGCACAGAGAAAAAAAGAAAGAACAGATGACCAAATAGATGAAATATATTTGTGTTACTCTCTGTCAGAGCTCTCAAGTCCAAGTACTGCTGTAGGCTTTCTAATGCCCTTCATTTAGACCAGCAACTTCCCTCACTTGGAAGGTGCGAGTGCACAAAGCTTGTGGTGCTGATTCTCTGCCTCTAGCTCTAATCCTCAGAGCAGAAACATGTCGGTGTGGATGTGTTTTAGTGTCCTATAGCAAGTCTAGGGGGACATTTTCAGAGGAACCCTCAGTTCGTATGCAGTTCTGCCTGAAGCTGGAGCTGTGCTCTCTTGCCAAGGCAAGATCCTGATTTTTACCAAATGTCATCTCTGCACTGGTTAAAAAAATGGTATTTTGCAAAACCATGGAAAGGTTGCTGATCCCTGATCTAGTTGCTAGTCCAGCTTCCTCCCTGGTTATAAATTGCCAAATCTTTAACAAATAGTGGGACGCTTTTAGCTGGGAGCTGACAGGTGCTGACCACTCCAGTTTTAGTTCCTTTCTGCTCAATGCAAACCTATTTAGAGAAGGAACTGGAGGTGGGAGAGAAACAATTTTACTGAAGACGACTCCATCACTGTTTCTGTTCAAAGTCCAGGTCAGTTAAAGGCTAGCAGTGAAGGCTAGAAAGGGTCCCTTCCTGGTGTGTTTGGAGTGTTATTTACCATGAGACACTGCTCCAGCTTATCAGGATCATGGAAGGATGTCCTAGCACCCCTTCAGGTTTCTTGTGCTCAGGGCTTTATTCCTTGTCTTGGAGTGAGAATAGAGAAATAATAGCTGTCCAAAGAGTAGTGGTCAGATGTAAAGGGGGAGGAGGAACACTACTATTACTTTTAGAAAAGATTCAGAAAGCAAACTGCCAAGAAATTAGAGAGCAAAATTGCAGTGAATAAATAAAAGTAGTTATTGAGCCTCAAAGCAGAGCAGAGGTTGCTTGTTTAGTCAACAGGAAGTCATGTGCTGATGTGTATCATTATAAATACATATTTATTTTTTCCATTCACCCTTTGAAGAGAAATCGCCTTTTGAAACTAGCGCCGATATCACCAGTTGGTCGGTTTTACACTGAACACAAGAAATGCAGACACCTGCTTCCCCTTGCCTCAAGCAAAAACCTCAAGCAGAAAAACTTTCTCTGCTTAACAAGTGCTGATGCACCACGGAAATGGACTTGCACAGAGACCTTGAGCAGGGCAATGGCAGAGCTCCTTGCAGTTCCAGGCACAGGCAGATAAATAAGCCGATAAGCTTATTTAAGATAAGCTTACTTAATATAAGCATATATTAAGTGTAAGACTACAATAAAGTGCATATTTATTATACACTCCTTACACTGTGCTCACTCCACAAAGGTTCATCACCCTATTTCGAAAACAGACCCAACATGTAGGTAACACGCTTGCTCAAATACCTCTGCCAGGCACACCATTCCTATTATTCCAGTCCTGGGTGCAAAAAACCCCTCCGCACTAGATGTAGAGGCAGCTTGCTGTTTAGGACATGGGACAGAGGGCCTTGTCCCTAGAGCTGCTAACTCATCTTGTGATGCAGCTGTGGATGCCATGCCTGGGGAGAAGGTTTCAGCAGTTGCATGACAAAGCACTGACTTTGGTGATACAGAATATGCAGCACTGCAGAGATATTTGGTGTGAGGATGTGCCTGGGCTGGACATCACCAGGAAGGGATGGTGTGGTGGTAGGATTTGCAAACACAAAGCCAAAACCTGTGGAGTGTCACTGAGGCTGCATGTAAGTTAGCCAAAAGCAGGGATCCCCGGTTATGAAAGGAAAGCAGGAAGGAGAGAAGGCAGGAGTTCAGGATGTGTGGGAAGTGCCACTGCTGCACAGGGAGGGCCACTTATGAAACTTGTAGCCCTGCACAGTGCAATGCTGCATGCTGCAGGATTGATGGGCATCTGATTGCTGGGTGTGCCCTAGGAACACATTATTGTGAGTTTTACTAGTAATTTGGCTTTCCAGGCTTGCACTGCAAAACCTTTGCCCGGAGACCTGACCCACAGTTTAATTTTGTTCCACTGTTGAGCTTGTTTTGATGCTGCGGGATGAGGCAAATTAGGGTGAAACTATAGAATTGAGTATACACTTCTCAACCGCAGCCCCGTGAGTGCTTCTAATTCCTGCCCTGCAGCTCTTTGCCTGACCAGGCTGGGGCTCCTTGTAGGAACTAACGATCCTTTACCCTGTCTCTGTGACCCCACAATTTTTTTCTCTCCCCACCTGCATTAATACCATCCACCATGTCTCTAGGCCACAGCACTTCCAGCCTTTGCTACCAGAGACTGACAACTGATGGGATCACCAGCAAGAAGGGAGGAAAGGAACTGGATTGGGTTGAGGAGTTTGAGATCTAGTGAATGGCTTCCCCATCATGAACACAGGTAAGAAACGTGACCAAAGTCAGCCAGTGCCTTTTCCAGCTTGAGGCCGTGACATGTGACATGGTTGGCAGCTTATCTCATTAACACTAAGAAAAACACAAACTCTGGAATCAAAGCAGAATGTGCCTTCCCCATGCTGAGAGCTGGGAGGAAGTACTCACCAGAGCTGCTTGTGCCTTGCTGCTTCCCATAGCAGTGCCTGCAGCTTCAGCCTCCAGTATGCCCTGTCCATGTGACTTGGCTTCTGACTCCATGCTGCACAGACCTGGAGAACACCCTCTTTGTGCACGGGGAGCTGCAGGCTGTGTTCCACTGTTACTCCGTTCTCCCACAGTTCAGCCCCCTGGTCTGGGCTGTCCCAGATGCTGATCCAAATCACATCTTCCTTCTTCTTAATGGCAGCCACTGGCTCCATATCTCTGCAATCATCTGGTAGCCACAGGGAGAAATTCAGTTTTGCACTGCAGGTTTTCACACCTTCTAGCTGTGGTTATGGTTTTGCAAACCAGTGTTGCCTGTGATTAGCTCCTGTTTGTGCAGCGCTGCAGCTCGTGCTACTCAGCGCAAAAGGAGCTTGCACCTGTGGCCTGGGTGGTCAATCCCGATTTTAATTTCCCTGTTGTCTTTGGAGAAGTACTTGGTTAGAGAGATTGGGACAGAAGTGCTTGGGAGTTCCCTAAAGAACAGCACGTTGCAAGTTCCTTGTCTGGCAGTCATGTGCTGAGTACTCTGCAGTTGTGCAAGGTTTCCTTGGCTGTAAGTCCTCATGAGCAGTGCTCTTGCATCTTAGAGTTTTCTAATCAACCAAGCAAGCATTTGCAGGAGATTCAAGATAGCCTTGCTAGTTCTTGTCTTCCTTCCCCCAGAGTTGCTCCTATGCTCTCATTCATCACCAACCATATCCAGAAGGCTTGTGTTATGCCACCACTAACCTCTACTCCCTAATGCCAAAGTGTCAGTAAAAGCTAGGGTCTGCCTCTGACAGTTTGATCCTCTTCTGGGAGGCCCAGTACTTTTGGCAATGGGGAGAGGAATGGAAGACCCATCCTGAGGGCAATGAAGAGAGGGAGAAGGGGGCAAAGAGTGATTCTCATCATGCAGTGAGAATCCTCTCTTTTGCTGTGATATCTCTGCTGCCTTCCTTCCTTGCTAGTGCATTTCCATGCCTGGCTGTGCTGCCTGTTACCGTCAGTTATTTCTTTAGCCATGAGCACATGAGAGGCTCCCAAGTTTCTGCTTTAAGCAGTGAGGTCAGAGTTGTGATATGCTTGAGCTAGCTGCCCAGGCAGGAGAGGGTATCCAGGAACCTCAGAGTTTCCCACGTAATTTCACACGGTTTAAAGATACCCTGCCACATTCCATCCAAAAGCAAGGATTCTGCTTGGATGAAAAGCCTGGTAGAAGCTTCTAGAAAGCAGAGAAGAGAAAGAAGAAGAATTTGAAGAGAAAACAAAGACCCAGGGAAATTACTGATTATGAATTATTACCAGAAATTTTAATTCACTGGTGCCCATTGGTTGTGGCATTGCTTTTGCCTCCCACACAGATGCGGCTCAAAACCAACTGTATCTCACTAAAATATAGAGTTCTTACATTCACATACACAGCCAGTTAATTTCTCTTTCCCCAGTCTGTATTCAACAAGCGGACATCAGGTCCACTTATCTCTTCTATCATTTCTGTGCAGGTACAGGTAGGGTAGGGCACAGACACCTTTACTTTAAGGTGGCTAGTTTGGTCCCAACCAGATTTGGAAAACTGGGGACAAGACTGAAAAGGCTCACAGATTGGAGAGGCAAAAATCGACTCTGAAGCAGTGCCCCTGGGGACTCTTAGAGAACAGAAATGGCAGGGAGGCAGAGTTCAGATGCCTTTCCAAAGGGAGACTACAAAGAGAGCAGCTGATGGACAATGAGAGCCAAGAGAGATGGCGTGTAATGACAGTGCTGGGTTCAAGCAGAGCTGTTGAGAAAATTACTTGTCACCACAGCATGGAGGGTCTCAGGAATGGCTAGGTTCCCACTGCACCTGGCAGAAAATAAAGTCTTTTGAACCCTACCTCCACATCAAGGACCAGCCTGGAGATTAAGTGTACGCTGTGGAAGAAGACAAGTTTTATTTGTTAATCCTTGACAGTGGCCAATGCAGCTTGTGCCAGCTGATCTGTGCTATTTGGTGACAGAAAAGACACCTAGTGAGATGTAAGCATTTTCCAGTGGGTGTGTTTTCTAATACCATCTGACATTGGTGCTATGAGGGAGCAGTCGGAGCAGAAAGTCCCAAGGGAATGCCCTCAGTATGGAAAGGCTTTGTAGGTACGAGACACCCAATACAAGAGACGTCATGCTGACCTGTGCATCGGTATGAACCCAAAATCTTGTTCAAAATATCACACTGGTAGGCTGTGCTGGCTATCATGTTTGAAACAACTGCTGCAGCTGCATGTGCCACCGTTTCTCCAGTACAGAAGGACAACAACTGCACCAGTCCCAAGGAAAGCCAAGAAACTGGCAGCCACCATGACCAAGAAAGTGATCAAGAGCTACAGAATATGAAAAACGACAGACCAAAAGAGGCAAAGATCCAGCTAATGGTGAAAGAGTGAAACCCAAGGCTACCAAACCCAAGACAGAGAAATCGAAAGTGACCTCAGGGTGAGAAAGTGGTGCACACGAAGTAGATGCTGTAGGAGCATAGAAAAAGTGGCCTGCTGCAGGGTCACAGACTGCAAAACATTTAATTGAGCCACTGATTTTTGCCATGTTTTGCATTTTTTAACACAGTTTCTCCAAAGGAAGAGAATTAATTTTAATAATTTAAATGCCTTGCTTTGCAATAAAACTCGGGCTTTGTATGAGCTAAATATTTCTTGCTATTTTCTTCAAATGTCTGCAGCAGTATTGTAGGGGACACAGTTTGCTCAGAGATGCACAGCAAAAAGAAGAGAGGCAACAGATGAAAGCTGCAACAAAGAAATTTCTGATCTGACATAAGGAAACTGTTCTCTATCTTAAGCGTGGTGCAGCACTGGAACAGATTGAGGATTCTCCATCCTTGCTGACGTCTTCAGAATTCACCTGGACAAGGCTTTGAGTGATCTGATTAGCTTTGAAGGTAGCTCTGTGTGCTAACTTTCAGTATAATTTTATCTATGATCCTAACTGAGAAGGTATACGATCTCAAAATCCACATTTATTTAAAAAATGCATAGCTTCATGTGCATTTATCTTTATATTTAAGCAGGTGAGATCTGACATCACTTATTAGTTAGACACATTGAATTACATGTTTCTCTATTGCATCTTTTTGTTAATGTCTAATTTGTGACAGGCTGTATTTGTATGGAAAATGCAATATTAGTAAAATTTACAAAACAGCATTCTGATAGATAATTTATTCATTAAATGAATTTAATGTTTTTCCCCAATTCACATTTTTATATCCTTCAGCACTGTAGCAACAAGTACATAAACTGATATGATTCATATTATTGAAAATGGTTTTATTTGAAAAAATAATTTACATTAATAGCAAAAGTAGACAATCAAATACCCTTGTGATGTTTCACACAACTTTTTTTATAACTTTTAATTTTTAATGGACTGAAATCCAGCTCTCTATTTTGTAGGGGTTTATTCCAACTTGCTGCACTACAGGGGCTATGAATTGCAAGGAACAGAGAGAAAGGAGCAGTATGCTGAAGATTAGAGAGCGGGAAGTGAAGAGATTCAGAAATGGAATTCAGATTTCCTGTGCCCCAGTCAAGGGACTGTTCACAGCTGGATGAAGGTGCACTGTCAAACAATGTCAGACCACGTGGTGCCAGGAGCCAGTGTTATAGGATTGTGTACCTTTAAAATCTTTGAGGGGAAAGAGCCCCAACCATATTTTTTTTTTTCCCCCTCTCTAATTTTTAAGTTCCTTTTGGTTTCCAGCCAGATATTCTTTGTCTAATAGGGGTGCTTTTTTTTGGATGGGCTGCAAGCACCAGTCCCTTCTGTGAAGACCAAGCCCACACCCCAGCCAGAAGTACACTCTTAAGGGATCCCTTCAAGCCGAGACGCCTGATGTCAACATATTTTGTTCATGCTGTGAGTGGTTGTGGAAAGATTCAGGCAACATGGAGCTCCTAGGTGACATGGCAGCTGCTTCCAACAGGGAACCAAGCATCAGAACACTGGCCTTCAAACAGCAGCCTTCAAACTGGCAACACTGATCAGTAGTGGGGAGCCGTGACAGTAAAAGGAGCAGGAACAACCACTGTGTCAGAAGTGACCGTAGGACATCTAACTCCTGCTCCAGGTCAGAATTTTATGAAAGTCAGCCACAAATGCAGGACCATGTTTCTAAAACAGGCCTCTAGAAGCTTTCTTTGTGGCTAGCCCAACTGCCTGAACAGCAGACCTAGCTGGAGCTGTATGGCTTACAAGAGAGGGCTCTATCCAGAGACCAGCAACCATGGCAATTCAGTCTGGAACGGCAGGGAGGGTAAATCTGTGTATTGAATAAGTGCTAATGCAGACTCCAGTGCTGTAAGAAAAGGGAAGAATAAACTGAATCACAAAAAGTTGATGGCACACACAGCCAGTGGAAAGTGCCAATAGAGGGACACTGCACAGGTCAAGAGCTCATGAGACAGAGCAGGGTTTGGCCTGTGTAGGTGGGAGCAACATCTACAGTCACTGAGGCTGAGGCTGTTTCCGTTTTAACAATCCAAGATAGGGATGCCACAGCATCAGCCAGGAAGGGGCATTGCTTCTAGGGCATAGCATTGTGCAATAACCTGCACTGTGTGGTTTAATCGTGAAGACCTATGGGACACCGTCAGAGGCGCTTTAATGGGTAATTTGGGCCATAACCACTTTTGTTCTAGAAATACTGTCTAAATGCAGATGTCACTGCTTGCACATGAGCACATTGCCTAGAGTGCCCCAAACTCTGAGTGCTCTATCTTTTCAATGAAAATATGATGTACAGTCAGTGCCTGATGAATCTATGCAAGTCAAAAAATCAATGAAAGAGAAACTTTTCTAATCTTTTTGACCTATATGTGTAATTTTCCCATTGCTGAGTTAAATGGCTGTAGTTAACAAACTCTTCTTCGCTCATGTGATATTTAGCACAGCTCTTCTCTTATTTCAGTCACCTTACCACTTTACGTGGAGAGGTTAATTCTCCACCAGAAAGCCATGGCACATGCACAGTGAAAAGATGTGTTTTCAGCACAAATTTAATGGGCTGGGAGGAGTTATTCTTGTGTTCAGTAGCTACCAACTGTCAGGAAAATCTAGCACAGCTATGCACAGGGAAAAAAAGCGCTGGAGCAAATTTTATGTTTCTCTAGAAAAAATAATGACTTCCCAGGAAGACCTGTGATTCATCAGTGAAGGGAGGGTGGCAGCAGAAGACTAGGCTTAGCAGGGAGTAAAAAGGTCCAAATGACAGATTTGGGCTGGAGTCAAGTTGCCCCACAAATCTGGAGGAAATACAGCAAGAGACAAATAAACCCAAACACATGAGAGTTGCCAAGAATAATAGGAAATAAATTTTCTTTTAATACGCATTATATAGACTTTAGCATTAAAACAGTGTTCTCCTGGATAGGAGCACCTCTTCCTGACCCTGCTGAAAGTAAGCAACAGAAAGGCTTCTAACCACTTCCCAAATTGTATGAATGTGAAATTTTCTATATGCTGTACAGGAACTATGTTACACAGTTACATATCTATGTCAACTTATATTCAACCCTAAATACAGATTGGAGACTCGGCCTAGTCCAATTTCCAAGATGTCCCTCTAATATCTCATCTCCATCCTAGCTTCCTCCACACAGGCAATTTTCACAGGTATCCGAGCAGTGGTTGCCAGTGGCTTGAATTTCTGTGAGATCAAGTTCTCAGTGCCCTCCTTTCTACAGAAACATGCACTCTTTCAGCACAGAGAAATTCCTCCACCATTCCTAGTCTCCAGAGCCTAGACCAAGGAGGAGCAGCATCCCCTGAGTAGGGGTGCAATGCCCATATGTATAGGATGAAATTCCAGTCATCATGTAACTTGAAATTCTTTCTCCTGTGTACTGGATTAATATAGACAGATTTAGCCTATCTATGGCCAGTTTTGACCTCATATGGAACAAATCTGTCTGCACAGGGTGTCTTCCCCTACAGAGAGGATGTAAAGAGCTTATTGATGCATACAGTGGAAATTGTAGTCCAGGTGAGATCCTCTTACATTAATCGTCTTTTTCTCAGGGACATCTGCCTCTGTGCAGCAAACTATCTCTGATATTGTGTGGCCCTGGCTCCGTGCAGGAGAGCAGTGTTCCTGCAAGGGTGAAGGGTACTCTGTCAGCAGCAGAGTATGTTATGTGAGGTGGGTGAATGCCTAGTCCAGCGAACTGGCTCTCTGTTAGCTGGGAACAACACAGAGATCCTAGAGACAGGGTCTCGCTGATCTGCTGCAGTGCTCCAGTGCCCCACAGAATCATACCACTGAGAGTCACACAGAATAATTAATACAATTCAGATTGCTCTTCCCCACTTACCCTACCCAGTGTCATCATGCCCATATACCTGGAAATACAAAGTTCTTGAGCAGACCAGACATCCAGTGCTACCAGAGTAATTCCTGTCCCCAGGCTGGCCTGCCTCTGTAAGCACTTACATCTGCAGATATGTTTACCTTCCCCATCAGCACCTGGCTCTGTACAGGTCAGCACAGTCAGGGAACCTGCAGGAAAATCCCAGGTCCTAGATAACCAGGGATCCCAGATGATGATTCTGCTCCCACGTCTGATTCCAATTTGTGACCCCATTCTGCTTTATGCAGAAGCTTCCAGGTCAGGAGGTAGGAACTCAAGTGGAGATATTGAAAGCAGGCTCAGCAACCTGGAGAGTGTGGAGGTAGCCAGACCAAGACAAGACACCAGGGCAAGCTAATTCATTGCAAGTTCCCCATACTGTCAGGACATACAGGTTCCTCATGGGCTTTCTTGGGCTTAGGAGTGGAGACCGCCATTACTGCTCCCTGGAACTTGCCTGGAATGGACATCAAGAGATGTCTTCAATGGGAAGGGAGGGACAAGAATAGAGGAGAGGAGAGGAGGGAGTGTAAGAGACAGCACTCTGTTCCAACAATCTTCTCAAGAAAAATACAATGCCATACTAAATCCAGAATTCTTCCTTTTGGTAGCAGTTGTGTGTGAGGGAGGCAATGGTCTTGGGACAAAGAACTTCCCAGACGGAGTTATAAATGATCTGTTGCTATCCAGGGACTCTGAGGTTTGCCTTGGGTTCAGGATAGCTCATCTCCCATTTGTGTCGCATCTCTGATGCCAGCAGACACAAGGAGGAGATTGTGCTATCACACAACAAACGCAGTGGCTCAGGAGAATCAGAGAGGCTCAGGCTGACTAACAATATCAGAGCTCATACTGATGCCATTGCAAGAAATATAGGGCAGGAATGCTAGGGCCTATCCTAGTCTGTACTCCACATGAAATGCAGATTAGGGCATCTGTACCATTGGAGAGGACTACATCCTGTCCCCATACAGAATATCCCTCCAGGGATAAAGCAAGAGAAGATGCAGCACATTTATAAGGACCTCTGGGAAATGAGCAGCTCATGGCCTGCCAGACAGAGAGGAAACGAGGGAGCATCTTATATCCTCAGCAACAGATTTTAAAGATGACAACAGCTACCATAACAGACTAGCAGAATACTCTGTGTACTGCAGCACCTGAAGAAGAGGATGTAGGGGAAGGCATAGAAGCAAGAAAATGGTGGGGAAATCACAAACAAGAAGGACTTGTCTTGGGTAGGTAGTGGATGAGGATTTCTCTTCTCTCCCTTCCTTTTCCTCTCCTGCTGTTGGGAGCTCAGAGAGCATCAGGCCTTCCATGCTGCTGCTCCAGGAGCTGTCTGCAAGGGAGAGGCAGGGGTTGCCCAGATCGGCGGAGACGTCGAGGAGGAAGGCCGGCCAGCTGGCGACAGATCTCATCTGAAGACATAGCAGACACACACAAGTTCACAGATAATCAAAGCTTCCTTCAAATTCTTCACCACTACAGCTACAGAAATGGTTGAAACTGCTGAATCCTCATATACATGAGGCAAGCAAAACAGATCCTTAGGTTTTTATGAATTTCTTTCTGGCTTTATTCATGTACAATACATATCAAAATCACTGGTATTTTGCTACAACAAAGACTGCATAAAAAAATCTAGACTGAATCCTCTATCTATTCATGACCAGAAATACTGAGATTTACTCTTTAACCTCAAAGGAATATAACTTTGAGTAAGAGTGTGTTTGGGGCTAGTAGAGCATGATCAAGATGGAGGACTACAGAGCTATCATACTTCTTGTTAGTACAATATCTACTACCCATTTTTTTTGGTCGTGTTTTTTGTGTACTGGATCTAAGACTGCATTGCATCTGCTCCTTCAAAGGGAGTCCAGGGAAACTACTACATATGGATTGGAGTCCAAGCTAACTAGTTAGCTTAGAGACTCTATCAGATGGCTGCAGCTATTCTCCTAGGCTGGCTTGTGATCTCACTCACCTTGCATGACCTCATTCTCCTTGCAGACAATGCGAGAGCACACCTCCTTGTTTATTATGTACATGCGCCGCACACTGAGGGATCGCCAGGGTCAGTAGCGAGAGGCACGGAGACCCAAAGAAAGAAAAGAGGGATACAGGCAATAAACACATATATTGACTGACAAGGAGGCAAGTCCTACATTTGTATGATTTAGTTAGCCTAGATTAAGGCTGGCAAAGTAATCTTGGCAAAGGCTTCATAAAATCTTGGAATCATAGAAAGGTTTGGGTTGGAAGGGACCTTCAAGATCATCTTGTTCCAACCCACCGCCATGGGCAGGGACACCTTGCACTAGATCAGGTTGCTCAAAGCCCTGTCCAGTCTGGCCTTGAACACTTCCAGTGACTGGGCATCCACAGCTTCTCTAGACAATCTGTTCCCATGTCTCATCACCTTCTGAGTAAAGAATTTCTCCCTAACATCTAATCTAAATACCTCCTCTTTTATATCAAAACCATTCCCTCCTGTCATATCACCATTTGCCTGTGGAAAAAGCTGCTCTCCCTCTTTTTTATAAACTCCCTTTAGGTACTGGAAGGCCACAATAAGCTCTCTCTGGAGCCTTCTCCAGGCTGAACAACCCCAGGTCTCTCAGCCTGCCTTCATAGGAGAGGTGCTCTATCCCTCTACCTTCATGGCCCTATAAATGGCCAAATACCTTAGATATGGGCAATATAGGGCACATTACAGTTCCTTAGTGCCGCACAGATAATAGTAATTGTGCTGTTTTAAATAATCACACGAAAAGGACACACTGGGGATAGGATTCATCTCACCAACTGGTTCCAACAGACCTCTAGTCCTCAAAAGGAACAATTGCTAAACTGGATATACCATTTCTGGAGAGTTTTTAAGGCATTTCTTAGGGACTGCTGGTTTCTTACCTTGTAACACAGAGGTAGCTGATACACTGCTTTACTGGTTTGTGAACAGAGTACAGGCGCGTGCAAGGGAACTTTTCTTCACGACAATCTGGGAACACACACACACAAACACAGAGATTCAATCCAGCATTGCTGGCAGGCAAACTCATTCTGGCACAGATATCACTTCATCACTAGGTACTGTCCTCTAGGATACTAGGGAAGGCCTCCAGCCTCTATTGTCCACTCTCTTGTGAGAGATGGGGATGGTTTAGGGAAACAGAAAAATAATGCAGACATTTCTGATCCCTTTGCCTCGTAAGACAAAAGCAAGGGAAAGTTGAGTGAAATGCAAAACAAGCTCACTGGGCATCCTCAATACAGAAGGCACATGCTGTAAAGCGGACAGACACAAATAAACAAAATGTAAATTGTAGTCGCGTCTTTAAGACATGTTTCTAATAGATCTGCAATATCACATTTCAGGACATGAATGTAGTTCCTTTTTTTCCTGGACAATCAACCCTATACTTAATTGTGATGGGTTTTCCTGTATTTCATTCTGAAGTGCCAGGTGTCAGCCAATGACAATGGCACAACATTGACCCAGTGTATCTGATCTGGTGATCTGCCAGTGCCTCCCCTCCCAGGCATGCCACCCAGGAGACGGCTGCAGCTTCCACTACCACAATCCTCCAGTACTTCTAACTCAAGAAATAATTGAAAGCAATTTTCCAGGAGACAAAGCTCAGTGCTCGGCCAGCACCTGCCTGGAGAGGGAACAGAGTGGGTGAAAATGGGTTTGGGAGGGAACGCAGGCAGCAAACTTAAAACATACCTGATGAAGCCGTTGCAGTTTCACTGTCAGACTGAACTGGAAGACAGAGGGTAGCAAAGTTAGTTAGTTACCATGATTTCTTCCTAGATATCAGCTTAACCAAAACAAATACCTGGAAAGCTCTTTTAAGAGCCCTGCATTGTAACTTCTGAGGTGGAAAAATATTTCGTTGCTACTGATATGAAACCTTAAGAGAAGGTACAAATCCAATATGAATCTACTGCAAACTACCCAGGCAGTAACAGTAAAAATCTGCCCAAGCTTTCCCCAAAAATATTACCATTACTGCTCAAAATTACACTATAAGGACATCTTGACTTAAAATTCAAAAGGTCAAGTAAATTTCTTTAGTTTCTTTAGTTCTTTATTTAGTAATTTCTATTTATCTAAACAAGAAGTGAAGGAGCCTGTGACTGCCTCTTCCTAAGGAATAGTGACACCTTTAAAAAACAGCATCCCCAAGACCTCTTTAAGACTTCTTTAATGTCCATGACAAAGGATCAAAAATATGTTGGTTTGTTATTCCCTCTAATAAAGTAACCCATCAGTACCACAGCAAACCAATACATTCTATAATTTACCTAGTAACAAATTGCAAAGGAATTCAAAGAACTGACTGCCAGGCACAAGTTTTCATCAACAGTTAGAGAGGACTTTTACTTCTGCTCACATGCCATAGTGTCAGCCAGAAGCATAGACAAGACACATGTGCACAAGGGAAAATGAGTCTTTTGTGTGTCAGGGCTGTGCTTTGGGGCAGCCAGAGATGGCAGGATTCTGGGTGTGCAAGGGACTGTGCAAGGAGAGGGAAGGAGGGTCTACAACAAGTGGTTGTGAACTGAGAATAAACTTACCGGGAGGAAGAACCACAGGCGGTGTAACAGCTGCAGCTGGAAAAAGAGAAGATGTTCTGAAAGATCTTAATTTGAGCTTTCAGCCTCTTTCCTTCTGCCACAGTTCTGCTGATGGCTCACCACTCCTGACCAGTAGCCATCCCAGATCTAGTTCACAGACAATGCTGGTCATGATGTTGTTATCATTTGACTTAGAATAACTGCAGTCTTTCCTTACAAATACGATGGGTGTCCCAGAGATGACAGGATGCTGCAGAACAAAGACGGGTCCCAATGGTACATCCTTTGCAAGGAATTTCTTCTTGATCCCTCAATAATAAGCATTTCAAAGCCCAAGTTTGCCGCAAAGGCTTCACCTTTGGTCTTTTCAGTTTTAGATGTAGGTTAGTCACCACCAGTTTGGTCTAGACACTGTCTTATCTACAGCATACAGACTGTCAAGCCTCATGTACTGAACACAATTGCTTTCACCTCCCATCCCACCCAGGATGTGTATACAATATTGTTCTTCCAGTTTCTCTTCCAGTGTTGTCCCATGACAGCTTGACCCACAATAAATACTCTAGACAGATGATGAACAGAAGCAGGGCAGAGGACAGATCATGGAACTGATGTCCTGGAAAACAAGACACCATTCTCAGAAGAACTCTCCTACACATACAGCACACTTCCCAGAAACAGCAGTGCATAGCTACCTCTCTTGGGACCATATTGGGACCATATCATTGACCAGATGTGTTCCCCCTTTCCCTTCCCTGTCTGGTCTTCCCAGCCTCAGAGGGATGTGTTTGAGAGACAGCTCCAGCAGAGAGAGAAGCCAGTCATGCCAGATTTGAAACCAGACTCATATGGTAAAAGTGGAGAGGCGCCTTCTTAAGCCTCCTTTCCTCCATTGCCGGTTGTTGCAAATGCCTATACTCCCATCAGCTCTGTGTCCTTCCCCTGAGGCTACCTCCACTCTCTAAGGAGACACACTGCAGGCTGTAAGTGTTCATCTTCCAAGTCCTCCATCTACCCTACCTTTTGCAGACATTTTGCTGCCCCCCAGTGACACAGACACAGGCAGGGTGGGGAAGACAGTACTAAAAGAATAGTATTTCCACTTCCTTATCCCAACACTGCTCAGAGTTTGCTTTACTACTGTTTTTCAGGGGGTTTTTGCCATCACTGTCTCCTGAGCATCAAGCATGTGTGCTACCTGCCAGCAGACACACACACAATCTGTGTCCCAGTGCTGCCCAGTTAGAACCTGTCCAACTTCTCACCCTCATAATTTAGTCTCTTTGTTTCTGCCACCTTCTCTGGAAGACAAGGCTGAGTGAACTTGGAATTTTATGACTTTCTGCAGCGCAAACATCTTCAGAGAGCCCTGGTACACTAGGTGAGATTGGCATTTCCTCAGACAACAGACCATTAAGTCACACTAAATTAATCTCCCTGTATGGAGCACAGAAAGGATTCCCAGACAGCCATAAACGCTGGAAGAACACTGCTAGATGTCTAAAGTGGGAAGAGGAGTTTCTGGGCATAATAGGTAATTTCTGAGTGGGTGTAGGCAGGAGTACAGATGAAAAGGCAAAAAGAAGTATGAATATGCCAAGAGATAGGAGCTTACCGGGGCTGCTTAGAAGAGAGACAGGGGTAACATCACCTGGAAAAGAGAGAATGTTCGTATGAAAGCTTGTCTTTACTTTTGTGGTGCTTTACATAGCCAGCCATAGCCAGCTTGAATTACCTTAGCTACCATCACAAGCTTATGAGACAGTGGGATCCAATCCAGTAAGTACATAAACAAACACAGTGCCCCCGTCCCACCTGTATCCATTCCCTTTTTCAGTGACTGGCCTGGGACTGGATTTTTAGTGAAAATGTTGCATCAACCCATACTGAGGTCTGGGTGCATATTCTGACTTCTCAGATATGGCCATTTTAGGCATCTGAAATCAAAGTGCTGATGCTTCCTACAGCAGCAGGACAGACAGCTGTGGCACCAACTGCAGGGAAGGAGGGAGGCAACTCTAAAACAGTCTTGACTGCAGAAATTCATCAGCAGATGAGTTTCTCTGAAAGGCAAGTAATGGCAAAACTGGGGTAGTGATGGAGGGATAAAGTGAGATGGAAAGGGAAACTTGGGCGACATGTTTTGGACTGCCTTCTGCATTGTTTTCTGGAAAGCCCCAGATACTACAAGATAGGATTGTAGCTGGAAGATGTCTGATGGCTTAGGCAGGGGCTTCAGTTTGAAGAAAAGGCAGGCCCTTGTGGTTCTTCTGGGTGCCGAATCAAGATGCAAACATGCATTCATTTTACATTACCGTGTCAGAAACGGATAAAGGTCCAGAGGGATAAAGCAATTCACTCCCAACAACAAAGCCAGTATGAAGACCACTCCATACCCTTTCCCAGTGGCTAAAGCACCACTTGTGCACTTTAGCTAAGTGTTCAGGACTCCTACACCAGCAAATTTTTTGTAAAGAGCACAAAACATTTAGCAGGTTGTCTTGGAGGGCCTGTTCAACCTTCCCTGAAAAGTGAGCTCACAATGTCAGAGGCAAAGAAACAAAGAACAGTATTTGCTAATAAACAGACTGTAACTCCACAGGACAACAGGGTCACATGAGCCATCTTCAGAACACAACATGCCTGTAAATACTTACCAGTTGCACTTTCCGGTTCTTGCCCATTGACCACCCATGGAAACCAGTCTGCAAGAAAAGAAGAGAGGGGAGTGAAGAAAGATGGAGATTTCTACAGTCTGCGGGCTTTGTGAAATTTTTATGAGGCATTTATCTATGCAGGAGACACCACTGCCCTCTGCTGAATGGAGAAATCTCTTCACTCTGCCTCAGCCTCCACTGCTGGCTGGGTTTGTTGCTTAAAGACTCATGGACACAGCGGGTCCTGATCTGAATCTTGTTGCTTCCACCAGGGTCAAGGGCTGGGCACAGGGACAAGTTAGTAAATACCTCCAGATCTGCTACCAGACTTCACATTTCTGAAACCCTATTGGATGCATTTTGAAAAAAAAATCCATGTGGCCTCCCTGCTCTGGAGGCTGGTCAAAATCCCTATCTTCATTTTATAAAAGAGGAAACTGAATCATGGATATTACTTACTTGGGGTTACACATTGAGTCATTGGTACAGTAAGAAACAGACTGCAGGTTTTGTATCTTCTTAGGCAAATAATTATCTGGTCCATCATCCTGCTTGGGTATAGAGCACAGAGCAGATGATCTTTCCTTTCCCTGTACCTGGGTGCACTGGAGAGGGGGAATGATGAGGGCTTGGGCTGTGCGTGCTGTGTGGAAGAGAAGAAACTGAAACTGGGCTACACTGTTTGTTTGTCCAAATATAAAGGGTGAGAGAGCTGCTTCCTACAGCAGCCAGGAATAGGAAAGTATTTCCTGCTAACCACAGAGGAGGGAAATGTCTGCATAACTGGGGTGGGATGAAGGAAGGAGTTGGCAGGAAAAAGCCACAGATCTGGGACACTGCAGGGATGTGTGCATGACCAGCCCAAAACACAGTACACTCTGCTATGTCTTGTGAACTCAGCCTTTAGCTTTCTGTTCTTAATGGGAGCACCACGTGGGTAAAAACTATCAACTCTGGAGCTTCTGTCTTAGTTGTTCCATGTTCCAAGAACAGTTACTTTCAGACTGCAGAGGGACTCTTGGGACCCCTACATAATCCTGCTTTGCAGCATTACAGAAGTTGTTGGACCCTGATATTCTCTTCCCCACCCAGCTGCCAGCAACAGCTCAGCTGCTGGCAATTAACCCAGGGAGAGCCAGACATGTATAATAACTTAATTGCACAATTTAATGCAGCCCAAAACTTTCCCTGTTCTGGCTAATCTCTTAATTGTAACATGTAGAGAAGTAAATAGTATTGAACACTTTCTCGCTTTTTTCTGATGCAAAAGGAAGGACACAAATTCTGAAACCATTGCAGAAGCCAGCAGTGCTGGGTTTGAAGAGACTTGCAGAAAAGGCAGGGAGCCTCCCCACTCTTTTCTAACATTGAAAAGTCAGCTGTTACTAGTTTGGTAGTTTTTTTCCTCCCTAGGAGCTAACTAGGAAACCAATCTAATTCTAAAACAAGACATAAAGTGAAGTGAAATCTCTGCCTATGAGGTGAGGAGACAAAACAGGTGAATTTCTTATCCTATCTTCAATTACTTTAATTTATATTTGCTATTGTACGCAATTCATATGTTTTATAACAACCGGACTTTATTCTCCAAGTTGCAGTAAATTCATCCTTGAGGTCTAAAACTGCAATCCTAACTCACTGAATCTGTAGCTTACCCCAAACCAAAAGAAACAGTAAGAGACCAGCTGGTCATTCCTGTTATTTTCCAAGTTCAAACAAACAAACAAACAAACACAAACAAACAGAACTGCTAAAACAAAATACACAAAAGTAAGAAATATTCTTTTCAAGACTCCTTCATACATCATAAAAACCACAGACTTTTTTCCCCCCCTTAACTTTGTAGGCCACCTACAAACTCATCTCTTGCATGCCTCACCTCCCTGCTGCACAGTCGTAAATATGACATCATCTACTGTGCACTTTTAAAGGAAAAAGTGCTATTTGGAGCAAAATCAGGCTTCAGCATAAGGGGAAGACCAAAGAAGGTATTGCAAAAAGCTGATTTGAATGTGATAGGTAGTCAGGTAGTCATCTCTCTCCCACTTGGAGTCTTTCCTGGGCGAAGCTTTATCCATTCACTGAAATTCGTCTTCTTTCACTGTCTGTCCTGAGTCTTCCAACTCTACTGTCTGATGCTGTCCTCTTGTTTTGGGGTTTTTTGTGCTTTTTTTTTTGTTTTAAACAAATTTTTTCCCACCTGGATTTTTGCCACAGTAGCTCCAAGCAAACAAAATCATGGAGCAACAAAACAGAGCAACAACATTCACCAACACCAAAAGCAAAAAGTGGTCTGAACTACAGAGTTTAGGTTTCTCAAAACAGCTCTACAAAGAACTACAAAACCTTCCAGCAGTCGAGTGGCCTGAAATGGGGTCATTCCAGCAGGAACTACTGGTGACAGCAAATGTGTCATAACTATGACAGAACAAATTTTGTGGAGCACTGGGAAATGCCCTGAATACCCAGGCGGTACACCAGTAAGCACAAAGCACACCTAACCCTCAAACTGACCTGGCTGTTTTGCTAACATAAACATCCCTGAAGTGGCGGCTGTGGACTTCTGCCTCTTGTGACTCCCAGTACTTACTGGAGACTGTCACAGATGAGAGCCTGTTTCCAGTTTCTAATTTTTTCCTTACAGCACTACATCCACCTTGCCTTTCCTGTTCGGTACTTCCCCTTTCACTGCCCATCTACGTCTCTGTCTTTCTTCGTAGGTCATTGCATATTAGTCTGTGTAGGAAATTCTTTGGGGCCCAGCTGGGGAAGAAATCCTCCCCCTGGCATACGGACTCACCAGCTGGGGACAAGAAGAGTGCCAAGAGACACAACAATATACAGGTTCCAGAGTTCTTCATCCCTGTGGAATGGAGGAGAGAGCAGTCAGAGGAAAGCTAAGGCAGGAACAGGAATACACTCCCCTACAGCACAGAAACTTTGCTTGCTGCCCCCATTTCCCTCTCAAGACCATTTGGTCTTCCCAGTCTCGTTCCTGCCTCCCTCCTCATCTTGCCAGTTTTCCAGATGTTTCAAAAAATTCTGGACTGAACTTATAACATCACTTGCTTTCTTCCTCTTTCCATGTCCTTCCTCCAGTCCCCATTTTTTTTCTCATCCAGGTGGTTAACACCCACTCCACACACACACCAAGCATGCAAAGAAAAGTTTCCCCCACATTATCTCCCTTCGTTCTCTTCTACTTTTAAGTTATTTAGATGAGCACTGAGAGAATAGACAGGGTCCCCATCACTTACTGCAGCCCTCAGCTTCCACTCCCTTCAGCAGAAAACGCTCTGTCTTTCCCCTTCGGCGTTCCCCCCACTTTGGCTATTGGGTAAATCACATGCAGCCACACCCGGAATACGTTCTCCTTTTGGTTGTCTTCAAAAACACAATTTCGGGGAAAAAAAAAAAAAAAGCCAGCGAGACGGAGGGACAGAGTGTCATCATGCATCTGGAATGAAGGGGGGAGCGAGAAGCAGCTGCCCACACCCTCATTCCGGAGTTTATTGTCCTCCGAAGGGGCTCCTCCCATTCCCCCAGGATCGCCCAGCACCAGGGATGGATTCTTGGGTCTGTGTTGCACACTGGTGTGTCCCGCTTCTCCTCACGCCGCTACCTCTAGCCACGATTCCCCACTCATCTGCGGCCCTTCCCCAACCCAAGTCCTTCTGTCCTCTTCCCCGTTTCCCCGCGCGCCTCTCGCACAGGGACAGTGCGGGGCCGCATCCCGTGTGCCCGCGGGACGCGCTGGCTGCTCCGGCCGGCGGGGTGGGAGCGGCCGCGTCCCGCGGGGACCGAGCGGGCGGCGGGACGGGGGACACACGGAGGGACGGGGGGCACCCGGCGGGACGGGGGGCAGGCGGGCAAACGACGGGCAGCGACAACGGTGACATCACCCCGCTGCCCCGTCAGGGAGGGGCTGGAGCCTCCCGGCTGGATGGAGGGAAGGGGCTCCCGCCTGGACCAGGCTGATGGCGGGGAGGGGGCACGGGGAACTGGTACCGGCCACAGGGCCTGTTCGGCAGCGCCGCTGCCTGTCTGAGAAAAGCAGGGGATGGGGAACACGTGTGCCAACAAAAAAAAAAAAAAAAAACCACCCCAAAAAAACCAGGAAAATAAATTAAAAAAGGTTAAAAAGTAGGAAAGTCAGCGAGACAAACTGAGAAGGAAAGAATGACACCTGACCTTCACTGCCATCCTCCTGGCTCCCCTGTGCCTTCCTGCTGCATTTTATGAGCCCCACTGGAATAGCCACTCTCCCCTAACCCTTCCTCCACCAGCCCCTCCATCCCTCATCTCCTGTTGCTTTTGCTGACTTATTTTCCTTTTGCTGTTTCTGTAACTACTCCTCTGGGTCTGAGGAGGCACTGGATGAGCTTCAAGGCACAATCTCAGTCCTGAAGCCAAGGAGAAATCTTTGAAATGACCCCACTCCCTCCCTCATCTAGCATTGAAACCTTGTAGGGGAAAGCTATGTCTCCTAAGGCTCATCCTTAGCTTGGTAACCCTCATTTGTTCTCAAATAAATGCAGACTAGGAATAAAATCCCATGATGCTTTACACAGTTACTAAAGGAAATCCTCACTATGTCCTTGCTGCCACAGGAGACGAGACTCAGAAGAGTGTTGCCCACATGTGACATAACTTCTTACCTGATAGTGGCTGAGCATCGGGTGTGGCAGTGCTCAAGAGGAAAATGACTGCTCCTTCTTATTTCTGGTCCTCCCAAGGCTCCTGGAGGATGCACCATTGCTGGACCATACCAGAGGAGGGGCAAAGGGGATGGTGAAAGCTAGGAAATTCCCTGGTACCAGGACAGCCTTCTTGAGCCAAAGACATTGCTCTGTTTCACTGGAGCGAGACACCAACATTTGCACTTTCAGAGACCGACCAAAACTGAGTGCATTGAAAATGCAGGAGAGGTCATTAAGCAACAGAAAGAATGTGATGGAAGTTATAACCACACCTCGGGGTTAAGTAATCCTCTAAGATTCTTGGCTTTTACTGGAAGTCCACTTAGCAGTATGTTTGGGTTACAATTCTCCACACACCTTGGTTTGGTTTTTGTTTGTACTTCTGTGTTGTCATTCAAGCCTCTGTTACTGCTTAACTGGATAACTAAAACATCCTGAAGACTTCATGAGTTTTGAACACATTTATTAGGAAATTTTCATTGCTGCCAAATGTTTTGGTCTGCCAATGTGCTGATGTACCACCATCTCCCACAGAGCACAGGATTCACAGCCAATCCTGGGCAAAGTTTCTGCTGATTGCTTTTGAATTTTAAAACTTCCTTTCAAACTATGTCCTCCCCCAGCTGCTCGGTGCGGGTAGATCCGTGGTGCTAGCACCCCTCCATTTGGAGAGCTTGGCGCCGATGAGGTCGATGCTCCTGGTGATGGAATCGCTGACTGAGAAGCAGTTCAGTATTTTACAGGCCAGACAAGCCGCGGAGAAATAGCTGGAGGTATCCTGCTGCTCTTGCTGGCGGTGGACGCCGGAGGGAGCCGCAGCACAATGGCATGAGAACGCCCCTTTTTCCTCTTGCAGTCCAAGCACATTCTTCAAGAGATGTGGCTCTGCGTCTTCAGGCCTCCATCTGGCATGAAGAATCTCCTCTTAGCTCTCCTAATTGTCTACTGGATTCACAACTGTTTAACCGGTTTGCTTTTTTGAGACAGAAAAGAATCTTGGGGTTTTTTTCCCCCATCCTTGCCCCATGACATGGACAAAGGTAGTTGGACAGCCCTCATAGCTGGGAGATATGAAAAATTAACATCTTTCTGCACCTTCCCCTCTCTCTCATTCCTGTTGCTGTCTTGTGATTTGTGGGCTGCTGTCCTCCATCACAGGGTATCCTGGGGACATCCACAGCTGATGACTCAAGGTGAAGCACTCTTCCTTCTAAAAATTCAGGTATCAAGGCCACAGTATGGTGTGCTGCAGTAAATGGTGTGGGTGACTCATAAAGGAAACACATATTCCCTAAGTGCTGACTCCAGTGTCTGTAGGTGTTTACCTAAGATCAGAAGCAGTGACAGTGATTCAGCAAAAAGTTATCTTCCTTCGCAGCTGGTACTGATCCCATTATGCTAGCAGGGATGCTATAGTGATGGTAGCATGGATAAGACACAAAATTGGCCTTCCCGGAAATTAAAATCACCTGAGGCATTTCACCCCAGAGACTTCTGTGTCTCAGTGGACAGGTAAGTGATCCTGGGGCACACTATTTGTATAGGTCTTGGAGCAGCATTTAAATTCCTACTGATTTCTTTCCCTTTCCCTCTTTGTCTCCTTGGCCTTCACATATCCTCACGGTAACTGGGCATTAAGTTACACCTGACTGATAAGAAATTAATGAACTGCTGTAAGATATGTGAATGTATCGTGTCAATAATGCAGGACTACTAGTCATGTGAGTTGGGCCTGAAATGAATTTTCTTGAGTCCCACACTGCTGATGGGCTCCACTAATACCTGAGGTCTGACATCATCCTGCAGTTGCTCTACTGGTTTTGCTGAGGTCATCAGAGGGAAGGGACATGAGTTCAAGGCCTGATCCATCTATCCCCAGTTTTTAGAGGTTCACATCCGACTTTGTATCCAACCCACTGCTGAAGTGCAAACACTGCAAAGTACAGCAGCCTGGACACAATTTGTCTCTTTTTGACTCATAGTCATGCTTTCTATTGTCCCATCTACAAAACCAAGGAATTTGTCACCCCTGTATTTCCAAATCAGCAAGACAGTGCTTAGAGGGCATGCAGTCTTGCAGTCACAAAATACACTAAGATAGTCCATGAAACTCTGATTAATACCCGCTCAGCTCCTTCAAATCAGTTCAGCATTGTGAAGAACTGACCACGAGAGGATATCAGGGAGCTCTTTGCTATTTGGTCGATGACTGGGCCACGTGCTTCAGGCCTTTCATGGACAAGGTGGTTATGGTGAATTGCCAGGATTTTCCTTCTTTGTTTGCTGTGCTTTGGGGTTTCCTTTGCTGCTCTTTCTGTAGTTCTTACTATCATAAACATAGTTCCTTTCTGATCCTTTGTACTGTCTCAGGGCCAATTCCTCCTGGGTGTTTCACGTGTTCCTCCACACTTCCCTTTCTTCAAGAAGCTGAGCTCAAATATGGCTTCTCTCATGGAATTTTCTCCAAGACTGCTCTCTCAGGGGGACAGGTGACACTTTAAGCTTTACAAATATATAAATCCCTCATGTAAGCCCAGTTATGTGTGTCCATACAGAGTATGGAGTACATAGAAACACGATATTTAATTTAACTGGGGCAACTTTTCCATACAGATGAGGTTGAAGCCACAAGTAAAATGCCAGTAAAGACATGATGGATTCCCCCTCCCCTTCTCGCATCTCTTCTGGACACCACAAACCCTGGAGCAAAGACAGCAGGATTAATCCTCCTGTTTCAGCACAGTGATCAAGCACTGGAGCAGTAACCAGAGCTGGCTAAAGAAGTCACTGCTGGGAAGCAGAGTGGTGTCTTACTCCTACACAGAGAGGTTCACCAGAGCCAGTCCAGCAGACATGAAGTCACAGCTCAGTTTTCCAAACATACAGTATCTCTCTCATTTGAGATCTGGTCTTTTGTACCATTTTTATTGTCTTTTAATAGTCCTCCAAGGTGGAACAGATTTTAGTGGGTTTTTTCTACCCTTACAGTCTAAAATCAGGAGTGGTGTTTTTCTAGTCCCCCTCCCAAGAAAATCAACTTCAAAAATCCAAAAATCACACAGTGAAAGGGCTACTCCGATGTTTAGGGTTGCAGTGCGGACATGTACATCATTCTGCGATCCTCACACAGCTCTGTGAGTGCAGTAGAGGGGCTATGGAGAGTACTGGATTATAAAAGATGTGATGAAATTGGGGCAGCTTGCAGTGCCTGAATTGGACACACCCTTTCAGTTAAAAGAGGAATCAGAGTGAGAGAGGTGTACAGGTCCATGCTTAGAGAGAAGGTTTCATGTGTACATAGAGAGAGTGGGAGAAGGAATAGCAATTAAAAAGAAAATAAAGCGAAAGTATAGATTTTATATTGTGTTAATTATATTTAAAAGTAGAATACCCTGTAAGTTTTTAAACACCATTGGGGAAAGGGCAAAAGTGGCAATTTTAAAAGCCATTTGCTTTAAATTCTGTAACATTTAGAAAAGATCTGCTGTCAAAACCTTTTCTTAAACTGGCCATATCCAAAATATACAAACTGTTGAAGTCCTTCTTAGTGTCAGCAGTGACAGCACTCACCCTGCTTCTGATAGGACTTAAGAAAGAAGAACAACATTGCACTGAGTAGGAGGAATGCAAAGGAAGCTACCTGTTAGCAGACAAACTGATAAAAGTTAATATTGTGAGGAAAATTAGGAAGCACCATTTTCAGGTTTTTATCATTCCATTTCCTGTAACCCTCCGTTTCACTGGGACTGAAAAGTCTGCCTTTTATCATCATTATGTTTTGTTCTACAGCTGACATTAGAGAAATCTGAACAAGGATTTTGGGCATTACTGAAACTGCAGTGGTATAAATCACTGTCTCACCTGTAGGTACTGCTGAGTTCAACCAGATCAGCTGATTTTCTTCTGACCTTCCCCATGTACAGTGACTATTCTAACTCGATGGCAGACTGAAACTAAGGCAAGTTAATGAAAGATTAAGGCAATGTTAATGAAAACCTGTCCTAATGTGATATGTATATGCATTCGGGGTCTGCGCTGCTTTAGCTCACCTCAGTTTTAAAGAGATGAAAACAGCAACCGTTCTGTATCAACCTCAACAGCACCTTCACAAGATGCCTGTAAAAGAGCAACAACGTTCGTATCTGAAAAACCTAATTGGATACTATTATAATAATTTCTTGCCTCTGTCCATCAATGCAGCTGCCCTGATATGTATCTTTTTATGAAAAAGGACTTCAGCTATTCATCCATCATGCTTTCCTTCTTAGAATAAAAAACAGACTGGAATTTTATTTGCATGCAGCTGTAAAGAGTATTTGCATTCAAAACAAAGCCCACTGGCTTTGCTTGTTAAACTATCTAAATGTTATTTCATATCAAATCAAACCCTCTTAGCAAGGCTCCTCTGGCTATTTATTGTATCCTCCTTGAGTTTTCTTGCCATGACTGCCATCTCAGGTTTCTCTCCAATTTAATTCTTGGGTTTTTTTACTATGTTTTCCTTTTTCTGCACCTAATATTTTTTCTTCTCCTATTTCTGCATTTATTCTTCTATTTCTGTAAATGCCTTTTTCTTTCTTGATTTTTTTTTCCCTTTTCCTCCCCTTAGTGCTTTTTCTCCTGGTTTTTCTATCAGAACAAGCTTTTCTGACTCTGGCATTCTCTCTGTCTCCTTGGTTTCCTTTCAGTCGCCCAGTCGCCCTCACTGGAATGTTGGCAGAAACATATTTTTCTTTGAAAACAAAGCGTCTAAATAAGTAAATGGATAAATAAAATAGCTGGGAGCAGATGGGAGGTTTCAGTTCTAGAAGGGTCTGTATTCTGTGAGCTTTTCTCACTTCTTAGCAAAGGAGGAGATAGTTGCACTCACTGCCCACCCACCCCCAGCCTCACAGGGAGCCAGGCTTCCCCCTCCCCTGGCGTGAGGACCTTGCTTGGAGTGATGGATTGCACTGCAGTGAGGGCCTGAAGCACTGCAGGGAGAAGAGGGGGAGGGATGGGAAGGAAAGGAGGGAGGGAAGAAGGGAGGAGACACACACTGGCAGCGTCAGGCCAGGAAGGATGTAGCCGGGCTGATGAGAAGAGACGAGGGGGGGTGGGGGAGGGGTGCGGCTGGAAAACGAGGATGGGGAGGGCATGGCGGGGGTGGGCGTGCGTTTCTGCAGGCAGCACCGGTCCGAGCAGATTGGTGAGCCCAGGAATGATGGAGACACAAGGCAGTGCGGGCAAAGCTGTCACTGGGCAGCGGGGGAGACGGGCGGGGAAAATGGAAAAGGGCTAGGGAAAGGGAGGAGGGATAAAAAGTCAGAGCGAGAGAAAGTAAGGCTTTGGCTATACAGCAACGACAAAAGGACACAACTCTGGCAATCTGGATTTCCTTGGAGCTATAACAGAGGAGGCAGTGTTGATGTAGAAACACTCAAAAGGTCAAACAAGGCATTCAGCAAACCGTACTGAAATGGGCTTTCATTGCACTCCAAAGGGTGGTAACAGCATGACCTTTGGGCAGTAGCGAGGTACAGCTGTACCGCCGAAGCTACTGGCAATGGTGAGCTTGCAGCGTCTGGCTGCAGCAGCTTATTGCCCTGTGGATTTTGGCAAGGGGGACGCGCGTCCTTTTGCCTGGGCACTGTGAGGAATGCAGATGACCTCCCCACTGCACCAATTGCAAGTGCTGAAACACCACTTGTCATTGTTGCCTTTCACGCTTCTCTTCTTCCTTATTCTAATATACATTTCTCCATCTGTTCCTTATTCATCGCCCAGATTTTTTTTCTGCATTTCTCCATTTCCATCCAGCCTCCTTTCTCCATTATTAGCATCTTTTTTTTTTCCCTCAGTTCTCCTCCAGCATCACCTTCTTCCCTTCCTCTCTCTCTCTCTCTCTGTCCTTTCGCGGACGTCCCCCTGCCCACCCCAAGGCACAGCGCTGGGAAGGGGCTCGGGGCTGGGGGAGGATGGGGAGCGGGGCGGGTCTGCTGGCAGCCCTGCGATCGGCCTGCAGGACGCTGCTCCGCCCCTGCAACTTCTCAGAAAGACCCCCCCACCACCACCCTCCACCCACTCACCCCCCCCTCGGATATAGCTGGCTCTCCGCCCCCCATCGCACTGCATCAGCTGCGGTTTCCAGCTACACTGACCTAGTTCTGGCCTCCCTGCGAGGCACCTCTGTGCCCCTCCTCCCTTAGCACCTGGCCTTAGCACAGGAGGGAAGGGGAAGGGTCCCCTCACACCGTAGGGAGCCTCCTGAGCACCGTTCACATAATGGCGCCGGAGCCTGCGAGGGGAGAGAGAACTGGAGATGCAGGAGCCCGCCCCTGAATCACCTCCATCGGCTCAAGGCAGGCAAGCGGAGATGGGTGTGTAGGCACACCAGCAAGGTGGCGAGAGGGGGTATCAGAGTTAGAGGAAGAAAAGATGAAGAAACCACTCCCCATGAATGAGAGAAGTCTTGAAAAAAATCCAGATTGCCTGTTCTCATCAGATCTGGGCACAGAACTGCCGGACACAAGAGGATAACACCAACACGATGGGGATAAGCTCGGGGACGTTTAACCTGCTGCCTGAAGCTCTTTAGCTCGCAGGGCAGATGTTTATCAGACTTAATGCAGCAGAGTGCCTGCGAGGTATAGCCACCCTGTGGTTGCACCACATCCTTCCCAACAGGCGCTGAAATCCTAAGTCATCACTGCAACAGCATTCATCAAAAGACAATGGAGAAAGAGACAGAAAAGGGCAAAACGAGTCAAAAAGAGGTAAAGGAACAGGAAACAAAAGCAGGCAGGCAGGAACTTTCTCAAGATGGTAAAGGAAAAATGCAGACTGAGAAAAACAGCTGGAAAAGGGGCCAGGCAGACGACAAGGAGTGGCAAAAAGGAGATACAGAGAAAAGGAGGCATTTTCCTTTCAAATGACTGTTGCCATCGAAAGCACATTCATCCTTTTGTCCAGCTCCTCAGTACTGTTCCCTGTTTCCCTGCAGCAGAACAGCAACCTAGCTGGGAGAAATGCACTCTCGGCTTCTGGAATTGGGAGCTGCTAGTTATATACCAGCCTTTGAAGCTTACCAGCTGCTATTCACCCATTCCTTTGTTTCTGCCTCTAACTCTGCCCGCCTGGGCTTCTTTGTGCCTCGCAGTTCTCAAACTGTTCCCAGAATAAGGATAACAGAACCCTCTGACCTTTTCCAAAGTTACTTATTCAATTAGATGCATGCTCTCCTCCCTTGTGTCCCCAAACGTTGCTGTCTGGCAGGAAAAATCTTGCAATGCCCCTCTGAGCCCCTTTCTTCTGTCAGGATTGTGCCCTGAGCCTGAGCCTCGTTTCAGATGCTGAGAACAAGGGGGTTCCCATTCCTTCTATTCCACCACCTGCACAGACCACTGTTATTTTGTCTCAGTATTTACAGTAAAATAATTATTTCCCCCGCAGGAGCCTGCTGGCTCCCTTCCCACCGCCTGGCATAGGAAGCGGGCAGTCGCGCCCTCCCCCTCCCCGCGCGTTCGGCGCTGGCCGCCTCTCCACCCCAGGACCAGCAGGGGATGCAGGGCTCCCTGCACCGCGCTACGCGGGCAGCATCACCCCCGCTACCCCAGCCCCACTGCCCCCCTCCCGCTCCCCCGCCTCGGGGCACTGCCGAGCCCGGCCGGCGCTGCCGCCGGCGGCACGGCGGTGCTGGCAGCCGGCCCGGCGGCAGAGACCTCGCCGCCGCCAGTCGCGGCCGGGCCGCGGGCAGGCTTTATTCAGAGGCAGCGGTGGGCCCGGCGGGATGAAGCGCACGGAGCCAGGCACATGTGTGACGGACCCACCTACAAGCTGCGGTGTTGCATTCTGGAGGGGATGGTGCTGGGTCAAAATGCTTTTGGGACTGAGCCAGTGAAACCTGGAACCTCCTGCAGACCGCCTTAGCTGGAAGTCCTTTTTATTAGCAATAGTGTCTCCATTTTCTGCTATCTTACAGTAGTTTATTCAGAACAGCAATTCGTATAACAGGCAGAACCAATGAGAAACTTAGGTTGTATGAAATTAAAGACGATTTTGCACCATTTGGCATAAGTCCTCATTTTACACGGTATGAAACAAGAATGATACGGCCATTTCTTGTTGAAACACAGTCCAGAACTTGTTTCCCTCCATGGGACCATCTGTGTTCATATGTGAACCCAAGCATTCATGTGTGAACACAGGCATTTACCTTGCCTTATACATATTTTTTTATTATGCAGTCATCCAAGCAGGAAGCAAAAACATCGCTATGAGATTTGGCTGACCAAATGAGTAGCTGCTGAAGACACAGGGAGCACACAGTCAGCACACAGGGAAATGGGTATAAATAATTAGGCTTAGCAACATCTGCAGGTTGGATTTTCCACCATTTTTCTATCACAAGGTCATACACCCAACCAGAGACAGCATGTGAAACTTTACAATGTGAAAAACAGGATAATGTCCTGCAGACTTTGGCTTCAGGACTAAACAGCTGGTTTGCAGTTTTAGTGAACTCAGTGACAAAAGATGTTTCATGGAATCAACCGTGAAATCAGATTTTGCATACATTAAGGCTTTGGACCAGTCCTTACATTATGCATTACAGAGTGCATGGGAAAAATCTCAAAAGAAAGGTGCCAGGAATCTCTAGTGTTCAGAGGCATCCATTCCTTGCTGATACTGTGTTTCTTCCCTAAAGGGTGAAACGTGGTATTCTGGATCACTGACACACTCCTCAGTATTGTCCTTGCACTATTAAATAGTAAGAATTTTGTCCTGAGGATGAGGTTTATGGGTAAAGACCTCACCTTTAGTGGGTAAAAAAGAATAGAAAAAAGAGGTCTTGCCTAATTCTAGGGAAGTGTAACATCTACATCCAACTCAGCTGCAGTGACAACTCTTCAGAAAAAACCCAACTCCTCAAAAGCTTCTGCAGCAGTGGGCATATCATGGGTGGGCATGTCCTGAGTAGTAAACTGACCCTTTGTCCTGTTCTACCTTTCCAAGAAATAGCAAAAGACTTTCGGGACTCTTTCCAAACTCACTTAGGTTTCTAGATGATGGGAAATTGTTCTAGAGATATAGGTTATCCAACCTGTGACAAAGTACTACAACTCCTGTAGCTCAATGAACAGTAATAAAAAGGATACAAGGCTACATTTTGCATGTGAGAGAGCTGTGAAGGTACATGGTAGTTGGTGGAATAAATTGTTACTGATAATCATAAGACCCAGCTGAAACATCTCAAATGGTTTGAGATCAAATATCTTACTGTTACCGTGACGAGTGTTTTTCCTGTACTTGTAGAATGACTTCCTCTCAGATGTCTTATACCCAAAAGTGCATATGTGTGGCCAAAAATTTACATTCCTGAATTTCCCAGCTGTGCAATTCTCCTCTTTCCACAAACTGCTAATGATGTTTGAGCAGGAGAGGCACCTGCCTTACAGCTTGGCTGCTTATTGAAATATAAAAGAAAAAGATTCTGCTATTATTATGTTACTGTACTTCTAGTTATATAAATACTAATGCAGACATTTTTCTTTCCTCTTTGCTTTATGCTGTCTTAAAAACAGCATACATGAATCCAGAAGAAATCCTAATCTGAAATACACGTACATGCTAGGCGATGGGCAGTGGTTGCACAATATTCAGCAGAGCAGTGATACCACACTAGCTCTTTGTTAGCAAACTCCCCGTGTAAACAAACCCTGTGCACCTCACAGCCTGAAATTACAGCTTTTGTAAGTGTGAACTTGGTGCACATGGGAACTCTATTCCAGAAGGCTTTAGCATGTAGTAATTCTGTCTAAGAAGATAATGTTTTGTTATTGTCAAGATAACAGAAATACTGTTTAGCATTTTGGTGTTATTTATTTATTTATTTACTAGTTTACCCTGCTGGTACTTGCCTATGATTGCCTCCTGCTCTCAAGTTATACTTTGAGTTGGCATTTAGGCAAGTAGGAGGTTGTAGCTGCTGGGGGTTGGTCTCTTCTCCCTGGCAACTATCAGTAAGACAAGAGGGCATGGTCTGAAGCTCTGCCAGGGGAGGTTTAGTTTGGATATTAGGAAGAAATTCTTTATAGAGAGAGTGATCAGATATTGGAATGGGCTGCCCAGGGAGGTGGTGGATTCTCCGTCCCTGGAGATATTTAAGAAGAGACTGGATGTGGCACTTAGTGCCATAGTCTAGTAAGTGTGGTGGTAGTGGATCAAGGGTTGGACTTGATGATCTCGAATGTCTTTCCAACCCGACTGATTCTATGATTCTATGTATTTTTCCTTATACTATTGTAAAAAGTCAGACAGATGTCTTGGAGAACAACTCAAGCACACAGGCGAGCATTGGATCGTGTCTGTGTAGCTGGGGATTTTGGCCTCTGACATCATCTGTGAGGTAGCTTTGCCTCACACGCATAAAGCAAATAGTTTTCAGAGGAGCACCTGAATCACACTTGAGGTTTGGGGAGTAGGACCCAGATGTTTGCAGAACCAAATGAACAAATGAATACCCTTCAGCAAAGTCAGTCTTAGAAATGCTCAATGATGTTTGTGTTATGGGTATTTTAACTGCCAGGTATAATTTTGCAGAAGATATACCAAAAGTGGAGCATATGACACCACAGTACAGCATTGTGCAGTATGAATGAATAAACATTGCAGCTGATTTTAGGGCATTCTCTCTTCCAATACATATGTTACTCCTGTGGAAGTCAGTTCCATCATGTCGGTTAAACATCATGGATACTGGATGGAAGGTTTGGATGGCTCAGCTTTACCCTGCAACTGCAGGTGGGGAAGTCTGGAATGGTCACATGTAGATGAACTGCGCTGGGGAGGCAAAGAGTATGTAAACTGTCTGTTGTTCAGGTGGGAGAATTAAGGTGAGTGGGACAGAACCGCCACATGCTGAAGAGGCAGAAGAAAGCAGGTTGAATGGTAACCTTCATGTTATGATGGGTGTTCGAGGGTATCAGAATGACCAGGTATGTCCCATCTTTGCAAAGCTGGGAGCGCACCACAGGTTAGCAAGAAACACAGACATTGTTCCCCTGGGGCGCAGAGTGTATGTTTGCTGTGTCTAGAGGTTCTGAAGGTTGGTGAAGGAGAAACTCACACAGGACAATGTGGAATATACAGCTGATACGATACAGAGAATGAAAAGGGTGTGGTACGAAGTAAGCTGAGTAGGTGTGCCATAGAAACTGATAAACAAGGTGTGTTGGTTGATATAGGAGATGTGTCACATTCCTCTGCTGCCAACAGTTATTATTTTGGAGAAATGACAGCAGCGAAGGATGATGCAGCCCTGGCTGCGCACTGGGTACATCAGGCACATGATGGCATATGGTGAGTGGTGCGTAGGACATGTCACACACGACACAGGACAAGGGGACATAGTCTCAAGCTGTGACAGGGGAAGTTTACGTTGGACACTGAGAAATTTCTTCACAGAAAGGGTGATTAGATATTGGAATGGGCTGCCCAGTGAAACGATGGAGTTACCATCCCTGAAGATGTTTAAGGAAAGACTGGACGTGGCACTCAGTGCCATGGTGCAGTTGACATGGTGGTGTTCTGTCACAGGTTGGACCCGATGATGTCAGAGGTCTGATTACGTGATTCTGTCACACCTTTAACGTGAAGGATGAGGGTTCTGGGTTTGCATGCCACACGCCAACAGCAGCAGTGACGAGCGCGACAGACATTGTACATTTTGGTGACGGTGTAGCAGCTTGTGCTGTGCTGGGGCTGGTCACCCGTGGCAGTGGGATGGCGTCTGCACCCCCGAGTGGGCAGTCAGGGGTGGAAGGTGGGGACTGCAGGAGAAGCTGGGTGGGCATGGTGGGACCTGGGCTGGGGTCTGCCATGGCCGTGGGAGCTGGACTGAATCCCCAGCTAGGGCAGGGGAGAAGGGCAGGAACAGGCAGGAAGAAGAACATGAGGAAAAGCATTGCCAGCATGTCCAGGGAGATGGTCCTGTCCCTCTGCTCAGCCTTGGTGAGGCCGCATCTGTAGGGCTGTGTCGAGTCTAGGCTCCTCATTAAGGAGAGACATGGAACTTCTGGAGCAGGTCACACATGGAACTCCTGGAGCAGGTCCAGCAGATGACAACGAGTATGACTGGGGGACTGAAGCATCTCTCTTACAAGGGAAGGCTGAAGGAGTTGGGCTTGTTGATCCTTGAGATCACTGAGAGGGGACCTCATCAATGTGTGTAAGTGCCTGAAGAGAGGTGCCAAGTGGATGGATCCAGACTCTTCTTGGTGGTGCAGAGCTATAGGACAAGAGGAAACGGGCAGAAACTGATACACAGGAAGTTCCACTTCAATATAAGGAAGAGGTCACCGTGAGGATGCCCAAGCACTGGAACAGGTTGCCTCGAAGGGGTTGTGGAGCCTTCCTCCCTGGAGGTATTCCAGAACCGTCCGACACAACCCTGTGCCGCGTGCCGCCCTAGGATGGCCCTGCTTGAGCAGGGCGGTTGGAGCAGACGACCCGCCGCGGTGCCGCCCGTCCCGTCCCCTCCCGTCCCCTCAGGTCCGGTCCGGTCCCGATCTCGGTCCCGGTCCCGAGGTTCCGCGGGCGGCCGGGGCCGTTGGGCAGGGCCGGCCCCTCCGCGCGGGCGGCACGTTCGGGCCCCGCCCGGCCCGGCCGTTACGGCACCGCCGCCGCTCCGCTGTGAGGCGGCGGGAGCGGGAGCGGGCGGCGGCGGCGGGCGGGGGGGGACTCGGTGCAGGGAACAGCCGCGGCCTCCTCGCCTCAGCCGCGGGGAGGAGGGACACCGAGGAGGGGGGAAGGCGGAGGGTGGGGGGGAGGTTGAGGGAGGGGGGCGAGCGTCGCGTCGCGTCGCGTCGCCCGCTTCCCTCTAGGACCGCGCCGCCGGCGGGGAGGAAGGGGCGCGTCTCTTCCCCGGAGCCTTCTTCGCCCCGCGCCCTCTCTTCCCAGGCCCGGTGCCGGAGGGGGTGGGGGCGGGCGCCCCGCGGGTCCCCTCAGGCTCGGCGGTGCCCGGGGCGGGTGAGATGTCGGGCTGAGCGGGCGAGAGCCCGCGGGGGTGGGGTCCGCCGTGCCCGGGGAGGGGGCGGGCGGACGGGCTGGCGGGCAGGGAGGGGTGGTTGGGACCGTCCCCTCACAGCCGTCCCGCCCCGCCGCCGCCGCCGCGCTGCGCCCATGGTGATTGTGCTGCATCCCCCGCGCGCGGAGCGGGGCGAGCTGCCCGCGCCTCCCGGCCGGGGCGCCCAGGTGGGTGGCGGAGGGGGAGCGGCGGCGGCGGCCGCTCGTTGTGCGCGGGGAGAGGGCCGGGGGGATGTGAGCGGGGGGGTCCGCGCCGCGGTCCGGGACCCGCCGTTCCGCGGGCGGGTCGCGCTGCCAGCGCGGGGTGGGGACCGCCGCACCCACCCCCCCCCCCGGGCTCGCACGGCGGCCGCGACCCCGCACGGGTCCGTGGGGATCCGCGGTGGCTGCGGGGGCAGGTCTGCACGTGATGGAGGCAGGAGTGTGTGTGGCTGGCGTTGGGTCTGGCAACGAGATCTTCCCAACTAGGTTTCTTCTCCCCTTTTGTTTTCTGATGTTTAAAGAGCACATCGGTGACTCTACTGCCTGGCGCCTATCAGGGACTCCGTTCCTCCAAGTGTGCCACTGTTAATCTTTGATTCCATCATTTAAGCAAGCATTCTCTAGACATGTTCTTTTTTTCTTTTTGTTACCGTTTATAAACCACTGTTTATTTTCTGTGGCAGAATGGAGTTCCGTGCATAGGAATATATGCTCCTAATGCATAGGAATACGTGCTCCTGACCTGAAATGTACTTTTCTCGAGCCTCCTCATCTGAATCCTAAAGGTTATTCTGGGGGAGGGGTTTAAAAACTCGCACAAATAAATGGAATTCTTTCTGTAGGTTTTAAAACTTAATTTCTTCCTGTGTTCATGTGTAGGTACAGGTTTATCTTTCCACTGAATGTACATTCTTCAGTAAAAGAACAAGTGGCTTAGCCTTCTGGGGTCTTTTTCTCCTTAAAATTGGTATCTGTGGTAGTATAATGGTGGAAATTCT
Source organism: Pseudotriccus pelzelni (assembly GCA_035584735.1). NCBI lineage: Eukaryota > Metazoa > Chordata > Aves > Passeriformes > Tyrannidae > Pseudotriccus > Pseudotriccus pelzelni. The sequence continues at coordinate 28,817,571 of JAWMRA010000001.1, forward strand.
TTAAAGTTGCACATTTTCCCTAGTTGTATTCATCTCACAGTTTTCATTTGACTTTGCTTATTGTCTTGAATGGCACCTCTTATTCCTTTGGGATTTAGTTTATCTGTGTTACACACCTTTATATGTTTATTTATGTCTAATAGGGACGTTTCTTCTTTTTTTTTCCTCCCTAGGTGTTGGTGTCTTCAGAGTCATTTAGGCGTTTAGTTCTGAGGAAGTAGAGACACAAGGATTGAGTCTGTTTTACGTAGAAAGCTACAGCTCTTCACCAGTACTCTTTTTAGTCCTTCCTATCCCTGCTGTAGGGGAGGACAATTTGGAAATTATTTTAACAGTCGTTTACTCCCCTTCCCCCCTCAGAAACCTACCCTGGTCCCCGAGGCATCTGCTAGACATTGCCTGTTATAGGACCAGGAGAACGTTCTCATCATCATCATCATCCCTTGCTTGCTTTGCGAGCTTCAGTAGTTCCTTCGGAGTGTAGTGCAGAGAGGCATCCAGAAGACTTCCTTGCCACCCTTTTTGGTTAGTAGAGGATCCAGGAAAAGGGGTACCTAGCAAGACACGTGACCTCCTTAAGGGAGCCAGAACTGAAGCAGCACTTAGCACGCTGAAGGAAACACCCATCTTTAGTGTCTTTTTCGTCTTCCACTCCTTCCTCACCAAATTTCTGGTAAGTCTCTTCAGTCCATTCATTCACGCAGTGCATGTTTCCCTTCCCCCACTCCAGGCGCTGGGAGAGGCATGCACAGAGACTGTGGGGTGGGGGAAGGGAGGAGGGAAAACTGCCTGTGTACACACGGAGCAGGGAGGAGAGGGGGGTGTTGTGCCACACTGCAGGGAAACCTGGCACAGGTGGAAGAGCCTCTCATCAGAAAGGCAGCTGATGTGCGAGGAAATGTGTGTTTTATTTGCACATGGGCGTGCGTGCGCACACAGGGATGGTGGAGGGGGGTGAAAAAGCTGTTGTAGGAAAAAATACCAAGAAGTAGAAGGATGGCTGATGCTGACCAGTATCGGACTCTTGTTGCAGAGAGGAAAGAGAATGGATTATTCAGTGGTGATCGGGAAGTGGGGTGTGTGAATGAGGAATCTTAACCATCTACTTGCAAGCATGAACATAGAAGAGGAAAGACGGGGTGGGGGGGTGTGGATGTCTGCCTTTTAGAGGCAGTTGTGCCTGGGAGGATTGCTGCTAGCATCTTGAACATCACTCAGTGCAAAGGTGGAGACAAGCAGATGAAAGCCATCACTGAGAGTGCAGTTGCCCGTCTGCAGGGGGGGGATTGTACTGGGAATGAATGGGAACAATTAATATATTCCCATATCCTTTGGCTTTTGCAGTCTACAAAACTCCAAGGGAAAAGGAGGTGAATACTGTGATATGCTTTCAAAGAGGTGTGCTTGGGTTCACCTGCCTGCAGAGACTTTAAATTCTACAATACATGTGTAAAGGGTGGATGATAATGCAGCAGCACTGGAGAGATTGCGCTGCAGCTGCTCAGTATATTAGATAAAATGCATTTAAATAAATGTTTTAATTTTTCAGATTCTTCGGGTTTTAAAAATGTGTTCTTTCCAGAGAGTCTTAGTTATGTGACAGTCTCAGGAAAACTAGTTTTTGATACATAAAAGAGTAATTTTTCTTGATGTTGGCCTTAAGCATCACCATAAAGGAGCATTGTCAGGAATGAGTTGATTTACCATGGATTTATTTTTTGAAAGATGTCAGTTCTTATCTCAATCAGCATGGGATGTATTCATCATTCATACATTTTCTTTAGATGATCATCATTCTGGTACCTTTGTGTGGAAGAAAATTACTTGTGCTTTATACTCGAAACAGCTGTGAACTGTTTGCAGACCTGTTCTCCTTATGGCATAGAAAGTCCTATTTCTGGGATGTTTCAAATACTGCTCTCCTCTCATTAAGATGAGACGGAGACTTCTATGACAGCGTATGGCGGGTTATGTGTTGGGTCATGTGCTGGATGACTGTTTGTTAGCTGTTTAACTGGTCTACTGTCTAAGATTGACTTTATAATTCAGATCTGCCTTGAGGTATCTCCTGAAGGAGATAACTTGCAAGCATCTGCCAAATGTTCTTACGTCTTCAGTGTCTCGAAATGTGGCCTTCTAGCATTCTAGAAACTGCTGCAGTGGTGGAGACAATCAGTTTATTGGAAATATGTACTCAGTTTCAAACCTTAGCTAATTTATGATGAAAAAGAAGTCAGAATAAGTTTTCCAAGCTGAATAACGCTGTTTTGGAAATGAGTATTAAGGAATAAGCATCAATGATGCTATTAGTATTAATCGTAGTGAGGTGAGTGCTTGGAGCTGTGTTTTTCCTAGTTCTGTTTCCCATGGCAGTCATGACTGTCAGTCTCCTTGCTCATTCCTTCTCGCTTCCATGAGATTTTTATTATCATTATCTCAGCTTTAGGGATCCAACATACCTAGTGGTGTGCTAAAACTAGGGTTAGGTTTTATCTATATTAACTGCTGGAATCTGTGGAGTTTGTGTTAGCTGCACAGTGCTGCTGTAACTGAGCCTGAGAGTCTGAGCCAAGCTCTAAAAAAAGGGAGATTCTGGGAGGGGCTGATGGTAGTAATTGTTCGGCTAACTTGTTTCCCAGGTCACGGTATAGTCAGTGGCAGTGTGCTACAACATCAGATCACAGCTCGAGCAGTTGAAATAGGTAGATAATATTGATTCTTAATGCTACAAAACATGTGGGCTTCCATTTATCATTCCCACTGGGAAGAAATAAGTTAGACTTTTTAATTTACAAAAGCATTGAGTGGTTGCATTCTGAGCAGAAAGAACACAGAACGGGTTTTGTTTGCATACTAGGTGTCTTTTATCTTACACATTTACCAGTAAAACATAAATTAATTATTATCCCCTAATAATGGGTTTCTTCTTAGAGGTAATACATCATGATAAAAAAAAAAAGAGACTAGTCCATTTTTCTCCTGCTTTTGGGTGTTGAAGATGGGATAAGGAGTAAATGAACAATGGAGACCAGCCTCACATTCCTGGAGACAGGTCTCTAATCTCTCTGTAAGGAGAAGACGCCTTCAAGGCAAAATGAGTAGTCTTCAGAGAACTGTCTCTAGACAGCTTGATCTGATTGGCTGAATTCCCTGTTATTTCAAGAAAACATATTCCTGTATGATGTAAAGTAGAAAAGGAGCACAGTGAGTGCTTTTGTTAGAACAGCTGCTAAAGGTGTACTGCAGATTGAAGGAATGCGGGAGGAAATAGGTTTGCATGTGATGGGGACCGGGGAGGAAGCTGCCGTGTCCTTGCCGGAATAAAGCCTAGCTTAAGCAATACAAGGGTCCTACAGCTCAAAGTTGAGGTGAGTGTTCCGTTCCCTCTATAAATTGCTAAGAATCTGTTCCACGCAGTTTCCTGAAGCTGATGCGTCAGTGTTTGCTTGGCTGCCGTGACACAGAGTTTGATTTTTATGAGAGCTTTTACTTTGATACCGTCCTTGTTGCTTCTCCCAGTCCATTTTATGCAGTTAGGTTTATGGTTATTTTTTGCTTTTAATTTCATAAATCTATTAAATAGTTTTTGAAGGATTGTACTTTGACTGTAGTAGGTAGCTTTGATTGAAAACTACACTTCATCTGGTCATCTTGAACATACTTAAACATCTGCTCTTCCCCTTATATATACCATACTTACTTTGCAATAGATTCTCTCATGGATTAGGAAGTATTCCATGCACACCCAGCATTGTCTGAGGCTGTGTCTTTTGGATTGAAGTGGGTGGAGTTGGTTTTCAAGGAAAAATTCTGGCAATCATATCCAACTTGAGAGCTTAATGCTCTTGTGCATCTGACTGCAAGGCCAGCTTTCCTCCTACAGACCGTTTTCTTGAGAATGTGTGAGGGATTGTTAAGATGTTTGGGTTAATAGGGTAAATTGCACGTTTTGTGTTCTGTGAGACTTCTTACACAAGCAAAATAGAGATTGTAAGGAGAAGCTGAAACTGATGGGTAGATTCTGTTTTTAGGAACAGAATGTTAGTGTGAAAAAGACGGACAGATTTTTTCCAGGTGGAAAAAAAAGGTGGTGTAGGGTTGGGAGAGAAAGAACGAAGAGTTAGGATTACCAGTTTCTGTCTCTGCTGCTGGCTTGTAGCTTGATCTAAAGTGAATTTCTTAATCTTTGCTCCCAGACTTGAGGTTGTTACCTGCTTTCCTTAAGATAGAGTGTTAGCTTTTGTACATACATTTATAAAACCCCTAAGATTTTGAGGGAATGAGACATAGTATTAGGAGGGAGATCAATACCCATACCTAAGGCATTTTTGTATGGCTGCGCATTCGGTGTGCTTATTGAGATACCTGGATGGCTCTTCTCAATGAAGCTGTAGCTTCTTTCAGAAGTAGAAGAACCATTGCCCTTTGCTGATTTTTTAAGAATTTGAGTGCTGAAATGGCATCAGGGAGAGATGATGGCAGACTTAAAGGGGTGGAGATGGGGCGATGTAGGAAAGAGGCTTGAGAAAAATGGGACTGGACTGGCCAAAAAATTAAGGGTTACTGGCAAGCTAAAATGGGGAAAAAAACCTTGTTTTTTTGCACCAGTGTTAGAACCCGTGCAGAGGGGGAAAAAGCAGGCTGAAAATATGTGTTGTTTTCTGATTTTTGGGGGTTTTTTTTCGGTGGAGAGAAGGTGCGGCTGGTGTGTTGGCGGGCTGTCCTCCCGCGCTGCGTTGCCGGGGCGGGGCGGCAGGTGGCGCTGCGCCGCCTCGCCCGCCCCTCGGGCAAATGGCACCGCCGAGGGACGGTGCCCGGCGGGGACATCGCTGCGGAACTCGGCCCGTCCCGCTTCCTAGCCGAGCGTGTTGTTCCGGGAAGTTTTATGTAAACTGCCACGTAGAGAGATCCATCGTTGAGAGGGGCGAAAGTGGGGCTGGAGCTGATAGTTGTCAGCCATTGGGAGCCCAAGCCGCATCTTGCCCTTTTCCACTTTGGCTGCTTTGAAGAACAAAGAGGTTCTTTGAGATATCAAAAGATATTCCTTACAACCTGCCATACCCATTTTCCTGCTGGAGCAAACACTCCTTTTCCGCCTTTACCTTGAACATCTTGACTGCTGTCAAGGGCTAGTCTGGATCTATGACTGCCTTTCCCAAGCTTCTGCTTGCTTTCAGTCTATTAGGATGAAGAACTGTAGTCCTTGGCTTTATTGTTGCTCCTCATTTACCAAAGCAATGGAAAAAATATCTTAGTCTTTGTTTGTTGTCATTATGGTTCTCAGTGCCAGGAGTAGAAATGTCCACTTAACCTTTGCTGTTTGTGTTAAGAAAAAGCTGTACTAGTAGAAAAAACTTGCTTTTTGATTACAAAAAAAAAATCTGGTTCTTGTGGTTGTAGCTAAACAATCCTTTTGTCCCAGGACCTGCTGCAGAAACTAAAATTCTTTGTAATATCAAATGATAGCACTTGTATACTTATTGTCTTTCTGTATTTATTTATCCTTCTGATAGCAGGTCCTGGCATTAGGACTATCAGGCGAAATTCCTATTTCTATCCCAGATTTCAGTTCTCTTTGGAACTTATGTAGGATATATTGATGAAAATAATGATTTCTACCTTTTTATTTTAATAGGAAAGTTTTAAATCTGACACTGAAAGCAGCTCTGGTTTTCTCCAGAATTCTTTTTCCCTACGCCATGCTGCTTCTTGTCTTTCTTGAATGTAAATGAGTGGTCCATTAGCATACCTGTAATTGTTTTACAGCTTTTAAAATATTTCAGTAAAAATGTATTCAGTCAAGAATAGCTCAAGTCCTCTGTATTCAAAGCAAAAGGAGCAGTACCTTGCTGTTATCCGTTCTAACACCATTGAATTTCTTCCGTTTGAACTGTTTTTTCTGTTCTTGGTGCTGAATTCATTAGTGCTGTTTATGTATAAAGGTGATTTTAAAAAATGATTTGGAGCAAGAAGGGGCTAGTACTGAGATTCAGACTTTGATTTTGCTTTATTTTACATATATTATTAATGTTCTGTATTCCTAACATTTTGTTGATGCTCCTTGTTCCATCCTTTTTTTTTGTTATTTTGTGTTCTGGATACTACTAAATATATTTCTAAGTATATTACGCAGTAGATGTGAAGTAGTTGAAAGAGCAAATCAGTCCTAAATAGTTATCTGGAAAATTCTGTTTTAATGAATTTCTTCTGTTCTTCTGGGCTCCTTTTTTAACATAAAAAATTTGTCACACTCTACTTTCTTTCCTATGTGGTGGAAAGGGACAAATCAACTCTGTCACTGGGTGCTTTAGCAGTACCGAGGAGAGGGGCTGAGTTATTTCAATTGTAGGGAATTATCCCAATAGTGAAGTTGAAATTCTGGCCTTCAGACATGGCCACTCAAAGTGTATTAAGTTCTTGTCATGCTTCTTAGTACTGTCAAGGAATGGGGATGCCACTACCAGTACCAGCAGTTATATCATTTTGTATACTTCTTGTGAAGAAAACTAGGATGAGGACCAAGACCTGATTACTAGCCTTTAACATTCCATCAGGTATAAATGGATTTGTTTGTGTTGTTGGTACCTCGGTGGCAGGTTAGGTATAGACATTATTTTGCCTCTTGGAGGTTGGAAGTTGCAGTCTGTTGAAAAGGACTGACTTGTGCAGAGGGAGAGGGACTTGGTACAGGCAGGGATTGAGAATGACGTGCTCTAACAGAGTCTCATCTTCTCCACTGTCTAGCAGTTCCATTGAAAGGAAACCTTGAAGGTTGCAAGACAAGTCCAAGATGTGCAGTTCAGTTGCTCCCAGGCTGTGGTTCTTAACAGACCGTCGCATCAGAGAAGATTACCCTCAGCAGGAGATTCTGAGAGCACTGAAGGCCAAATGTTGTGAAGAGGAGCTGGATTTCCGGGCCTTGGTGATGGATGAAGTGGTGCTGACCATCGAGGATGGAAATCTTGGTGAGAATGAGCTGAGGCTGGGAATGCGCTGAAAGGGTACTTTGAAAAAGATTGTAAAGTGGAACATCTGTACTCTTTAATAATGAATTCCATGTGTGCCAGACTATCTGTCATTCATCATCTAAATCGTAGATGTACGTCATACCATGTTTTTTAGCATTTGTTATGTTCATTGAATATAATTGTTAAATTTGCTAATTTTCAGTAGAACCATTTTTGCCTGCCTTCTGCAGAAAAGAGAGGAGGGTTGTTTCATTTCAGGATAAGAACTATGGACCTCTGAATTAGTAAGAAATCATGGAGCTGAAGTTTTGCCTAGATAATTGAAGTTTATGGGTCACATTTAAGAGTTTCAGAGGGAATTTTTTCTTCTGTTTGTATTCTAACTTCAGAATAGAAAACACATTTTAAATAGTCTAAAAGGAATTTTCAGGGAATGGTACAAATTGTTATAATGTGGTATAGACTATAATGTAACATAACTAAAGCATGCTGCTCTATGCATGTAGAGTTATGTATGTGCTAAAAAAGAATGGTGGTGAAAAACAAAGTATGTGCATCCGAATAATTTGAACTATTACTACAATTTGCAGTGTTTAAACCTAAATGGTAAGATTTCTGTTTTGTTCAATTAGTTTTTTTTTTTTTCCCTGTGGTGATTAAAAGGAAAAAGCAAGACTGTGTCAGAAATGTTGAATAAAAAGATGCCATAGATAGTAAGCTTATATGATAGGAGGAATATTAATACCACCAATGTCAAGCTGTGTAACACAGTTTATTTTTGTTTCAATTTTTTTATTTGGATTTCCTAAAGTAAGGAGACTGCAATGTTGTTCTTTCTGTACCTTTACCTCTTCCATTCCTCTTCCCCATATATCAGTCAAAAAAACCCCAAAAGAGTCGGGATCCGGGGAAGAATTACATTTCCAAAAGTTGTATTAGGGTAATCCTGTGTGGGAACAAAATATGAAAGTACCTTCTGAAGCTCTGAAGAAGAGGCTGCCATGTGGTCATATTCCTTGTTCCTTATTGGGAAATCTTACATAGGAGTGGAATCATAGAAGTGACTCTGGGGAAGAACTTTGGTCAGAATTTTTACCCTATTGTAGGATCCATCAGGCATAAAATGTATGCATAGAAAAACCAGTATCTTTTATTCTGGTATTACCAAATTTTACTTACCTCTTCTGCCTTTTAATCTGATGAGTCTATGATTTTTAGCACAGATTGAAATTCTGTAGGATGTCTTCAAATCTAGATAACTTCTTGTCAGAAAGTCTGAACATCTTACTGCTCTGAGTGTGCTTTCCTTTGGACAGCATGTTATGTGAAGGCAGCCATCCTAGACTTTAGCTGCAGTCTCTGAGATGCAAAATTAGTCCTCCACCATTTCAGTATAGTTTTTATTTTTGGTGATGATTTCTTCTTTCCTGTCTTCTGTCTGTTTTGGGGGAATTAAATATGGCAAGCATAAATTGTGGACCTTTCTCCTCTCTTCTGCCTAATGGCTCCTAATGCTGCGTCTATTGCTGGAAAAAAGATAAAGTATGCAAGTCAGAAAATTAATGTGGAGAAATATGTAGTACAAGAATGAGAAAAATTAAGGAAATTACTAGAAAGAAAATCCAAAATACATGAAGTTATTCTCATACAAGGTGTTCATTCAAAATGACGTAAATAACTAACTGGTTGAAAAGGAGTGAGAAAAAAATGCTGAAAGACTGCAGATAGAAATTTTGTTACAAATAGACTGGACTGTCTAACTGTGGGTTTTTTTTCTGAGAGGTGGGAGTTGTCTTGTATCAAACAATTCTTTCTCATGGAAAGAGATGGAAAATCTTCCCTCTCACTTTCCAGTTCTGTTTCCTAGACCTATTGCACATGTTTTGATACAGATTTCTGGTGGAAGACACAAGATAAGGCTTTGTGTTTCATTTTCCTTGTTAAAGTCCTCAGTTGGCCTACAAAAAGGTGTCCTGGAACAATATCCAGGAGGTAATGCATCCTGTACCCTTTTAGTTATCTACTGTTGTGTGAGGGATCCCAGTTAAGTAAAATTTTGTACAACATAGAGGAATGGTTTAAGAGAATGTGTCCTTACTGGATAATGACCTGCTTTTGCTTCCTTTTCTGTTGTTTTTTGTGTTGAAAGCTTAATAATTCAGGGCTCAAACTCTGAAGGTAATACGTGATATTGGAGGAAGTAATAGTGGTTTTTTTGTCACAATCTATTCACCCTTTGATTAGAGTTTTTTTCTTTTTTCCTTTAAAAGAATGTTAACTTTACAAAGTCAAGTTGGAAATTATAGGATGCTATTTAAAAATATGGTATTTCTGTAGGTGATATAGTCAATAATCTTGTGGATTTGCTGACTGTCAGGAGCACGGCGGGAGGCTTCAGAGACCAAAAACTCAGCACAGGACATTAAAAAGCTTGGAGTTATTTACCTCACAGGGCTAGAGTGGAAAAGACACTTCTGAACTTAGGAAAACTGAGCAGAACAGTGGGATACGTACCAGAATCGAAAATTGGTGGAAGTGACAATCACGTGGTGTGCACCTTGACAGTGGAGCACACTGATGCATCACTGAAGCCTAGAGCCAAAGGCATAAATGGGAAGCTTTTGCAATGCTGAGGTTTACAAGATTTGTGTATGTCAGAAGTGATGAGATCTGCCGTGGCAGAAGGGAAAGGGGAGGAGATGGGGTTGTTTCAATCAGTGGATACAGCAGCAGCGACTCCTTGGGACAGTGCTCTGCCGTGCTGCAGGGCTGGATGGCGAAGCATGGCTGGATTCCCAGGAAAACCAGCAGTGTAGGCCCAGCAGTCCCTGCTGATTCATTTTCTTCCACAGCTGAAACTCAGGATGGCTCAGGATCCCAAGCACCCCACACAGCCCCAGTATGACTGGCCACGTGATGAAGCAGCATGCAGCTCAAGATCCACGTTAGATTCCTCAACACGAGTCCAAAAATCATTGTTAGTGGAAGTGAAGAGATGTAGGATTAATTTTTTTCCTTTGAAGTCTAGAAGGAAATTCTTAAACTGATTTATGCTTAAATGGTTTTGGAAATAATTTAAGTTCAACAAGTATTTTTTGAAAATAATTATTATTTAACACTTAAAGAAGCGCCTGCTTACCCAAGCCATGCATTCCTGTTTCCTTTGCACCCTGGCAGTAGTACTCTGTAGATTTCCTAGGCAAAAGGTGAGATGGGGTAAGAGCTGTATAAAAGGACAAATTTTTCTGCTGCCTTGGTGGGCTGAACCTGCTGAGTGGTTACTGAATCAGATATACACAACATTGTTGCACATGAATCAAAGTATCATAGAGTCAATTAGGTTGGAAAAGACCTCTCAGATCATGGAGTCCAAATGGGCAGGAAAAAAGTGGAGGGTGATATTGCATCTGGTCTGATTTAAACTGGCTCAGTGTAGCTGTAGCCTAAGTTTAAGAGCTAAATTCTTGAAGCTAAACCAGTTTAGTGTGATCTACTGTGGAATGGAGCAGCTGTGTTTGTCTTGTCCCGTTCCAGCGCTGCTGTTCCTGTTTGGCCTGTATAAGGTCTTCATGTCTCTCTTGGCTTGCTTTCATGTTGTATCCGAGCTAATCTAAGTAGCTAGTTGTCTTAATCCAGTTTGGCAATTCCTACGTTAATTTGAAATAACGTAGCAAGTAGTGTAACAAAACTCTGCAGGACATTTTTGGACATGCAGTGAGCCCCATCAAAAGGTGTACTTTTAAACTATTTGTCTAAGTTTGTTAACGCAGTGATGTAACGGGCTTGAGGAATTTGAAGCTAGACAAATTAAAGCTTGTGAGCAGGAATATACAGTGTGGGATGGGGTGGGGTGGAGGTGGAGCAAGCCTGTAGGAAAGTCCCACCCTATAGGGGAGACTTAGTGGACAAGACACAAAACACACTCATGGGTTCTCTCCTCATTCTGAATATTCTTTCTTACCTGTGTCTAGGACTGAGCAGTACCTTTCCCTACAGATTGCACACCTTACCTGTAGGGCAACACAGTTCAAAAACTTTTTTGGTGAAGAATATGTTATGGAAATTTTGATCTTTCCCTCATTAAAATGATACACAATAATATCTTTATTAAAATTCTTTGCTACCAGAACAGCAGAAATTTTAATCCACTGAGTCAGCAACTTACCAGTACCTTTAATGTAAGTTTTTGCAATCTGCATGTTTTCTGATACTGTCCTGTGAAGGAAAATAGTTTTAAGGAAAGTTGCTTTCATGAACTTTAAACTATTAAAGATGCTGGAGTGACTAAAGTCTAAAACAAAGTATAAACTTTTTCCAAGACTTTTTTGGCTTTCCCTTTGGAAGGAAAAACCAAATGATCAGCCTAGGTGAGGAATTAAAAGGGCATAGTAGTAATGTATGCTAAAACAGTAATACTCTGTGCATGGTCAACTGCCTTTCTTAAGTCAGATGAGTGACATCTGGAAACAGATCTCTTACCTTCATTTTTTCTGCAGAGGAAATATTTAGAAGATAGATTCTTTTAACTTGGTAAATGTTGGTGTGCTGGTTTAGGCATCTGGGTTTCCATGGTGGGCCTAAAATTTGTGATAGAAGTCAGAATTTTGCTTAGGTCTTTCATCTGCAAAATGTGATTTTGTTTTGTGTAATCTGTCCTTCATTTTTTATTTAGTTTAAACTAGTAACAACTAGTTGTGATCTTTGATTTTTTTTCTCACACTGAATTAGATAACAGTGGAAATAAACATGGAGGAATTGGGTTAGTTGAAAGATTTCACAGAATATGTGACAGAATATTCTGAGTTGGAAGGGACACACAGTGATCATCGAATCCCACTCTGAAGTGAATAGCCCATACAGGGATTAAACCCACAACCTTGGTATTATTAGCACCATGTTCTAACCGAGCTCATCTCATTTCTGTGAAGTACAGAAAGCTGAGGGAAAAAACATAAGGTTGGATAACAAATTCCTGTGTTTTCCTGAAATGGTGAGAAAAGCACTTATAGATCAGCTGGATCTATGGTGAGAGAGGGGTTTTACAGATACAAACCAGTTCCTATATCAAAATATCAAAACTTGTAATGTTTTTGAGTCATGTTTAAGTCTCTTAAAGGCTGTCTTCTATCTCACTACAGGGGGAATAATCACCCCCTCTTCCTTCTGGCCGTTTCAGTAATCTCCTGGCACTTGTTAGTCCATCAGTGCACCTTACTGTAAGAGCTCTTCCTGCAGTGTGCAGCAGTGGCTTTGGGAGTGACGGAGCAGAGGCAAGCGCCCTTGGCAAGGTGCCTTGTTGAGCACTGCGGTGTTGGCCTGTTTCCTGCTACTAACTACAGCCAGAGCAGCCATTGCTTCCTCTGCAGAGTTGGGAGATTGGTTTGTAACTCAAGTGAGAACTGGAAAAGAGGCTACATTGTGTGCAAAGGACTGGAAGGTGGTTTGACATGAAGTGAATTTTTTTCTGTTGAAAGTGCTGGGCTCAGAATCACTTGAAACTGTTTCTGATGTTCTTTCACCGTGGAAATTGATCACTTGCCAGTCAGATTGGTGTTAGATCTGATGGAGCCATAAGCAGTACTAGTAGGCAGTTATGGACTATATAGAGGGGATTCTGGAATGGTAGCGGTGTTTATAGGTGGGTGTGATCCACTGTGTGACCACTGCAATATTAGATGCGTGAAACAAACACAGCTCTAGTAGAAAAAACATCAGTTCAAACATTTGCTCTATTATCGTATTTTAATAACACTGCATTTCAACAGCTGCCACTTATTTTAAGAAGAATTGGGGTTTTTTTTCAGAACTGTGACACCAAAGACAGCTTTCTTATGATGCATATAGGAAGAAAGGATTTGTACTTTATAAGCATCCTGTGTGTTCTTGCAGTTTTCCTCCTTCCTATCAGGGATTTCTGTTCTTTCGTGAATGATCTGCTGTTATCTCAAACTGGTGCTAAATAACAAGGCTGACAGTGAATTTGATCTTCTTAAAAGTGTTTTATTTCTTCAGTATGTCATCAGTGGTAGATATGGGCTCGGTCCAAAGCCACCCTTGCAAGGTGGAAAGGTAGGAATGCTTCTGCATGGAAATATTCTATTATGTTAGTTTCAGAGGGCTGTGTTAAGGTCTGAAGTTTTTCATTTGCATGTGTTCTAGAACAGCCAGCCAGGAAAATCAGACTCGTAGGGCACGTCATCTTGAGCATACGTGCATGTCATCATACCTGAAAATGCCAGAAAGCATTGCCAGATGGCCATCTGGATGATAAACAATATAAAAAGGACAAAAGCAAAATGAAAGATGTGTTTCTGTACATCCTAGTCAAGAAATGAAAATTAGCCTAATGCTTCACAAGACAGTCTTTAACTGGCTGAGGGTTTGTGTGTCACCTTTCCAACAACTCCTGTTCTGGTGCTGTGTCACCTAGACAAGTTTTGCTGGCACATTTGTCTGAGCAGTTGTATTGTGAACCAGATCTGCATACTGGTGTAGTGTTCTGCAGCACTTAAATCAAAAGGGTAGACTCTGTGGTGGAGTGTGAGAGATTAGGAGTACCACAAGTACTGATGTGAAAAACATAATCTTAAGAAACTGACAGCTATCTTGCTTTACTAGATTTGTGAACAGAGTTCTCTATTACCTGTTCTTTAAGCAATGACAGTAGCTTTGGCTTTTTCCACCTTTTCTTCAAGTCTAGTCATTGTCCATTTTTGAATGATGGGCAGTTGACTGATTCTCAGTGACTGTGAATATGAGTGAGATTGGTACTGCTGAACTTTGACCAGTATTGAGATGGGTCTTCCATTGAACAGATGGTGTTTAAATTGATAGGGAAGTCTAGGAATACCAGTGTTCATGGACAAGTCCCTTTATTTACTTATTTTTATAAATTCTTGTCTGTAAAATGTGGTGAATTACCAGTTTCAAGAATTACTGTTTCCTTTTGTATCTGCCCTTTTCTGCATGGAAAGAGTAGAATGAACAGGAGAACAATAACAACAGAAAGAATACCACTACTGAAACTATTAATTATTTTTTATTTCCTTGTATTGTAAATAATTACATTGACAATGTCACAAAAATCTGTAGTGGTGCCCTTATAATGATCGTTCTTTGAATGGAAGAGCTTACATGATTTCTATATCTGTTTAAAGGCCTAGACCGTTTCAGGATTAAAAGTATGATAAAATGCCTTACTAACTGTCAAAAGTTTAAGCAAATTGAAGCAGAATGTGTTACATGTGCATTGACAAATTGACCACAGTATCTGAGAGCAAAGGTATTCTGCCAATATTGTCAGAAAAACTCTGCTAGAATTACACTGATTAATTGTTTACCTGCATTAAGTAGTAGAAAACCTTTCCTATCATACAGCAAGGGTTTTTTCCATGTAGGGCAGGTATTGAAATGGGGACTGTCTTGCTGTGCTTGTTACTCATCTCAACACATCTGTGAGTAAAACAAGGAAGAACAGATATTGGAAGAGACACACTAGTGATTTGATCCATTTTATCAAGGTGTGAAGTGAAAAGACTAAATATGCTGGTGTTCTTTCTTTGATTTTTTAGCTGAGAAGGAGGTTGGACTGCACTTGACATAGTTATTAGGGTAGATGATTTTGTTCACAGTAATACTTGTAATGTAACACCCATGAAATAATATGCTCAAAATCCATGCTATCAAAATCTATTTCTTGGCAGTTTCCATCTAAAGAATAATTAGATCTGGTAGGGAAACACAGCAGTCAGAAGATCAATAAATATTTCCCTTGAGTTCTAAGAACGTGATTTGAAAGTATCTTCTAAGTATCATGTTCGTTGTCTTCTGTTGGTACAGCACTGTGGAATTTCGAGGGGAATGATTTCCTTTTAATTTAAGTTTTTACACTGACAGAAGAGGAAGTTGTTTGTAAAAAGCTGTGGAAGTATTCTCTTTAGTTGTTCAAAATATACAGCTATTAATTGTTGGACAAGCAATTTAGGAATAGAAATAAGTGCCTAGACAGAACTGCTGGAACACAATGCAAATGTGATTCTCATGACAGGTCCCTCTGTTTTGCTCATTGTGTCTAAAGTCAGGGCATGAGCCTGGGAAGAACACACTTCTATTACTACCTACACCAAAGACAGAAAATGTTAGACAAGTCTTTTACACCCAGACAAATGCCCCAGACTCCAGATTCTATACACTGGCAGCTCTTCTCTCCATGTGATTCTGTTCTTAAGTGACATACTTATCTGATAAAGCATTGTATGAGGTGTTGCGTGACATTGCAGATGGGTCTCATCTCACCCATCTTAACATTGCAGTGGGCCAAACCTTTCTATCAGAGCTTTATTGCTTACAGTTTGTCCTTCTGTATTAATATACATCTGCCCCTTAAGTCTTTCTGAGGGAGTTTTAGCAATCTTTTGCTAAGTCATTCAGTGGAAGAAGGGCACTTAAAGGAAAAAGGAATATGTTTTTCTTTTTTTCCTTAAATCCATAAGGATTTTTTTGTAAGGACTAGCTTGCAACAGGAACTCGATTTGGCTGAAGTAGCTTTTGCTGATGAAAGTAGACAAATTTTTCCCAGATTATTACCAATTCAAAAAATAATCTGTTAAGCATCTTAGAGGCTTGTTCAAGCTTCACATCTGAAACGTTTGAAACATAGCCCTGTGTTATGCAAAAAAAGGACTTCTGGTGTTGTGGCCTTGTGTCTGCTGTGGGATGGGAGATACAGTTTGGTCTGAGCATACAATATAAAATGGAGATCTTCTTTTGTGGTGGTTATACCTCCTCACTAACAGAGACCTGAACGGAGTCACTCATTCCATTCAAATGTAGTGTGGACAAGATTACTGAAATTGGTTTGGGATTGGGGACTGAGGTGCCAGTGGAGAAAAATGTGGTGGGGAGGCAGTGTACTTGGCAAACATGTTGGAACAACAAATTGTAACAGGAATCGATTGCAGTGAAACTCTTGCTAGATAAGAAATTGCTTTCATCAAGAAGGAAATGGGAGCTGAAAACCAGTGGAGCATGGGTTGTGTGTTGAAACTCACATACTGATCAAGGAGCCTCAAATGGAAAACAAGTTTCAAGTCGAAGGCAGGCAATGGAGTGGTTAGAGTGGTATTCAAAATTGGTGGCAAAGAAACTACATGACAGTAGAGAAATCTGTAGTTAGAAATTACCGGAAAAATAGGGAATAGACTGAAGGTGGGACAGAAAGGCAGTGGAAGCATAGTTGTTATATCTAGGAATGAATGCTGAGGGGGGGTGAGTGGGGAGTGAGAATTTGGGGCAAAGCAAGCTGCATTCAGTAGTTGCTGACTTCCAGTGCCTGGAGTGGGATCAGACGTGCCAGAGATTTTCTCTCCTGCAGATTTTCCTCTGCTGGTTGGTTACACAAATACTTGCTGATGGTGAAGCCCATCCACCTTAAGGTGCTGGTCCACACAGTGGCTGCAGCTCCATTGTCGGAGGCCTGTGTGGGAGATGAAACTGATGTAACCCTCATGGCCCTGTTCCACCAATGTCATGCGTGTGTTAGATGCCAGGGAAGTTTGCTTTTGATTGTCTGCAAATGTATAGATAAAATACTATTATGAGTAGCAGTAGCCCAAAATGTGGAAATTAGCAGAATCAGATTTGTATTTTTAGCTCCTTTGTTGTGCGTTTGTTTTCAGATACTACACTTTAAATTACTTAGTCACTTGCTACTTTTTCATCAGCCTCCTGAAAGTACAGGGTGTTCTATTCTGGAAATATAGCTTGAAGTATAGTGAAGGAGAGGACAATTTGTAGGATGTCTTCTTTATTGGTACAAGAATTTGTGACAATTAAAGCAGAACATCGCTGGAAGAAAAGTATTAGTGTGGTGAGTTAAATTGAACTGCTCAGAAATTGCCTTTAATTGCATGTTTTTGCATTTTCTGAGTACCCAGACTTTGGATACTAGGATCAGCTTTGTGAAAGAACTGAATACTTGCATCCACAAATAAAATCAATCAGAGCAGCATGAACAACTGAGAAATCAGTCTTCCAAATGTGACATCTAGAATTCCTTCTTTAACACTTACCTCTGGGTTTCCCTTCCCCATATGGGAAATCAGTAGACTACTCCCTGATTTCCTGTGGTATTGGCAAAATAAATTAATGTTGTGAAGGACTTCGATATTACTGTGAGAAGCACATTAAATAAAACTCCAGGAGAAATTAATAATGATGTGTTTCAAGCAAGGATTTCAGTATACCAGTCCATGGACTTTCCACTGAACAACAGAAAATACAGTGCTGAGTAGCTGCTTGATAAGAGAGCGCTTTACCTCCTCTGCACATAAGGTATCTGCTGTGGGGAAAAATAATGTTTGTTTGTCTGACTGAAGACAGGATGTGGATGGGCTAGTAGATCAATGCTACAGACATATCCTTAGCTGTGGCTTTTCTAACCTTTATGCTCTTGACTTTGTGGCTGCAATAGTTTTCTCTTAATGTAACTTTTTAACGTAATATTGAATGCCTACATTCTTTGTAAATAAAATATGTGCAGTCACATAAGGACTGTGCCAGATCACTGTTTACTATCCAGGCTTTGAAAAATGTAGATGCAGGGAAAACCAGGAGTGATGGAATGATAACTAATTATTTGGGTAACTCAGTAGTCTGTCTTTGAATAGTAGTCCATGGATACATTTACATTCAAGGTAATACGTATCCTGTCAGTGAGACTGAGGAATTGTTTCACCTGTCTAAATACCTGGAGGGGTTGCTCCTGTACCTTGTTCTCCCTCATACTTGTTTCATGAATATGGAAAATGGTGTGTCCCCATTGTTACTGTACTTTTCAGCTACTTTAGAAATTGGCTTATTCCATTCTTGGAAATCAATTTGGGTTCTTGAGCACTGCTTTCAGTTTTTATATTTCATATTTTATGAGGTGCCTTGCAGGCTGTTTTTCATGTTTAAGGATACCTTCATATATGTATAAAAAAGTAATATATTACTTTTGGATATCAGCATGAAGTATTGGGTCTTCTGTTCCTGAATAAGGAATAGACTCACAGCATGAACTTAGTTCTGAGTTCTGTGGCCAGGCAGAACTTAGAACTTTGAGAACAATGCTTTGAGTTGAGGTTTTTCTTAATATAAAGCAGGAAGGGAGTGCTAGTGAGCCTGGCTGAGCCTCCCGTGCCAGAGCCAGTTAGTTGTTATGATTGTGAAATTATTTTTTAGGAGTTTCAGTATTTCCTGCACCATCCACACTGTTGTTAGCTCACTGGTCTAGAAAGCAGAGCTTTCCAAATCTTATCTCTCAAATGCCATGGGGCAGCTTTTATTCCTGTATTGTGCCCTTTTCTTCTCAATGAAGGTTTTTGTTCATAACAAAAGAGGCCATATCAAGTGCTCCTGCTAATGTTACTATGTGTCCTGTTTCCCTGACTCAGACAACATTCATGAATATCCTGTAGACTAAGATTAAAGGTTTAACTCTGTTTTGTCTGGATTGCAGTCCATCTCTCCTTATTCCCAGTGAGACAGTTTTGACTTTTAAAGGCTTGAAGTAGCTTTTGTTCCACAAAAACAGATTCAAACTGAACTCGGGACCTGAAGGACCCTTTGTGTCCCTGACAGCTTTCTGCATTTTTCTGTGAAGGACTATCTTGTTGGATGCCTGCTTCCACCAGGAAAATGAAATGATGATGAGCGAGGCCTGTTTTTGGTTGTTTCTTTATAGCTTAACAGTAAAAGCTTCACAAATTCTTTCCCTCCTTTGTTCTTTTCTTTCCAGACAGGATTGGCCTTTACCATATATTGAATTTCTTCTTCTGTCTCTTTCCAAGTTTCGTTATGGTCATGGAATCAGGCTGTGGGTCCTGTTCCCCGCCTCCCCTCTGTCAAACCTATAGGAAGGACTTTCCACTTTCAGCATGAAGAATTTTTTCACTTTTAGTTTTTTAATGACTGTAAGAACTTGTCAGATGATCTTCATTATGCAAAAGAATGAAAGAAAGGATGTTTCCCAGTGGACCCACAAATCTAGTTTTAGCTGTGAAATACTGCCTTTTGGGGCATGCATCCTACCGTTGCAGCTGGCCATAGCAGTAAGTAACATAAGAGGCCAGGCATACTGCAGGGAGAAGGCCCCAGAGAATCAAAGGATAATTTGGTTTCAAAGGGACCTTTAAAAGTCATCTGGACCAACCTTCTACCCAAAGTGGCCAACTTGAAAGCTAGAGCCTGCTCTGAAGTTAGATCAGGTTGCTTGGGGCATATCCAGTCAGGTTTTGAATATCTCCAAGGATGAAGCCTCGAAGCCTCTCAGGGCAATCTGTCACAAAGTGAAACCACCCTTATGGAGGTGGAAAAAATCCAAATATATGGTCACAACTGTGTTAGCACACTGTATCAGTTGCTGGTCTCTTGACTAGCTCTGTGCATTCCAAAGCAAAGCATTACATGCTTGTGATCCTCTGCTTTGTGTGGAGCACAACCCTTCTCATTTTCACAGCCTGTTCTTTTGAAAGAGTCTTTATCCATTCACCACATTCCTCAGGCATGGGAACTATCCAGCTGCAAATGAGGGGAGATTATGGGTTGAAGTAATGATGTAAGTGCAGGTAGAAAGGTAGAGAGAAGAAATTTAGTAATGACTGGAAATTTTTGAGATGTGCATGCTCATATCCTGCTTCCTTTTGTTTTTCTGTCAATCTTCCCAGGATCATTCTGGCCTAAGACTGAAATGGTTCTTTGTGCACTCCTCCTTACATGCTTGGGACTAAAGGTGAGGCAGGATTCTGAAAGTGCATGCCCTTTGTGGATGCTTTGAGGTGAATAAGGTCTGTGATTGCAGGCAGCACGGACGCTCTACGTGCAAACTGCATGTCTTAATGCTTGTATTTATTTGTCATGCTTGAACAAGTCTGGCAGCTGGGCCTTCATAGCACTTTTGCTGCAAATGTTTCTTAACCTGTCTGAGTGGAAGCCACTGGAGAATGTATTATGTGCATAGGTTGGGAGAGCAGGAGTTGGAAAAACAGAAATCAGTCTGACAGGCTCATTTTTACAAAGTTGGAAGCTGAGCTAGCATGGTGGCCATAGAGTTGTAATTGCAGGAAGAAAAAACTCACCTCAGAGGAGAAAATTCTACAGTCTCAAACCAGCATTGTCTTGACAATTTAAACTGTTCAGGTCCTTGCTGTCATTCCTGTGATCCAGGCTTCTCTGTTGCAGTTGACACTTGGATTGATCCGATCCTACAGTGAGCTAGCTTGGCTTGCAATATCTGCAGAAATCGAATTCCACAGAAGAACAGAAGAGTTTTCTGCTGGTGTAGGAAGTTTATCTACTCACCAATGAGTCTGGGAGCACTAGTACATGTGATAGGGAGTGGGTGCATGGAGCTGGAGAGTAAAAACTTAAATTGTCTTAAACCCGCAACCTTGTGTGAGCGTTTTGTCCGGCACTGGAATGTCTGAAGGGTTGCTCATTTCTTCCCCTTTCTTGCTTGGGCCTTCCAAGGTTCGTAGCATGCTGTTAAACCTTTTCCTTTCAGAATTTTTAATCTTTTTAAATTATTAGAGGCAGAGGCTAGGAGTGAATGTAAATTTCAATTTTGTTACTAAGAACAGATCAGGAGTGGTATTTGGTAATGGCATTTCCATGATTATGTTGCTGTAAAGTGGAAGAACTTGAAGAAAAATGTAATCTGCAAATATTTAAAGGAAGTTCTTCAAGGAATCAATGGAAGAGGTAAATGAACTAGGGAGACTTGTCATACCTGAAGCTGGTAAAAAGCTTTTTTTCTCTTCTCTGCCATTGACTTGTTTGTGATGAGAACAGTAGCCCCACTGTGATTTTTGTTTCTTTGTAAATTGGGCAGGTGATCATTTCCAAAAAGACATGAGAGCTTTAGAGCTTGTAGTGTAGAGTGAATGTTTATAAAGATACTTAGGAACTTGTAGGGATTGGTAAACTCAGAATTACCCTTACAATATAGAGATTAGTGGTAAAATCTCTTAAATGTGTTTCCTTCAAAGGTCAAGACAAACTGACATTGGCAGATGTCCCTTCTGCTTGCTTTAGTCTGCTGTCTGTGAATACAGTACTACTGCTACATGATTTTTTTATTTGACTGAACTGGTTGGAAGGACTGTGTACCTGTGTAATTTTGAGGAGCACTTTCTTTTAAGAAGAAAGTTACAGCTTGTATGGAGTGTATTAATTAGGGGGTGTAGTAAGTATGTTAATTAATTCACATGTTTTTTGCATTAGGTGGAAGTTTCTGCATCTGGACCAGGTGAGAAATAATACTGTGGTGTTTTCATTACAGTTTGGGCATGGAGTATGTGTACAGCTACTGCAGTGTAACTCTCTAAAGCTGGGAAGAGGAAACAAGCTCAGTGAGTGTGCTTACAGATGAATGGGAAAATGAAATTCTTCCTTCTCTACCTTTGCTTTGTGAATGGTTTTATGTTAATGTCTGTCAAAACTAAAAAAATTGGGGTTATAGCTTTGGGTTTAGAACAATTTTTTGGGGGGTGCAGATGTTGGTGTAGAAAAATACTGTACTCATGATAACACCTGAAACTGTTGTTTGCTGTATATCTGAGTAAATAAAGTTTTTTTCTGACACATTAAAGAAACCCTGAAGAAACAGAGAATCTCCCCATTGACTGGAATTGATATTATGTCTGCAAGCTTTGGAGTCGGTTTTAACTCAGTTTTTTTCCCAAATATCACAGTTAAATTCCTTCCTTTTAGAAAGATACATTTGTTTCCAAAATAAGTGCCTCCAATTCATAAATTTAATGCAATTTGATTAGAAAGGCCTTAAACTGCAATGGCCGATGAAAATAAGTTGAGGGGATCTTTCCATTCACCAGAATTCAGGCTCAGTTAAACATATTTAGGAAAAATTGGAAAGGACAGGGATTTAGGTATAATCTATTAAAAGTTTTTGACAGTGTAGAAGTGCTTCTAGATGTGTTTTCTGTTATGAGAGACAGATAGGAAGGATATATATCTTCATTACAAATTGAAAACTCACATGAGATGTTTCTCCATTCAGAAGTTTGCTTAAGTAAAAAAAAAGGGCAGATTACTGAGATAAAAGAAGGTATTGCTTCGTAGCAGAGAGAGGTGAGGTCATTTTAAAGATATTTAGTAGATTTTTGGCACTGCAGGAAAAATTTCGATTCATCTCAGATAGGAGGAGAAACTCTGCCATTCTGGGTTGCTTGAAATCTTCTTTGAGATTTCTTCCTACTTTTGGAAAGACCTTTCCAATTACATATTTTTTTCAGTTGTAGCCTTAACTTTTTTCTTCTTTATCTGCTATTCAAAATGAACAGAAATTGCACATTTAAAGACTGACTGTGTGTTAAGAGTAGAGCGAGTTTACTGTAAGGTTAGTTTGTGTATATTTAGCAGTGTTATGTTAGTGGTTGGACCTGATCTTAGAGGTCTTTTCCAACCTTAATGATTTTATGATTCTTTTCTTGTTCTGTAACATTAAAGACTTGCAATTTAGGATGGGATTGTTTAATGTTTATGGATTTCTGCATTTGAGCGGGGAAGTGGATTCCAGAACTTGTTTTTTTTGGGGCTCTCAGTGTCTGTGGGCTCTGGATACATGATACAGGACAGACACTTTGCACAAGTGGGTATTCTATCAGTTAAAGGTGCTTTCGGACTTTTAAAATACTGTAAAGCAGGAATGTTCTGAGATCTCCTACTGGGAACCATTGTACAAAAAAGCTAGTGAGGTGCAAGAGGTCTCCCCTACAGACACAGAGAAACTAGAAGATCATGTCTGTGTTATAAACAGATGTCTGCTTTTGAAGTGTGGTCTGTTCTGAGCTGTGGGTTTAAGTAAAGGTTTCATCATAAGGCCTTGCTAAATATACAGCTCCTGGTTTCCAAAATGGGGAGCCCTTGTTTCCCACTGTCACCCCTGTTCCCAGTTACGCCATGATTTCTTCCTTGTGCAGGCACTTTAACTCATGTTCTAATCACAAGCTGATGAAGTTCACTAAAACCCCCCCACCCATTTCCACCTGTTGATCTTCTGGCATTCAGATTTGTTGAGGTGGCCTGTGGTGCAAACATGTGGGCACCAAGGCTGGCTCTGAAGTGCAAGCAGCAGGGAGACAGGTATAGAGTACCTTTTTTTATTTTTAATCTGCTGTTCCTGTTGTTTTGTTTTCTGTGTCTTTTAGCTCTGGTGACTGCTGAGTGTAACTCATGGGTGTTTGATTTGGTTAGGACCCTACTGCTTTAGTCAGCTGAAGTGGGTCAGCTATCAAGAGTGGTAAATAGCGGCGAAGGGGACAGCTTTTAATTCAGATCTCAAGTAACCATTTTATAAGTTTCAGTTCTTTAGTACTTACGAAGTTTCTATGGTCTGTTGTAGTCACATATCTGTTTCCTAGGTAGATAACTGTCGCCTTCTTGTCTTTCTTGTCCCTACTTTATTCTTAGACCTGGTTCATGCTGCCTTGGACATATAAATATGATACTGGTTTTTCATCTGGGAGTGCTGATCTACGTTCTCAGAGAATTTATAGGTTGTTAAAACATTGAGTTTCCCAAGACCATTGCAGTTGTGTACAAAGTTTTTATCACAAGTATTAACTTTGAAATAGTTTTGGTACCGTTTTGAAATGGTCCAGTTTTCAGTGTTTGTTTAGGGTTTTTCCTACTTTCCTACTAGACATGAAAGACGTAGCAACACAGCTTTGGCTCAAACAATGTTCAGTTGCTAGAATATTGTACTAATTTGACACTGATTGCATCTGAATATCTTTCTAAATTGATTACTTATTGAAAAACAATAATTTGTGTTTGCGATATACCTTTTACATATGTCTTTATTTTTGGGTCCATTCACTACACAGTTATGCATGACTCTGAAGAAGTGCTTATGGTTTGGGATTATAAGCAAACAATGTATGGTGACTAGAAATAGAGCTCAGAAACAAGATTTAGCCATAATCAGTCTGGTTAATGTTGATTTAGTGAGGTATGCATGTAACCATCTGGTCTATTTTCCCCTTTTGCCCAAAAAGAACCCTTAGGCCAGAATGGCCATAAATCACTGAGCATCATCATCCTTCCCAGCTTTTTCACCATTTTCGGCAGCCTGTGCATTTCTAAGAATACTTCTGTGTTCTTCCTGGGAAAGAGAAGAGGTTCTCTGAGTCCAGGAAGGGACATGAAGTACAAGTGGTTTGACTCGGGTACCTGTTTGCTCTGTTTGGAGTTGCAGCAGTGGCCTTCTGTGAAGGTTTTCACAATGCTTCTGTTAGGAATTTATGAATTGAAGCTGGATCTGCTCCACTTAATTTCTCTGTTCCCTGTTTCAGAATAGTATGGCATAGCACTGTTTTAGAGAGATTAGTTTTGTCTCTGCTCTGTGTGATTTCATTTGGTCTGCTGAGCTATCAAGTGTATCTTGGTGAGAAACCCTTTTTGGTTAAGTTTTTGTGGAGAAGGAAATTGAGGTCATATTAAACATGTAGAGTTGAATGTCAGCACTTTTTAATTTGGTTTGAAAGTACTAGTGAGTAGGATAGGAAGGGGGAGAATATGCACTTAAAACACCCAGCACAGAAGTATTGTAGAAATCTGTTTCTGTGGACACTAGAATAAAAAATAGCTTGGTAATACTAGATGTCAAAGAGACTTTTACAAGGCACTGAAATTTTGGAGAAATTGTGATCATTTAGTGTTCAGACTAATAAACTGTGGTTGTCAGGTGGTAAGTTATACAGAGAAAATTCCTGTGCAGCTTCAAAGGGGAAGTTTAGTGTTAATAAATTGGTGGTTCTCTAAAATTGCAGTGCTTAGCTGCTTTTCAAAGGTTAAGTTCTGGTTTAAATAAAATTGCATTTAAAGTGTGATACTTTATCTAGCATACAGCTGCCACAGGCAGCCACTTCTCAGAAGAATTTAACTTCAGTGACTGCCTCTGTCTTTGGCAAAACCCCCAGGAAATGTCAGCTGCTCTGAAATACTTACACATCTCCATGAACTTATACTTTTCAAATGAATTTGAAAAAAAATAATAATATGACCCAATTTCTGGAGTTCTGTGTTGCTTAGAGTTGTTTTATAAGATGGAAACATAAAGTTAATATAGCAGCAAGCTTTTCAGGTATAGAATAGTACTTTATTAATGATAATTCCACTTTTGTTAATTATTACTAAATTCTGCCACAGTCGTGGTAGAATGTATATGTGAAGTATGCAGAGTTTTAAGAATTTTAGAGATCTAGTTGTGTTTGAATTTAGTGAAGGAATGTGTATCTTATTACTGCAGTAATTTGCTATTAAAGTTTGGGATATCTCCCTTTTGGAGCTTGAAGCTTGCTTTTACATGGGTGAAATTAGGGTGAAATACATTTAATTCCCTGCAAGTAAACTGTAAGTAATTAATAAACACTTTAGAAATTTAATGCAAATATTATGCAGTGTCTTGTGGCTGACACGTATTGGAAGAACAAATGAACCAGAAATAGTAATGCCTTGTTTTGACACCAGGAGTGAGTCCAGGTTTGTAGAAAAATTCAGTGATATATGTGAGAACAACTGATTAATTGGAAAAAGCAAATAGCAGGATGTAATATCCTCAAAATATGAGGAAAGGTTTGTGTGATAGAAGGTTTGCCTGTTTTTCCCAGCTGAGTGAGATGACTTCATTATAGCCAGCTTGCTGAGTGACTGTTCATTTGGGAAACGTTAGCAACTCCATGGATGGGTGGATGAATAAATTCGTATAACAAAGTCATGAGAGCTGGAGACTTTCAGGGTAGCTTACAGATCTCTGAGGAAAAATCTGGGTAATATTTCTGGAAGTTCTCACACCCTGCTGGCTCCTATAGGGAATGTGATGGGAGCTGATGTATGTTTTGTGCCTTTGAAACTTCATGCAGGTTTTATTTTTTGTAATGCTGCATGCACGATGACCAGTCGTTATTCCACTTGTACGCTTATATGTCTGTTAGAAAAATACTCCACATACTGGATTTGTCTGAATACTGAAACACTTTTTTTTCCTACTTCATTTTACTTACATATTTCAGAGAGTTGGCATTTATTAGGGGTTTTGCTCAAGACAAAGGTAGTTACTGAAGTTAAAGTGGCTGCTTGGGGCAGATGAGGCCACAGAGTGAGGATTCCTTGCATAGTTATCCATGCTCTACGTGAAATAATTTAATGGTCACACAATTTTTAGAGAAATTCAGTGAAATGTATACATTTGGAAGTCAGTCTGAAAGAAGATGACTTAATGACTAGAATGTTTTATGTTGCTGAATTCATGGCAGCACTGCATAGGGAGCGCTGGCAAACCCACCTTCTGCTCATCATTCCTGCTCTTTTGATCTGTTTGGTCAGAGATGGGATGTGATAGGTTATGAGCTTCCATGGATAGCAAGGCAGTTACAGTTGTCTTCAGGCTTCACAGAGTGAAAAGCTTGGTCTTTTTCGTCATGGAAACCTGTTTTCTGATTTAGTTTTTTTAATGTAGGTATAGAAGTAAAGGTATTCTCCCCAGGGAAGTTACTTATTTCAGTGTCCTTTGGGTTTCTTCCCCAGGCCATATCTTCTGACATTTCCAGCTACTTTAGTCTTTTCATCTGGCGTAGTCTATCAATTAATACAGATCACTGTGTAAAAATAGAAGGTTGGTATCAGTAATTTTATTTACATGTAAGCCCACCCAGATCTTCTTCTGCTTGTCTATTAAAGACTTTAGGCATTTAGCTTTGAATCTTATTGAAGAAGTTGACTGTGATTCTTATGGTCACATGCTTTACTTGCAGACTTGATTTGGAGTCCTAAGTATTTCGTGGCCTTGGTGACTCAGTTTGCTTATTTTGACTGTTTTCCAAAATTATAATTTGGACTGAAAATACTTTTATAAATTTATTTAATATTACCAAGTCTCTCTATTGTTAAAAATGCCTGATGTTTGCTATATCGAGAGCTATAAAAAATCGGAAACGATTTTTGATGTCCTTGCAAATCTTTGAGAATTCAGACCTGTCTCCTGAAACTATGTTCTTTCTGTGAAAACATTTGCATTGTTTCAGATAAAGTACAGTTCTTTGTAACATACAAACTGGACATGAGATACTGCTTTACAGTAGTTACTAATCTGCTGATGAATGATTCTTCTAGAGATTGGAAGAGATTTGTGTAGGCTGCAAACTCAATATAGTGAGTTTCAGAAATATAAGCAATGTAAAATACTGCTTGTATGTGAATTAAAATGTTCAGAAGCCACACAGTTTCTTGATCTTGATCCTTTTTAGCCATCTATAATGCCATCATCACAGAAGTGTTTCCTAGAGTTTCTGGAGTGCAAAAAACCAGGATAACTGTCTAGATGAAACACCAATGCTTATAAATTGCAAAAGGTGTACCCTGCCTGTGGTTTTGATTGGCTTGCAGAGGCGTGTTTGGTTTGCAGGCTCTACAATGAGCAGCAAACTTGTCCCAACTGTGTTGTGAGATTCATGAATGGTGTAGAATCCCTTCACTGAGACTTAAGGCCATGCATTTTGTCTTGTGTTTCACACAAGCACATAGCTCAGGAGTCTTAGCTGATGGGCATCAACTTGTTAATTCAAGTTCTGTTTGTATGTCTGTATTTTGAGGCATTTCATTGGGAATGTGTGCCACCTAAATGATAACTAAAGAGTGAGACTTTTCAATAGAGAAACTGTGATTGTGAGATAAATTTGTCACAGGAAAGATATCAGAAGGTACTGAAAAAACCCTGCATATGTTAAGGAGGTTGGGAAGTCCCAGAATTTTGTAAGTTTTTTTCCAGAGTAAGTTCATCCACCCTAAAATTGTACTAAATCAGGTTTTAGAGAGGCAGCTGTCACCCACCGTATCTTGCTATACAAATAACCGTGTTGGAGGTTAGCGTCTCAAGAACTTTTATTAGGGTATAGATACATGTCTTCTTTCCTCACTGGTAACAGAAGTAGTAGTTTCTGCCTCTTTCTTCAGTTTAACAGTCTGTCCATTTTCTGTGGTGTTCACAGGTTTATATAATGGCTTCTATCTGTTTGGGTCAAAATAGGCCCTTTTGGCAGAGACCAACAACTTCGCATTTTCAGCTCACCTGCCATTCTTTGCGAGTGAAAAGCAGGACGATGGTTGGGGCAAATGATGAATAATCATGCATTTACCCACTCAGTTCTATCACGTGCTTCTTTGAGCTGTTTTTGAGAGAAACTTGATGCTCTTCGAGTTTGAAGGATGTGTAAGTGGTCAAGTTAATTCCCAGCTGATTAGAATTCACACTGTGAAAATTCCTTTTATATTTTGTCTGAATGCTGTGATGATTGATGTATAATGTTATAGGTGTACCATGTTCCAGTTTGGAGAGTTTTGTTTTGCAGAGAAAAAACAAAGGAAGCTGGAACTGAGTGAAAGAACAGGTCTTGTTCAAGTTACATCTGTTTCTGTTGTGTGATATGCCAACTCAGGAGTCTTTATGTCATAGGACCAAAGAATACCCAAATGTTATATGATAACCTAAAAAATTGTTCCCCAGGCACTGATAAAATGGTTGGTTTATGATTAGAGAGTTCATAGTATTGGATAAGCATGAAATCTCCCTTTCCTGGCTTTTAGTATTGGTACTTCAGAGGACTGTGTAGCGTCTGCCATGTCTGCACTGTCATGGGCATCCACTGAGGAAGCCAGCAAATGGACTAATTTGTTATTTGTCAAGGTATTTCTGTATGATCCGAGCATCTGCCTTCTGTGTGTTTGGGAGGTTGGTTCATTGTCCACAGGCAGCCATGAGTGTAATCTGCTAATACTATTTTGAGACCAGGATGGCACTATTACTGCAAAGAAAAGAGAGTTCATCTCAACTGTGTGCAGATTTGGGCATCGCTTGGTCTGTTCAGCCTGGAGAAGAGCAGACTGTGTTGGAGGAGGTTTGAGTTGGATATTAGGAAAAGGTTCATCACCCAGAGGGTGGTTGGGCAGTGGAACAGACTCCCCAGGGAAGTGGTCACAGCACCAAGCCTGCCAAAGTTCAAGAAGCATTGGGACAACACTCTCAGGCACATGATGTAATACTTGGGGCTGTGCAGCGCTAGGAGCTGGACATGTTGATCCTTGGGGATCCCTCTCAACTAAAGGCACTACGATTTTCAAAAAACCCTTGATCACTTCTTGACCACTCTCTAAGTAACATCTTTGTAACATGTCTTTTTTTGTCCTTTATTTCTCTTTGCATTCATGAATTGTTTTTTTGGAAAATAAATTAATTGTATGCACTAATATCTTCTGTGTTACTGTTTTCAGCACATCATAGTGAATAAACATTATATTCTCAGCCCAGTAGGCAATAATGACCATTAATTTGATTGTTAACTGATGGGTCTCACATGGAATGCTGAATGCATGCTCATTCCAAAATGGCAGAATCTGGCTCTCCTTTTTACTGTAATAAAGCTGCTTCTGTTTGCAGCACTGTGTTGCTGGGAAACTGCAGCTAATTTTTATGGCGCATGTCAGTGGTACTGATTCAAATTACGCATTTCATTGAGTAGCTCTTCTTTTTTGTTTGTAAACTGCCTTCTATAAGGGGAGAGAATTTTTTTGTTGTTTTTCTGCAGACAACAGTATCTATACCACAGAATATGACTGAATCTGGAACAAAAGCTCCGATTGTTCTGTTGATAATATCATTGTACTTCCAAAGTTACTCTAGGGGGGATGGTGGCCTGGTTAAATTTACACCAGTCTGATAGTCAAGTCTAATGCAGGGATTCAGGAGAACTCCAGGTGAGGCATACACATCTCCTCAAACTGCTGTTTTTCTGTTTCAGACTCCATGGTGCAAAACTTCAGCATGTGGTGTGACTTTAAAGCGAAACAGCAAAATAGACTGAGAGATTATGAATTGGAAAACTATGTCGTTTTGGTTCACAACACAGAGACAGTGGCAATTTTGGGGCCGTGTAGAAGAATATGGACCCCTTTTTAAAATGATTGTTGCACAGGTTACATGTGGATCAGGACATGCATGCAATTACATGGGCAAAAAGTGGGTGTAATTGGGCATGCACCTAAACAGGAAAATACATGTGTAAGGTGGAATCTGACTAATAAGTAAAAAATCTTTTGCTTGCTGAATCTGTACTCCTTTTCTGGCTAAAGAGATGGATGGTAGTCCATTTTGTGATGTTCACAGTCTGCTTAGGTTTGTAGCAGTGTCTTGTTTTTACTCTTGCTTGAGATGCCTCTATGAAATGGGAGGGGTGTGTGTCTGAAGCCTGCTTGCTTAAACACACGAGTCATGTCAGCTGCAATGCGGCAGTGCTTGGTGCTAATGAGGTGAGCAGCCAGAGCACCCGTCTGCTTATGTTTGCTCATCTCTTGCAATTATGGCTGTGGGGATTGGAAAAAGGGATTTGAGTTGGATGTGGCTCTGTTTTGGCCTTTCCAGAGTGTGGTTCTGCGTCCTCCTGAGGACTGGGCAGCATATATCTACTTCCTTTTTGGGAGTTAGGTGGTTGCTTCATTATATTTAAGGCAAGCTCTAAATACATCCTGGCTGGGAGAAGAAAAGAAAAAGGGGAAGTAGAGAGAGGGGGATACTCTCCCTTCTTTCCCCCCACCATCTCTCACGATTCAAATGCACCTTCAAATGAAATATATTCCTTGGCAGTCTGTGTCTTCAGGTTGAATATATACAAGTCTGTATTTGTAAAGTAACATCATTGGAATAGAGTAATCAGGTTAATCAATTAATTTTGGCTAGATCTCAGTAGTTACAGCTGGCCCTTGGTAGGCACAGAAATGCAGATGCACTGTGATTTCTCAGCCCACCTTCTTTCTCTTTTTTAACCCTTCAAGTGCTGACTACAGTGTGAGCTCTGTATTTGATGCTGAAGTGATAAAGTTTTACTTTGAACATAAAGCAAATAATGTGAATATCAAATCCTATTTGTCTTTTCCCATCCTTAGATGCCAGACTATTTTCATTGAGCTTGATGCCTCCCATCCAATCCTGTCGTATTCCTATTCCTGCAGCCTGTCTTTCAGTGTTACTTTTTCAGAGAATTAGTCTATAAAACTATAGGTCATGATTAAGTCATTGGTCTTGGTGGCAAAGCTGTCTTTCATTCTAGTTCCTGCCTTTATGTCACAGGGTGCTTCCCTGTTAGCTGATAAAGTTATTTTGAATACTTATAAATCACATTGTTGAAATTACCTGTGTTAAAAACACTGCTGGTTTTTTGTGTTTTTTCAAGGGTCATATCTAATCTCTGTTACTTTGGCAGTATGTTGTGTAACGTGATACCACAAACAGAGGGATCAATACAGCTGGGACTGGGAAAGGTATGAATTGCATCATGTAGGCAAGAAGCAGCGGTGGGAGGGAGGAACCTCCTGGGCTGTTGATACAGCTGATGTGAACGTAGTGTGCAGCTAACACCCATAGAAAGGATGGCGTGCCAACCTAGAAAAAATGTGTTTCACCCTGGAAAGAAGCTCAAGATTGTGTGCCCTAAATAAAGTCTTGGTTTTGCTTAGTCCGACCTTTAAGTGGGTTAAGAGTGACATGTATGAAACAGCACAACTGAGAAGATGCATGGTAAGGAAAGTTGTGCTGTTTCAACAATCACTGTTGAAGTCTAGTATCAGTTGTGATCACAAATAGTGCAGTATTTCTTTGCCTGTTTTACCTTTTGCTGATGGGATGGTAAAAAACGGGGATGTTTTTCTCTTCTGTCTTTAGGTCTCCGGGTGAAAGGGGAGCTCGTTACTGCTTACCCACAAGTGGTGGTTGTGCGTGTGCCAACACCTTGGGTCCAGAGTGACAGTGATATCACAGTCCTTCGCCACCTAGAGAAGATGGGCTGTCGATTGATGAATCGTCCCCAAGCCATCCTCAACTGTGTCAACAAGTTCTGGACGTTTCAAGAACTTGCTGGTCATGGTGTGCCTCTTCCAGACACTTTTTCATACGGTAAGGCTTTTGGATCAAAAGGATAGCATAGTTGCCTTCCACTGTTTACACTTTTGCAGTGCTAAGGATGTGAGTTGAGTTTTGGAAATCTATAGAAATTAGGTAGCATTAGGCTAGTTCCACAGCTAAGTGCTCAGTAACCAAGAGAGGACATTAAAGTCGTCACACTCAGGTTTTGGTCTTGGATTTGTTTAATAGCTGGTAATGCTCTGAAAAGAGTACTTTAACTGTACCTCAACTTTCCAAGCAACTAACCTTGGCTGTTACTGCTAAAACATTTTTAACTCTTTTCCGGTTGCCAGAAACAACAGACAAGAACTTGGGGAACTAAATGTCCTAAGATACTACAAAGATCTAGCCTTTGTTAAAACCTGAAAGTAGGTTAAACTTCTGTATGAATAAAAGTATCTGCAAATATATTAGTTTCTGTGGAAGGACAAAGAAAGTATAAGCCCTTGTACAAGTACAGTTGTTTGGGGTTTGTTTCCCATCAAAACAGCTCATTATTGTTTCTCGTGCCTGCCTCTGGAGTCTGTGGTTCTTGACAGAGTGCTAGATTAGAGGAACCATTTGTCTGAGCTACCCTGAAGCTCTTAATTACAATGAAAGAACTGAAGATACCTCTTAACCTTCCTTTCCTTCTTGAGAAATGCCAGTGCTTTCCTCCCCTTTGTGTTGTTGCACCAATAGGCTTTTGTAATGGGAACTTGGCAAAAACAGAAACAAACTTGACAAACAAAACCCATGGCTTTCTATTGATTACTATGAATTACTATTTCCATCACTTACTGTGAAAACACATCAGAGAAGAAACACACCCTTTCTTTATATATGTCATTGCTGTAATTCATTGAGAAAGGAATGAGTTTTTAATTTTTTGGGGGGAAGGGAAGACCAGGAGTGATGAGATAATTGCAGAACATATCTGCTTGTTCATAACCCTCTGCCACTACTTTTAATGCCTGCCTCTGGAATTTGACAGAAGCATAAGGGGTGGGGTTTTTTTCTTTTTTCAATTTTGTTTTTTTTTTTAACTGCAAGTATCAGGTTATCAGTGAGAGCTGGCTTTGCCAAGTAAAGCAGGATGTGCTGAATGACATGTTATTCCATGGCATACATTAAAATCCGTGGCAGGGTAGTGATGGCTGCTGCTGGCTTTGTGACCACTGTCTTGGCTTGACTTCTGCGCTTTACTGCACAGGCTGATAAAGGGGGCTCATCCCTTTGTCTGCTGACTTTCTCTTCTGTATTTCTTGTACTTGGTCAGCCTTCTGTGAATTGAACTCAAAGAACCTTGAAGCATCAACCATAACTGTGTGAATGGCCATGAAAAGCTACTCTCTAAGGTCCTTACAGATGCAGTGAGATTAAAAGGTTTAAGTGCTACATTAGGGTATAGGGGGAATGAGATACAGGACACTTGAGCCTTGGAAAGGGGGAAGGTGGAGTGACAAAGTATTGGTTGTTGCTGCTCTCTGGATTATGCCTTGTCATTGTATTCCATGTTGCTTTCCTGGTTAGTTTGGATGGAACTCTTACCAGTGTTATGTCTCTGCTATTTTCCTTTTAGACACTTGAAAAGGTGGGAGTTAGAGTAAAAGGGGTAAACTTGAACAAGATGATAGAGTTGGGGCATTCAGATTTGGAAAATTAGATTGAGCCTTTTGGAATTGTGGTCAAGAGGCCTTTGTCAACTTGTGTCTTCAATTTCAAATGAAGCAGGAGTTAGTATCCCACATATCACAAACACCTTTGAAGTCTGACCATGCTCCATGACCAGGTTTCTCTTAACTGATAGTTTTTAATGGATTATCTATCTAAGATGGGAGCCCCTGGTGGCCTAGTGGTTAGATCGCAGGACCTTCACCGCCAAGGCCTGGGTTCGATTCCAGCCAGGGA
>JAWMRA010000001.1:28851537-28875660 GCA_035584735.1 Pseudotriccus pelzelni
ACCTAAAAAATCCAATGTGCAGGCTGGAAGGTGTAAAGACCTTCCCCGGATCTTCGTTCGCGAAGACTGGCCATTATTATTATCTATCTAAGCTGTAAGGGTGGGAGAAAGGTATGCCAATTACATCTCCTATTAGGCCACACCAGACTAGTGGCACATAATGTTGTTGGTTTTCTTTTTGCCAGGTGGTCATGAGAATTTTTCCAAAATGATTGATGAGGCGGAAGTGCTGGAGTTCCCTATGGTGGTGAAGAACACGCGGGGTCATCGAGGTGGGTG
This sequence comes from Pseudotriccus pelzelni, assembly GCA_035584735.1. Taxonomy (NCBI): domain Eukaryota; kingdom Metazoa; phylum Chordata; class Aves; order Passeriformes; family Tyrannidae; genus Pseudotriccus; species Pseudotriccus pelzelni. The sequence goes on from JAWMRA010000001.1 coordinate 28,851,817, forward strand.
TGAGGTCAGGGGTGAGGCCAAGCAATATTCTGAGCAGCACTCTAAGATTTGGTCTCATCAAGGAATGATAGTTAAGAAGGTCTTCTGTTGGGTGCTGGACTCCTTTCCAGTACATCTAAATTCTATCCCACTTCGACTTCTGAATGTTGAATAGACTGCAACACTGGGAAACAGTTTTAGTAGAGCCTAGTCTTGCAGTAGTGTGGGGGGGAAAGGGATTCGAAATTATGATGCATTGGTGACTTCTGTGAGGCAGGTTTTGAACTGGAACAATGGAAGGTTGGGCCTTACGGAAATAGAGAGAAGCCTGCATGGATTTTAGGGATGCTTTTAAATAGCCATAAGAAATGAAATCTCCGTTCATTCCGTGACTTTTTTCCTACTTGACTTTGTCTATAATTAATATTCTGATTTAAGTAAAGTTTTATGTATTGTTTGTCAAACTGGATCTCTGTTTTTCAGAAAAATACCGCTGACGGTGCCAGTGGTATTACAGCAGGTTCAGATTAAATTTTTTCTGTTAGTATTCTTTTAAGTGTTGAATATGAAACAACACATCAACTTAATTTAGTGTTAGATAGTGGTCTGCTAAAGGAAACCAGGTATAAATCAATTTCAGAGGTTATTTTTTGCTCAGTTCTTAATATACTTTAAAACCAATTTTAAAAATACTGGAAATACAAAGAGACTAAAAACGAAGTTTAAGCACATAAACCAGCAATTGCTTTAAGCAAACTCATAGCTAAAAGACACCACTTCGTCCTTCTTATTGTCTATCAGTTTGCTGCCACTCTATGCTGCTCTGGTGCATCTCCTGCTGGCTTGAGTGCTTCTGTAGCTATGTAGTAAATGGATTCAGAAACTGATGCTGGATGAATCTAGATGGGTTATTTTTACTTAGATTAATTCCTTACATGACTTAGCACTTACTTGCACAAATGCACGTCTTGATGTAGTGGAAGAGTGAGAGCAAAATGCTGGGGCTGAGGAAGATCAGACCTGCTTCTGTTGGCAGTAACACCACTGTGTGTGGTTTTAAAGTGCATGTGGAGATATAAAGCCAAGTTGGAGTTTGATTTTGCAGCAAACTGAATTTGACAACTGTGGAATATCTGAGATGTGGATTTGACTTGACACTGCCTCTAGTTAAAATCTGCTAAATAATGATAGTTACAGCTATTGACTTCCTTCTCCCTTTTTTTAGCTAGGATACATGTAAATCTCTTTACAGGTTTTGCTTTTAGAGCACTTTAAATTCCAGGCATTCTAATGCAAATTTATGCACAGTACATATCCTTTCACATTAAAAGAGTTGGGGAAACTTTTTCAAATTAATTGAAGAACAGCCATTTAAAAATGACATTTAAAATAAACAGGCAAGCATGGTCATAGGTACTGGCAGATGAATAAAAGTCATTTTAGGCACGTTTTCTGTGTAATTCGCTGCTGCAGCAAATGTGCCAATCTTATTTTTGCCAAGATGTTGTGATGCTGCATAATTCCCAAGAACTACGTAGTTTTCCTCCATGACATCATTCTTACTAATCAATTTCAAGAATGCAGTAGGATTATTAAGTGCCTGTAGGAGAGAGAAAGTCTGGAATAGGAGAAAGGAGGAAGAGAAAGCACATGGAGGTTTTTGCTGTCTTGTCATGATTTTTAAGCTTACATTCTCATTTCTCTGTAATGAGAAATTCTGTGTTCCTTAAGCAGTGTTCTGTGTTATGGAGACCTTAAATCCTGACTAAAGAGGCTGCCCCAGTTGGGCTTTGGAGCACTTGGTGGAATTCTTTACATGTTATTTCTCCTATTTGGGCTACTACTGCATTTCTGTCACCTTAAGATAGACAGTTTATCAATTTATTTTTGTGCTCTGTTAATATCGTAGCATAATTTGAATGACAGTTCTGTGACAAGAAAAAATGTGCAGCCCTATTGCAAAACATCAGTCTAACATAACATAGAAAGAGCCCTTAGGAGGGGAAAAGGAGTTGGGAAATGTAGCTAAAGGTGGAAAGGAATGCAGACTTTTAAGACTAGAAATGAGATGGAAAGTGGTCGAGTCTGTTTCAGGAGTGACTTGGTAAAATTGGGAAAGGACAAAGCAGTCTTTGGTGTGCTCTAGAAGTGAAGGGGAATGAAATGGCATATTTTAGGTTAAAAAATCCATTCCTAGAGGTGTTGCTTGCAGAAAAGCTAATGATTTCTATAGAGTTTGTGTTTGTTTGGTTTTTTTTTTAATTGTAGTAGATTCCATTCATTTCATGTCTTGTGGAATCTGCTGAATTATCTTGCATATTGTAGAGTCTAGTATTTTCCTCTGAATGTAGTTGTTCCACTGCAAAACCTCATTCTGGAGCTGTGAGCCCTTGTAGGTAATGGGAAGAGCAGTATTCAGCAGCTTCACAGCAGGGAAGTGGTTGGTTCTGCAGTGGCACACTTGTGACTTCAGAGCTTTTAGTTGTCCAGTGTTTAACAGTTTCATGTCATTGGTTCCTGTGTGTCAAAGCTGTAGGTTGTGGGTCCAGTCCTCTTGGATGAATAAGATTGTTATTAATTGTCTGTTGCTCTTTAAGTATTTCTTCCCCTTTTTCCTCTCATTAAGGACTTATACCAAAAGGAGTTGAAATTGCAAGACCACCTCCTTTATCTAAAATTTTTTTCTTTCTTTCCTTTCTTTTTTCTTTTTTACTTTTTTTTCTTCCCTCCCACTTCTCATATATCTCCTCAGCTCTGTCAGCAGCACTTGAACACTTAAAAGCACTGCATCAGTGGAACACTGTTGTCCACGGCGGAATTTGTAAATGGGAATGTGGGTACACAGATGGGGCCTTGTGAGAACAGGCAGCGTGCTGGTCAGAGGTTTTACTTTCATGCACTGAATCATTGGTGCAGCTCAAATGGGTAGCTGTTTTCAATCTTCCGATGCTCTTTTTCTCCATACAGGTAAAGCTGTGTTCCTGGCACGAGACAAGCACCATTTGGCAGACCTAAGCCATTTGATCCGTCATGATGCCCCTTACTTATTTCAAAAATACGTTAAAGAGTCCCATGGCAAGGACGTACGTGTCATCGTAGTAGGAGGCCGTGTGGTGGGCACCATGCTCCGCTGCTCAACAGATGGGAGGATGCAGAGTAACTGCTCACTTGGTAGGAAAAGCACTGTTCATAGTTTTGGTCAGAATTTTTCAATCCAGCTGAAAAATCACAAAGCTAACTGAAATAAGCTGCAGGTTTTATTTTGTATTAATTGTGTTTACTGCTGGGGGCTTACAGAGGGAACACAAGAATAGGGATTAAGTAAGATGCATGTTGAGCAGACACAGGAAAGATTCTCTGCCCATAGTATTAAATGGACAGGATGGATGAAAAGCAGGGGAAAGTTCTAGAACACAAATGGAGCAACTGATGTGGTAGTGGCAGTTTCATGCTAATGCCGTGTTATCATTTCTCCCATCCTGTTGAGAGGAACAGAAAAAGAAGGAAGAAAAAAAAATGACACTTAAGGGAGGTGGAGGAGACGGTTAGCAAGAGGGTAGAAGAGAATGTTAAGAGAGGAAACTGAAGGCAGTAAACAGTTGGATTGCATTGTGCATCTTCTGTGCTGCTTTAAGTCTGTCGAGTTCCCCTCTGCAACCTCTTCCCCCAAAGACCGTATGTGGAAGGAAAAAGAGGTTACTGCATTGATTGTAGCATACTCAGAACTGAGGCTGCATAGCTTTGGATGTTGGACACAGGGTTTATGAGGGTAACAGGAGGAAGGAGGGTTGAGGTTGCCTGACTGAAACTGTACTGAACTTGAGCAGGGAGAGGATAAAATATGTTCATGTGTAGTACAGTTTTGGTTAGTCAAAATGTCTGAGAGGTTTTACTTACTACTTGATGCTGAGGAAATGGAGCCTGAAAGATTTTTCTGCTAAATATTTTTTTTGTTTGTGCAGTTTTTAAACTTAGGTATTGTGATAGATGAGAACTGAGTCAGTTAATACTTAAGTGATGGACTGTTAACGTGGACCAGCTGAGGTTCAGACACAAATGATCCCTAATTCTTGCTTTAAAGGCAGTAACCTGTGATAAGAAGTTGAGAGGGGACATCATGAGCAGATGATATCTTAACCCCCACCCTCCCAGTTATATTTGTTAGAGCTGTAGTCTTATCAAGAGCTCGTGACAACTCACAAATATGTAGGGAAAGCCTCTACCTTAGAAAGAGCAAGGGTGTTTTTTTAGTTCATTTTTTTTAATATCCTGGGATCATAAAAATTTGTGATACTTTTTCTGGACTAAAAAGTCATCGCTTAAGTGCCTTTTAAACAAGTCATAATCTTGACCTGCCAAAGGCAGGTCAGAATATTTTGAAATCCTCCTGTGGCTTCAAGTTCATTAGTAGTCAGTGTGGAAAAGGAGGTTGATTTCTGAGTCATCAGCAGTCTGCTTGCAGGCTCACTTTGGAGCTTCTCAACAGAAAAGTGCTGACCAGTTGAGAAGGGTATCAGTCACCCATGACCAGAGTACAGACAGAAAGTTCTTTTTCACTTTTTCCAGGTGGTGTAGGAATGATGTGCTCACTGAGTGAACAAGGCAAGCAGTTGGCAGTCCAAGTGTCAAACATCCTGGGGATGGATGTGTGCGGCATTGACCTGCTGATGAAGGACGACGGTTCATTCTACGTCTGCGAGGCCAATGCAAATGTAGGTTTCATTGCCTTTGACAAGGCTTGCAATTTAGATGTAGCTGGTATCATAGCGGACTATGCCGCTTCTCTGCTCACCCCCGGCCGCTTGACGCGGCGCATGTCCTTGCTCTCCGTGGTGTCCACGGCAAGCGAGACTAGCGAGCCAGAGCTGGGCCCTCCAGCTAGTGCCGCTGTCGACAACATGAGTGCTAGCTCCAGCTCTGTCGACAGCGACCCTGAGACCACGGAGAGAGAGTTGCTCACCAAGCTCCCGGGGGCTCTATTCAACATGAACCAGCTATTAGCCAATGAGATTAAACTCCTGGTGGAGTGATGCCACGTGTAAATAGATGACCAACAGAACTCTCTCTTGTAAATTTTTTTTTTTAAAGCCAACTTGCAATGCTGTTTATCAGAGACGCTCAGAGGAAATGAGGAAAGGGGGTGGGTGTGTCAGTCAAGAGAACAAGAGTAAAAGGCACATGTGCTGTGATTGCTGTCCCTAGTTTTTTGCAGAACATTTTCTTCATTCTTCAGCTTTACAGTAAAGATGTTCAGTTCATAACCAGGCGGCGGTTTTATTTGGATGCTGCTTTGGTCCCCAGATATATTGCAGTTCATGTGTCTTCACAGGCAGGCACTGAAGCATGATTCACACTTGAAGATTTTCAGAAAGTTGTCTGGCAGCTCTCTAGAAACTTCTGTGAATTACTGCACCAGTTAAATCTCTTCTACCTCTGTAAGGCTTGATCCTGTAAATTGCTGAGTGCCTCAAATTCTTTGTGAGTTGAAGGTGTTAAATACCAAGTATTTCAAAATTCCTGGACACCTACTGTTCCTACTCTTGTAGGTGGGAGCTGTAAGTTCAGGATCCTTTTAAAGTCATTACTTTCTGACCTTGCAGGATATGGCCTTTCAAATGATGAGGCTGAGAGAAGTGTCAGTTGACTTAACAAGAACTTTCTGTAAAAATCTGTAAATTGTACCATCTTGGTATCAAGTGGCAGCTTTGTGTCTAAATTTCTTTATAAAGCTTTTGAAGGAGGATATTAGTACTTGTGTTTTTCTCATTTCAAATCCTGATTTTGGAAGGTATCTAGGAGAATTAGTCATATTCTATTTGTGGGCAGAAATGGCACATTTTAACTATTTTTTGCATGGTTGGAGGAGATAAACAGCACTGTAATGTTTGGTATACAAAATGATGTTTAACCCAATGTGAAAATGAATTACACTAGTTTAAAGCAAACGTGCATCGACTTGTATTTGTTAGTGTTTTAGTCTTTCTGAGAGAGATCTGCAATGTTAATGTTTCTTTTTCTTTAATACATGCTAGTCCAACACTCCCTTCTCTATGCCTGCATCTTTAACAGTGGCCAAAGTGAAAACACCGCAGACTGTTTGTTAAGAAAACACTGAGATATAGCCTGTACATTGTTGGGGGGTCTGTTCGTTTGTTTTTATTTTTCGCTTTTTTTCGGAGGGAGGAATGTGTTAAGGTGTGGAGGAGGGAAGAGCTGGTTAAAAGTGGTCGTCCTGAGGAACTTTAGAATAAAGCAGTTCATACAATACTTATCAGGCTTACGTTTTCCCCACTGAACATAAAAGCTGATGTTGGCAGAAATCCAAAGAGTATAACTGGGGAGAAATACTCAGTTTGTAGCTTTGGGAAAAAATGCGGCAGATTTAAAAAAGGCAAAAAAAAAAAAAAAAAAAGAGAGCTCCGCCCGAATTAAAAAGAAAAAAAGTATATAACCTAGGTCCACAAACAATCAACAGATTGATCCTGGACCCTTACATGTGTGTAGTGTGAGTGCACACATTTGTGTGTGTTTGTGTGCGCGCGCGTTTGTTTTGCTTGATGTCTTTTGGGGTTTTGGCTGTTTAGCTCCTAATTTTTTTCCAGGCTTCCTGATTTTTCTCAGTCCTTCTGGCTGTGCATTTTCTCATTAGCCTTGAGCTGGTTTGGAAAACAAATAACCAAAACAGATACTGAGCCCATTTTTCAGTCCCTGTCTTCCTCCTCCTTTTCCTCCTCCTTTTCGCTTTTCATTCCCCTCTTATTCTCTGGGTTCATAAAACCCTGGAACTACAGATATATATATATAAAGATAAGCCTCTTTTTTAAAAACATAAAGTAAAACGTTTACAATTGAAAAATAATCTTGTGAAAATAGGTTTTGTTTGGAGGGGGGTTGTGTGTGTGCAATGCTGCTGTTTTCTGGATACTTTAATGGAGCATGTCCCATGTACCCTCTGAGGTTCTGCACTGCCCACCTCTGTGGCCCTTCCTCACCTCTCTGCTGCTCTACTGTTTTATCTTCACTTGGACCTTAAACACAACTCACGGACACTATGCAGAGAGTCTTCAAGAGGCAATAAACAGAACAGTATTAACCTGCTTTATGGAGGTTTGATCATGCTTCTTTGTACAGTTTGGTTTTTTTATTTTAAAAGGAATGTAATAAAATGGCTTTTTTTTTTTTGTAGAATTAAATATTATTATTAAAATCAAGTGAAAGGTTGACTGTTGATGTTAAGCAGGAGAGTGGACCAGCTGGTCCAGCAAAAAAGGATCTTCAGCAGTAAAGGTATATTCAAATCCTTCCTGAGCCTTCAAGTGCACAGGTTACACATCGAGAATATAAAGGTCTTCAACTTCCATGAAGAGTTGCAGAACCACAGAACATGAAAGAAACCTAATTCTCTAGTCACTGAGCAGTAAACTGTCTCTTCCAGAGAGTCTTCTTCCTTTGCTTGTTTATCTTAGGGGAATTTTGGGTGGGGGTGGGGTTTTTTTTTGTCTCTTTATTGGTAGGTACCTGCACTCCTCTAGGGGCTGATAGAGTCAATCCTTCCCTTTCTAGCTGTGTCATACACTGAGCACATGTGGAATAACAGCAGGGAGTAAACATGTGCTAGTTGGTATAATGTGACCTCTGTGTTTCTATCACAGGAAACATCTTTTAGAGAAAAGAGCTGGTAACTGAAGGTTCTGGACTGGGTTTTTTGAGTCTCAATAGTATTTTGTGGCTCACAAGAACCTTACATTTCTATCACCTTTTTAGAATGTCCAGGTTACACCTCACAGTTGTAAAATATGTGAAGTAAGCATAAGATTTTTTGAAAGACCTCTGATTGGTGCTTTCATTGCTAGTTTGGAGATAAGTCTATGCATAGTGGTCACAGAGGGAGACAGGATTTGAAACATCATGTACGTTTGTTTGGACACTGGGTATTGATGCTGCACTTATACCTTGCTTGAGGGTTCGTTGTTACAAATGGGCACACTTGTCTCATGTATTTACTCCCTACTTACCCATTGCTTCTGAAATACTGAAATGCATAGAACTGCCTGGGGATGCAAGAGGGGTGTCTTGTTTTTACGTAAAAGGAAAAAACACCAACAAATCTAGCCCATGGTAACCAGGCAGTGTTTCCCATTGAAGGTGAACTTTACAGATGTCAGCTTTGTACAATTTATCTTCTCCAGTTCCCAGTGCTGAAAATCACATGCTAAACTTCCATAGAGTTGCACTAACACTACCTCCGTATGTGGGTTTGGAAGAATGTGCTGAAAAAATGGTCAACACAGTGGTGGTTACAATAGTGCCAATACAGCTAATGGTGATACAACTATTTCTGTGTATTTTAATTTTTGAAAGAGCCAGCTAGAAACTCTTGTTTGCAAGAATAAGTTTCTTAATTTACATGTGATGAAATTTTGTTCTTTGTAACACTGGAGATTTTCTTCTGTTCAATTTACTGTATTTATAATTAATGTCTCACTTTATAATTAATGTCAATGTATGGATTGTATCTTAAGTCTTGCATTCAGTGCTTAATGTGTTTTATCAAATCTTTTCTTGTAATGTTACAACACCTCATCTGTAAAACAATGTCAATGCTTGATGCTTATGTTGACTGTTAAATGTTTTCATTCTGAGCTGATGGTCACTTTTGAAGCAATTTCTCTACTTCGTGTGCTATCTTTGACGTGTGATACTTACTCAGGAAATAATCTCTGGAACATCTGTGTATGTCAGGCACAAAGGAGATACTTCTTCAGGTGCTGTACTGGACTACAAAATCCAACAAATGAAACCAGTGACTTTTGCTAAATATTTTCTCCCCTTATTGCAAAAATCTGTCAGTTAAATACATAAGGGACCACAAGAGCTTTGAGAGACTTTGAAAGCAGATCACATGTGCAGTATCTTTCTCATGGCTCACTCTTTTTGAGAAGGTTTATGGGCTTTATGGCTGGTGTGAGACACACGACCCACTCCTGTTCTCTCTATGGAATAGTAGGTGCTCGGACAGGTAACTTCTGTTGCTACTGTCTTTTTTAATTTTTAATTTTTTCATTGTTCTAGGAATTGTTTTAAGCTGTACACTGCAGGATTTATAACCAGGTGTTTGCTGCCTTTTCCTTTGTTTTATTTCTTTAAACCTTTCTAAACCTTTGAGGGTGACTTTTGGAGCATTCTGATGGTGGATCTTGGCCTGCTGTTAGAAGTCCCCAAGCCTCTCATGTTTATAATTTGAGTTGAAAAGTTTTTGTTTTGTTTATTCGTTTAAAACCATGACACAAATTAGGTGTGTGGATTTCGGGTGGGATTTGCTGTTGCTCTATTTTGTGTGACTTATTCTACCTTTTTTTTACAGAAATGTGTTCTAACAGTTCACACTTTGTTACTGTTCTTTGCAAAACTTTTCAGGAGCCAAAAAAGTCAAACAATCCAGAGAAAACCCCTTCTCCCCTTTCTGATGGCAAGAGTGAGAACTTATGAAAAATCCTTGAGAATGTTCCTTCCTAAACTTTTCCCCCCAGTAATGCAAGCGGGTAAAATGGTAAACGCAGCAGTTTGGTGACATCCAAAACCGACCTGTTGTCAGGTAAATTGAGACTTTTCTGCTTTTACTGTAACCTTCATAAATTTGCTAACTAGTCTGCCTTCCTTTCTTCCCATCAGTTCATTTTGGTGAAACGTGCTGAATGATTGCTTTAACCATGATGTTTAGAGAAAATCCTACTTTTCTTCCTCAGTTCCCCTCCTTTATGCTTGTTGACATTTAAAAAAACTGTCATTGTCCTTTGCTTTACTCAGGTAAGACAGAAGTGAGTCCCCTCATGCGACTGTGTGAGGAATAGCTTTGTAATGCATTCGTTCCACTTCTTTGTCAGTTCAAGGTAGTTTGCCTTCAACTGTACTATTTTAGCTTAGATTTTTGAAAGGTATGTTGCTTTTCATTTGCCAAACGAACATAGAATATAATTGCATCAATTAGGAGTTGGTAGGTATGAAAAACTAGTGCTAAGAACGTTAAATCTATTAAAATTCAATAGAGCAAGATCCTGTAAAGAGGAGAGATGGAAGAATATGTATGCTGAAGAAAAAGGCTGTTGGGCCGATTATTTCTGTTTGTGGAGGATGGGGGACATATTTTATGTTGCCCTTACTGCTATATCAAAGCACTTGTACGTTTTATCCTTCTCTGATAACTTAACTCCCTTAATCTCAAACTGTGTAAAAGTGCTGGGTACTTAATATTCTTTTACTTATTTTAAGGAGGAAAATCGTGTATTTTACTCAGATGTAAGTATCAGACAATTGGAATACCATTCCAAGTTGAAGAATATGAGCCTACAAACAGGCTTCCAAGTTTCCAAATGAAGTTTTCTATTTCCCATGACATCTGTAAAGAATTAGCACTTGTTTCAGATTATTTTTCTGTGTATGCTAATAACTCCTCTATACCATAATAAAATAGTCTACTTTTCATAGTCTCAATTTATATTTTCCTGATACACAGCAAATTTATCAGCAATACCATGAAGTGCAGCTTCAAATTAAGGTGGGAGGGAATAATTTTAGAGCCAAATTTTGCTCTCAATTACACTGAGATAAACCTGGAATCACTCTGTGAAAGTCAGTGGAGTGATATCCAATTTCACTGGTATAATTGAGTGTATAATTTGTGTCTTTAATTTTACTTGCAAGATAATTTTACAAACCTGTTATACTTATGTTTCCAATGCTTTTTCCTTTCAGACACACCCACTTCTTGCGTCTCAGCACTGGGCAGGCCTATTCCTTTATTTGTGTATATTTTTGTGCATCAGCTGCTATGGGACACGGGTGTAACACTTTCAGGCATGTGGTTGGGTGTCTTTTTGGGGTTTGTAATAATGTCTAAAAATAAGAATTTCTTTTCCTCAAATTTATTAATGAATTCGTGTTGGATCACGGTTTTGCATCTCTAACCTGATTTTAGATACATATTAAGTAAAGGTTGTCTTTAAAGAAATACAGTACTAGTTCTTTGCAGTGTCTGCAATTGATCTTTGGTGGGGAGAGTTGATAAAAATGTGCTGCATTCTGCAGAAATTAATGTTTCGGTATTTAATGTTGCTTGAAAGGTGGTTTTACAGATCATGCTCCTTCCTCTTTATGGAATGGCTTTCAAAGCCTTGTACTGATCTTGGTTGTGCCCAGTGCTTTGCCTTGTGTATGGGGAAATGTTGTAGAACTTGAATAGGCCATGACATCTTAGACAAAGGATGATGATTATGTGCATGCTGAACACGAACTTCTTCTATATGCCCTTCTGCTGCAACAGAATAATAAAAGTGGTAGGTGGCAGCAGCAGCAGCAGAAGAAACTCATGACTGTGACCTGAGAAACCTCCAGTACTGGGAGAAATGGATTGCAAAATACTAACTGGAGTAAGGGGAATGGAGGAGAAAGGCAGAGTCCCTGAAGTGTCCCTTTGAATGGTGAGTCTAATTTATAGAATTCTAACCATTGAAAGACTGCTGTAGTACAGTAGGCACACTGACCTATCTGATTTGGTGTTTCGTTACCTGATGTCCCAATTCTCATCTTTGTTTCAACATTCCAGTTTCCTGTCTGCCTCTATAAGGCATAGTATATGTCTTAAAAAATTCAATTTCACCAAAATTGCCACATCTTCAGAGTATCGGAAAATAAGGCTGGAAGAAATTTATCTAACCCATCCGTTCCTACCCCACAGGAAGATTAATTATAGTTGTGCCATTGGTGAAATGCTAGTTTTAACCTAGTTTAAAAACCAAGGGATAAATGAGGAGGCTTCTGCAATCTTTACCAGTGGAATTTTATTTTATGAAGGTAAAAATATCCTTACTGTCAGCCAGTGATCAACCTCATAGGCTGAGAGCTCATCTGCTTTTTTTACTACTTAGAGAGCACCATATAGATGACATGATAGAAGCCTTAGAAGCGCTGTAATAGTAAAGAACAATGTTCTTTACGGAGACTTTCGAAAAAAGGTTCAAATCACCAACAATTAAAATTCCTTTTGAAAGTGGGAAATGCAAAATATATAATGTTTCTGACTTAGTGGATAACAGCTGGTGGTTCCAACCACCTCTTTAGTTACCTAGACCGATGACTAAAACTTTTTTGATTGCGCATCCCTATCAGAAAAAACCATTTTGAGCATGCACCCCCCAATATATATTTATTAGAAGTTATATTCATGGATTGCTACATACATTATAAAACTTATGTAAAAACAAGAAATTAAAACAGGGTGAGATAGAGATCAAATGAAGACTATTTAAAACAATTACTTAACTGTATTTATTAATGGTGAAAAAATATTTTCACCCTGCAGCCTTATGGATTGTCTTGCGTCCCTCCCTGGGGAACGTGCACTCCCCTTTGTGGACCACTGATCCAGACATCATAAAACACTTATTGTTGCAGATGTCATTAGTATGTTCCACCATAACAGTACCTCCATTTTAAGTAAATCTCCTACCAGAGATTAAAATGATGGCCTTTATCAGGAGGACTTCTCTTCCTGAACAGAAAGTAAAAGGGGAGAGAACAGCAAGATATGGAAGCACTGATAAACTATTTGGCATAGGAGAGGTTTGAATCTAGATCAACTGAAAATGCAGAGAAGCATGTCCAAGTGGATTGGGGAAAAAAAATTGTGTCCAGAATACGCAGAATACAGCAATAGCTTTTGTACTTTCATAAATGTTTCTTAATTCACTGACAGCTGAGTTTTAGTTGATAAATTCAAAGTTCTGTTTCCTGTTGTTACATGGGGTAGTCACACTAAAATCAGGAACAGTGCTTATATGCAGGAACTAAACTGGATCTGAATTTTGATAGCCAGGCAACTAAATAGTCTCCAGTGCATATCAGGCACTGCTTAGGACTATGGACAACTGGTATGTTTTTCTCCTTAGCTTCTCAGTTATCATACAGCCTTTGAGAGTATTACGTGGACCACAGGCTGGAAGTCCCAGAACTGAACTACTGCAGAGTGAAAGGAGATTGCATGTGCAAAGGGGAAAATATTTTGGATGGAGAATTGATTAGACCCTTGTTATATATGATGAGCAAAGTCTGTATGTGAGAAGAAGCTCATAGGAAAGAGTTTTAAATCCAGTCAGGCTTGAGAAGTGAAGAAGAGAAAGTAATTTCTGGTAGTAGAGGCAAAGGAGTCTGAAGCCTGTGTCAGTCGGTCATTGGAATAGAGATGAGGCAGGGAAACAGTTTTTGCTGATATTGAGCATTCTCAGCTGCTTTTGTAAGGAGGAATCTCACCAGAATTTCTGTATGTAATATATGCTAAGCATACTAACTTTTGGGAGCCGGATCTCAAGAAGGAGAGCTGAAAGTTCTGTTGATATGGAAACTAACTGTAGTGCTTGCCTACTTGAATGGGTAGTCGTGTGCGTTAAAGGTGTTACTGCATTGCGTGTGGATGACAGTAATATTTGGGAAGAAGGGTGGTCGTCTGGCCCTGAACGTGGGCCTGTTTGCCCCAATACATCTGTAACCTATTGCTTCTTAGCATATTAAGGCATAGAGGTATATAAATGTATCTAAGTTTTTTTAATGAGTAAGGTGACTTAGAGTCAACTGGTCAGGAAAGAATTTTTTTGTTGTATAAACAAGGAGGCATTTAAAATACTATCTCAGATCTGCCACGTTTCTGCATGTGGCTGTCAGTACAAAGGGTTTGGGTTTTTTTTCATTTAGATGTGACATAGCAACGCATGCTGTTTTCTGTATCTTTGATGTGGTAGAGATTTGAAGAACGCAGAATATTTTCTATTCTTGTCATAGACTTGCACGGGCAGGCAAGGGGGGGTGATACGTGTGTGAAAGAAGGGACTGGATAGGATCCTCACCCTGACTGAAAGCAAGATGATGGATTAGGCTGACAGAAAAGTTAACATTTACATTGCACTCATGCGAGGCATTTTCAAGGTATTTCTGCATCCCTCTTTTGTTCCCTTTAGGAACAGTACAAGTGTTACTAGAATATACAGAGCCTGCATAGTAATGTATCAGCATATTAAGCTCTGCCAAGTCTCTGTGAGGGTAGTGCTTATAAAAGATTTATGTGAATTTCTGTGTGTCTGCTTTTTTATTTGGAGGCAGTTTGCTGTATGCAGATACATACAGCACTCTTTCTTAGGGTAATAGATATTTTTTGCTTGTTTGGAGGGATGGGAGTGTTTTCGGGGAGTTAAATATGCCATTCTGTTATCCATTTCTATAGGAAGCGGAATGGTTGAGGGAGACCAGTTAGTATGCATAGGAACTACACAACTAGTTGTATGCCAAGTCTGGTGTCAGTCGAGTAGTCGTTGATGTTGCTGGGGAGAAGGCTTTTTGGTTTATCTTTTAATAAGAGCAGACAAAGAAGCATCTGAGAAAGAACTTTGAAAGTGTTGCATACATTGAATAGCATCTATATCTTTTGTTGCCATTTCTTTTTGCTTTCAGAACTCTTCAATGTGCTTTTGTACACATCTCTTACCAAAGAAGTGTTGGCTTCTGAAATGTCAGTGGTGCATAGGGCTGAGATTGATTGAACAGGGGTGTGGAATATAGTGTGGAGTGCTCTCTAAGAACAGTCAGCTGTGCTAATCTTGGCCTTGTCTGGATGGGAACAGAGAGTAGAAGTCTAACATAGATTTTGCTGAGCTTTATGGGTTTTTTGTGATACCCACAGTAGTATGTCAGTAGCGACAAGTGTTTGTCAGTAGTGTCCCCTGTGTCTGTAGACAGTGCAGTTGCTTTTGATCAACAACAAATTTTTAAATTTCCCTCATCATGTAATGCCTTTCATTATCCCAAGTACTCGTACTGTGTTATTTTAATCTGAGGTTTAATGTAACATGGTATATATACAGTTTTCCAACTCAGGTCTGAATTTTTTTCTTAGACAAATTTCAATATAATTGAGATTTTTCATACATGAATGGAAAAGAAATTAAGTTTTATTAGAGGTCATTGGATTTTTTTCAGTAAAGTGTTCTAATTGGAAAAAACTAGTTTCACAGAATCAGTTAGGTTAGGAAAGACCTCTGAGACCGAGTTCCAACATTTGAATGAACACCAGCATGTCAACTAGACCATGGCACTAACTGTCACATCCAGTCTTTTCTGGCATGGTGACTCCACCACCTCCCTGGGCAGCCCATTCCAACGCTTGACAACCCTTTTTGTGAAGAAATTCCTTCTGATGTCCAACCTGAACAAAATACATTATTGTAATAAATAAAATGAAATAATAAATAAATAAATAAACAAATAAAATTTATCACATTTGTGAGTTTTCAGGTATATATACTAATTTCCAGAACTTTTTCGGGCAATCCTGCCTGTACAATTTAGCCTCTGTTGTTAGAGAGGGAGGAAAAGTCTGCATTATATTAGGCAGTAACATACAGCTACCTCCTTGGGCAGCCATGCATTTTTTCGATGCAGATTTCCTGGAAGCAGTGGTACTACTGAGCTTCCCTGATGCTTAGATTTCTTGGGGAGAGAAGAACTGGAAGGTGAAAACTGTACACAGTGTAACATGGACTGAACATGAAGGTATTATGAAGCAGAGAGAGAGGACTAAGCAGTAGCTGCATACACAGGTGTCCTTTTGGTTCTATCATATCAATGTGGTGGGAGGCCAGGAGTCAAGATGAACGTGTCAGTTATGCCTTGATGAGGAATGGGAACGTCACATTGACTGTTTGTGCAACTGTATATATTTCACATCTGTAAATACTGCATTTACAAGAGGTCTGATTTGCCCAAGGACGTGTGTGCAGGTTCCCTTCCTCACTGCTACTGTGCAAAGCGCTGCCTGGTAGTCTTTATTCTCTGGATTATTTCTGTTCAATGGTGTTGCGTATTAAGTCTGAAACTTGTATTTTGAGCGTTTCAAGAGGAAACTGGGTCTGCTTGTGTGTATATTTTCCCATGCATCTAACAAACACAAGGCCAGCAGAAACAACACAAATGTTATGGTTACTTTCCCCACCCATCTCTACAACAGTGTATGGGAGGAGTAGTGCAATTGTAATGTGATGTAGGAATACTTGTCCGTGCCTGAATGGAAGTGTTTGTTTACTGGATGGCAAATACTGAAGCTTTATCAGTGGGAGAACTAGGCAGGAAGAGTCTGCAGTTTGACTTTGCTAAACTTTTATACAATTTTTCCTCCACATGAAATATTTCCGCAGGAGTCTAATGCGTGCGAAAGATGCTGGATCACCAGTTGCAGAGATTGAACTCTACCGACTGGAAAGGTAACAGGAACTAGATTTTATCTTTAAGAACACAGCCTTCACTGCATCTCACTCCTTGACCTGGAAAGACCTTTTCCAACGTCAAAAGAGGAGTTTGGTACCCATGGCTCAGTCCTTGGTGTGTCTGTAATGCAGCTATCAAGGAAGCCAGATAGGTGCCGGGTACAGAGATTTTTTTTTTTATGGTGGTTCCTGGAATTTCTGGTGTTCATATTTTGGGACAAATACTAACTTTTTTAATGGTTTATTTCTCTAGGTTTTTCTGCAGCAACAGGAGGTCGTCTTTTGCCTCTTGTGGGGACATTTAGCCTTTTGATAATGCCTCCATCACAATGAAGGGAAGAAAGGATGGACCAGCAGTGATGTGGAATGGAGTGATGTCCACACATGGCATTAACAGTCATTATGATCCCTGTCCTAATAACATGCAGAACTGAATAAAGAGTTGAATTGTAACTCATGAGAGTGTGAGGTTCTTTTTGGTATCTTTTGCACCATCTCCCCTTTCTGGAGTGCTAGCTAACTTCAGAAATTTATTCATGTTGTACCAAAGCTGCAGCTAAGCCAGAAAACTAAAACTCGTTGGATATTTTTCATTATATTAACCTTTTCTTTCCTCCAGGAATTTAGTTTGTAAGAGTTCTAAAATACTTTATATCGACGTGAATAATCTTCCCGAATGCCTTGGAAACTTTAGCATCAGGCCTTTGATGTTTTGTTATGACTTCACCTGAGTCACTGAGAGTACAAGTCTTACGAGTTTTAGAAGTAAAATCATACCATACTGATCATACTATTCTGATAGCTTTGATGACTGCTAGAGAAAAACAGAGCTGCAGCTCAGTTAGTCTGCCAGAGATAATATGCCTTTGGATTTTGAAGCCACGGTGGCAGGGCTTGTTGTAGACATGGTCGTGTAAATTCTTACTCTCTGTTGTTTCTGAAGAGAGCTAATCTTTGAAACCACAGGTTACAGATCTTGCACATGGCTCTCTTGGTTTGTTGTTAGTGAAGCACTGTAAAGAATTAGATATATACTGATAGCCTTTCTACGATGTGCCTACTTGGAACTGTGAATTAAAAAAGGGAATCGAGATATTGAGTTGGTACATTATCAGTAAACACCTCTTGTTCTGATATTCTTCCTCTTCATTTCATGGATATTCATTTCATGTAAATTTTAGTTCCTGTTTTCTGTGTGCTTGTTCTAGTTATTCACATGTGGATGGAGACCAGGAATGCGACTGGTACTTTGTCTGCAGCTATGCCTTTCTTCCAATAGCTGCAGTTCGTGGCTGCTTTTTTTTTGCAGATCTGTATGTCAAACTGCCTCTCTGTAAGCAGGTGAAATGGCTGCCGCTGCAGACTAGTGGCCATTTTCTCTCTTGTGGTTCAGTGCTTGGGAGTGTGCTGATGCATATGCTAATGCTTCCATAAATGCTTTTGTGTCATTTTCCTTAATATTTCATGTTACAAAAGTAAAACAGCTGAGAACTTTCTGAATTCCTTCTGAGTTTCATATATCCCATCTTTCTAAGATAGTTCCAGGCCCTGTCTGTATTTCAGTTCTCTTACTTTCTTTGCGGGTGTTCAGCAGCGTTCTCTCTTGCTCTGCTGCCTCAAGCTTACAGATTTGCTCCTCCTGCCTTCACAGTCCAGAACATCTTTCCTTTTTCTTTTTTTTTTTTAAGTTTCCAGATGCTCCTCCTTGCTTGTCATAGGAAAAGTCCTGCTCTTGTTTCCGTTCTTAACCACTGGCCCTACTTGTTCTTGTCCATGTCCCGAGCGCACACACACATGTATTAGCTTAAGAATATTTCTTACTTAGTGTCTACTACAGATAACCATTCTTTGAATTACTCTAAAAGGTGTATTTTCCTCTTTTAGGGGGAGAAAGGTTTGGTTACTACACATTTCCTTTTGATATTTCACAGCCTGAAATGTGTTAGAAGTTAAATAGAAATTAAAAGAAGTTCATCACTTTGTAATGTCTTAGTGAGTGAGTCAGGAAAGGGTAATGTGGAGAGGATAGTTCCTGCCTATTGCACTCATTTATCTGTCTTTGGTGGGAGGGATTGATCCTGCAATCCATCTCTTCATGTACCTCACTTAAAAGCCCAAGTTCAAGATCTGTGGTCAAGAATATGTATGTAACATGTAAAGTTTTACTTTCCTTTGCCTTTCTTTTGTTCCTTTGAATATCAATACTGGGTATCAAAAACTAAATAGTAATTGGATGTTCATAATAAAATATTTTGATATTGTTTGTACGGTACAGTGAAGACAGAGTAATAATAGGTCTGTAGTGATAATACTGACCTGTGCTGTAGTGGTTAGGGAAGCCTGGTATAAACTGTTCCTTTTGCACTTAATTGGAATTGTGCTTTTGTGCTGGCTACAGAAATGGAGTGCTTGTAAAACTCTGCTTTGCTTAGTGTAATGAGATCTTGGGGTGGGGTATATTTGTGCTGAGGCCAAACTGGGAGAGGGGTTGTAATTGTGTTTAGCATTAGATCTGGAAAACCTCTGTAACTTGTCTGGCCTGCATTCCCAGTTGTGCATGATGTAAGCAGACAGCTGTGCTTCAACCACTGTCTTTGTATTTTTCTGGGTCACTTCCCTTATTTTTGCTTGATCACTTCAGCTGCTTCTCCAGTCCACTCTTTCCCTGACCAAACAACTTGGTTTGTCACTGTACGTTTACCTCTAGCAGGGTGTGCAAAATCCAGGTATCAGCTTGGAACTGGACACCGCATCACCTGCTCTCATCACACGTTGCCATCACTGCAATGTTTTCCAGATCTGCTGCTTTCGAGAGCTTCCTCTGCTGTGATGGTAATGTTGAGAGAGTGTGCACTGTGATGACCAGCTCACCTCAAAAGCCTCAAGGGAGGAATCTATGAGAGAGAGGCTGCTGCTGTGTGCTTCTTTCTCCCCTGCTACCCTCCTTAATGTAGCTGTTGGTGCAGAGGCTTTGTCAGCAAAGCACAGGCTAATGAGCTAAACCCTACTCTGCTTATGGGCATAGGCACTTTATCTTAGACGTGGGCCAGCTGGGGAGATCAGTGGTCACTGTGTCAGTGCTGCTCTGCTCTTTCTCACTTTGCAAATGCCTGGTACTGAGATTGAGTCAAGCTCCTTGGTCTCCTGCGTGTTTACCCTGGTCTGCTTTGGATCTACTATCCCAGTTTATGGATGGGAGTTGAATAATACTGGGCTTCAAAATCATGTTAAACACGGTTGGAAGAGTTTCTGTCAGAGATGGAGTTACAACTGCTCCATGTTTTTCTTCAGCTTTTTAATTAAAAAATTCTGTTTTCTTTCTAAATCTTCATTTTAGTCCTGTCTGTCTTTTCCATCCTAAAGAGAGCATATAGCAGCTGCCAGAGCTGTCTGTAATAAACCTACTTCTTCCCTACAGCCCCCAAGATTCAGGACAAAAACGTACAGAGGGATGCAGTGATGTTCTTTCAAGAGAAAAGAAGGGGATGCTGCTTTCTAGCATCCCTCATACCCATCCACGTTCAACAACTTCGCAGTAACAGTGCTTGACTCTGTAACAACATGAAATTGTGACAGGAGGAAGCAGGGAAGGAAGGGACAGAATCCCTTACAGCTGCGATGTCACTAATGGACCAGAGGTCATATCTGTGGTGGGGGTGAGGCAGGGTGGAGAACTTGGGCTTTTGGAGAAATAAAGAAACAACCTCTGCAGTTTTTTAGTCCCTTCTTTCCAGCCTTGTGGGCAGTGCTGAGCTACAGGGAAGAATACCTGCTTAATCTTCTCCGTAACATCCCGGCACACAGCTTTCTGTGCTCCTGTTTGCAAGGTAAGACTGAGGGAAGAAGTGCTCTCAAAATCATTCAAAGCGTTCTCTGCAGCCTGAATACTTTTGTGGCTTGGACTGGTGATCTTTCATCTTAGCCCAGTCTTAGTAATAGCTCATGTATTTTGAAAACAGCTGAACTTGTGAGCAGTGAATGGAAATGAAGAATTGCAGTCCAGTTATGAGGCTTCACTCTGGAACAAGCAACCCGTGAAATGGGAGAGGAGGCCCAGTAGGGGAAGGAAAGAAAGAGTATTTTCAGTATCTAAATTTCCAGATTTTGTTGGGGGTGTGTATGTAACTTTCTGTTATCAGTGGTTATGATTTCGTCAGCTGTCACATGAAGTCACTTTGCTTGGATGGGAGATGTTAAAGGAGCACAGCCTTCGTTAGATGCAGCTGACTGCTTGGTATAGTAGCAGAAGGGTAAGAGGGGTTCCTGAAGGTATTTCCTTCTCTAAACTCTATTCTTCCCATTGCTCTATTGAGACACCAGTTTGCATAATGTGCATTGGTATATGGCTTCTTTGATTTAATTTCCAAGGTTGACAGTTTTTAACTGTTGCCAATTTCTTTTCTGCAACTGAGCTAAGGCCTTGTGGTGCTTCTCACAAGATTGGCCATTGTTTTTAAAAAATCTGTGTGTCTGTCATCTTTCCTGAAAGGGTGGGGAGGAAGCATGGAATTATATTTTTCTGCTCAATTGCATGGACTGAGGTTAACATCCCTTTGTGCAAGACTGTTTTGCATCATCACTGGTATGGAGCCCCTGCTCGTTTTTACACCGTCTGAATTAGCTTTTTTTCCTTGGAAGTTTAGTTACTCATTGAGATGAAAGCAGCATTGAATGTGTGTCACTGTAGACTGTACAGAAAGGTGAGCCTGCTCTGGAAGGCCTATAGCCAAAGCAGATGACAAGGTGAAAGGACACAGGGAAACAGCATGTCAGTAACTCATCTGGATTGCAGTGACAGCAATCCATCATGCTGTAGAGTCCACTGGATGGAAAGCTGCTAAAAATAGCAAGATTCTGTCTGTTGTCTGACTACTATTCCTTTCATGTCTCCTGTTTTTCAACCTCATATATGGAATTACTTCCAGAGTCACACCACATTTGCAGGTAAAAGCTAAGGATGTCTCTCCTTGAACAGCTGATGTTACATCCTGCACACTGACAGGAAGGGCAGCAGTGACCCACCTTCCCAGGCTCAGGTGCAGTTTTCTTTGTCACACAGGGAGCTCGCAATGAGCTACACGCAGCTGAAGATGCTGGCAACAAAAGTGAGGATGCGGTCACAGGAATTTCACATTGAGGACACTTTGCAGGCCCACTTTCAGTGACCAGAACTCGTGAAGTCACATCAGGTCTCTGTGTTCAGTGGCAGTGAGCTCTTCTGCATGGATTGGGCAGGAGTACAGTAAAAGAGGAATGCATTGATGATGCTCTGCGGAAAATGATTTTAAGTGCTTGGTTTTGTCAGTTCCTCCTGACTTCAGAGGAAAAGAAGGTGCTCAGAACTTCTAGCATGAGGCAGTAGCTGACTTTGAGCGTGGGGGAGGGGAAGAAAAAGAATGTGTTTGTAAGGCATCCAAATCTTGCAAAATTGCTAGTCATAGACATCATCCTTTAATTAAATTTCCATCTCTTTCCCTTAGCCCAAATGGTTGGTGTTTGATATCGCTACATTCTGTGTCCCTTGGAGTGGAACACACAGTGGGGCACTGTTTTGTTTGTATAGAGCAGGCAAGCAGGTGTGTTGCTTTGGTGGCCTGGAGTTCAGCATCTTTTAATTACATATTTTCACAAGTGTCCTTTAACAGATGTAACCCTTAGGAGCTAAAACAGTGAGTATGAGAAACAGGCTGATTTGGAGGGATTTGGAAGCAGATGTTACTATCCCAGAATGGCGAAGGGCTTTTGAGAGGTCAAATTCATGCTCATATGCAATCTGATCCTTGGAAGCTTTTTGTACAATTTTTATACAATTCCTGTCTTCCCCATTAGTTTTGGAAACCCTCCCAGTGTTTTGGAAACACCTCCTCAAGGCAGCAATGCTCTCCAACACTGAGCTTTTGATAAAACCTAGCCTAAACCTTCACTTGTCTTTTGCATAGAAGGTGTGTTGGGTCATCACTGTTATTCCCTCCAGTGTGTGTGAAGTGCTCTTCCAGCTTGACAGTCGGGTTTTGTCACAAGCACCTAGTGCTGCAATGACTGGTGTTGGAGTGACATCTCCAAGGTGAAAGATGGGAATTCCAACATCGTAAGTCACTTCCGACTCTGCCGGATTTGGATCGTATGTTGCCAAATGCAGTTTGGACCCATTAACGTAATGGAGAGCAGGAAACACTTACTAACTTGGAAAAAATTAAGCCCGAGATGTCTGAATCATGCATTAGCAGATCCATCTCAAAGCAGAGATCACTTCTACTTATTTCTTTCAGTGTACCTAATAAATACAGGAAACAAGTTGACATATCCTACCACATTTCAATGGGTCTAATTTATCCCTGGCTAAAACAGTCCGTTTCAGTGGATATGGTGGATGAAAAACATCTCTCAGAGGGCGAGTTAGTTTTCTTGAGGCTCTGTTTCCCTCTGCTGGCATGGAGTTAATACTGCTGATTTTTTTTTTCTCGAACCCAGGCTTCTGAAGCTACTGCTTCCTTGTAATCCCAAGAAACATTTATACTTGGCCCTCATGATAAAAATTTATTCCTTATATCCAGTCGAAATCTACCACCTTTCAGTTTAAAACTTGGTCATGTTCCAGTGTCTCACCACCCTCATCATAAATAATTTCTTCTTAATATCTAGTCTAAATATGCCCTCTGTCAGTTTAAAGCCTTTCCCCCTTGTCCTATCACTCCATGGCCTTGTCAGAAGTCCCTCTCCAGCTCTCTTGTAGCCCCCTTTAGGTACTGGAAGGTGCTCTAAGGTCTCCCTGGAGCCTTCCCTTCTCTAGGCTGAACAACCCCAACTCTCTTGGTATGTCTTCATAGGAGAGGTATTCAACCCCCCTGTTCATCTTCATGGCCTCCTCTGGACTCACTCCAAGAGGTTCCAATCCTTCTTGTGCTGAGGGTATGAGAGATGGATGCAGCACTCCAGGTGGGGTTTCCTGAGAATGGAGTAGAGCAGGAGAATCGCCTGCCTTGACCTGCTGGGCACGCTGCTTTTGGTGCAGCCCAGAATACAGTTGGCTTTCTGGAAAAAAGAGAATTTTATGCCTGGACTATCTAACGCCTTAAGCAAGCAAGGGTATTGAAACTATTTAAGTCAGGAAGCTAATGTATTTTGAGATCTGAATGTCAGAGATCAAGTATATTCACTGGCTATGCATCTCTGCAGGGAGGGCAAGCTCTTGTCAGACCATCTGAGCAAGGCAGCCTGTGTTTTCCAGAAATGTTCTCTGCAGGTATATTTTGATTATTAGATGTAGGTTATCTAAGATCATCCACCTGTTGAAAAGGCTGGTTCTATAAATTCAACAATAGTACAGCCTGAGATTAATTTAAGATGGTTTTCAAAGTGGATCCTAAAGCTGCCAATGGTACCCCAAGTATTCCACCGATACTTAACTCTGAGGTGGGCTTCCTTATGACCAAAGCCAGTGCAGATTGTCTTCCCTTTGTTCTCTGTAACAGAATAGCTCAATATTGTTGCCTAAAAGCTGTTGGAGAAAAAAAGACTCCAGGCCAAATTAGAGGGGAGGTAAGATAAGGATAAGAAAGGC
>JAWMRA010000001.1:28878401-29006774 GCA_035584735.1 Pseudotriccus pelzelni
ATTTACTAATAAAATTATTATACTTATTATAAATTGGCCTCTTTAAGTTCTCCAGTATCGTGCTAACTTATAACAAACTCATTATTTGTCTGGTGCTGATCTCATTTTGCTTTGAGGCAGAGAAGTGCTTTCCCTTCAGAGTTGTCTGATGGCAGCTAAGTGTATACTCTTAGATGAGTCTGTGAGCCTTTTTTTCCTCCCCTTTTCGGGTGTCTTGCTTTGTGGACACAAGATGTTAAGCACAAATAACCAATAGTTTAAACATTTTCCACTCTCTTCTATGGCCATTACAGGGGATGTGAACAGGGTTTCAGAGCAAAGATCACCTGGAGATGCTGGAGAACCGAACGTGTAAGACAAGATGTCTGTCACTGGGTCACAATTGCCTACACATACTGGCAAGGCCCTGGGAAATTAATACCAAGTCCCCACAGTTTATTTGCAGTCATTCTGTGACTCTAGCTTTGAAAAATGAGGTTAAGCCCTCTAGGGAGGTTCTTGGGATCCCAGTTTGTCAGAAACTTTATTCAGCCTTTTCCCTGCCAGATTTGTCTGCTGGCTTCAGAGCACTATACTCAAAATTCAAACAATGCCAAACAACATGCCACGTCTTATATTTCCTTGCAGCTTCCCATAAGTCAGAGGTTGTGAAGATAATCATGTTCAAGCCATCACCTTTGGTTTGGAAAGACTTGGCTTTTGAAGTCTATAACTGAACCTAAGGCCTGTTAACATGGGAAGTGGGTTGCAGGGACAACGTGTGGTGTTGTTCTGGTAACATGCACTGTGAGGACGTGGCAGGGGTGGGGGGATGAGGATTACAACCTTAGAGCAGGTAAATCTCTAGAGTTAATTGCAGTATTCCTCTAGGCCATGTATGGGGAAATGCTTCCCTCTGGCTGCTCTGGAAGATTAAGAACAGCTCAGGCTTTAATTCAGGCATCCTCTGGAGACAGTAAACTCTGCTTAATCAGAGTCATGCTCTATTGAAAGACTTAACCCATTAGGGATATCCATCCACCTAATTAGACTTAACATCATCTTTGCTCATGCTTTTGTCCATCTCAGTGCATCTTGCTTCTCTAGGGAGAAGCAAGAATGATCATGACCTTGAAACGTCAGTGTTGCTTTTTGATGTCATAGCTCTAGTCTGTATGTGGTTTTGCATGGGTCCTTGGCAAAAGCGTGGCAAATGAGGAATGTGTATGAATCTGAACAGTTTGGAATTCATCTTGCACCGTTCTGCTTGCAATCTGCTAAGGAGATCTGAAGCGGAGGCAGAGAAGGTAGGAAATTCAGAGAAGGCTAAAGGTAAAACATTAGAGAATGAGAAAACGCAGATCAGGGAAAAAGATGTACAAAGAGCAGAGTATATAAGTTACACTGTAAGCTAAACATCAGAATAGGAGCCACTTCTCAAATAACAAAGTGGCAATTTCTTAATGTCTTTTATTGCATTTACCAGTGTTGCTAAGAAGTCCTATTGTTAAATAGGATTTCTTGACATTTAGCCTGAATTTGCCATCACCCTTCAGCTTTACCTACTCTGCCTGTTCAGCTTTACTCTAAACATTTTTCTGCTGCCTTGATCTCAACTTCCATATAGTTTCTAGATTGTGATTCTGCTTCCCTTTCTTGAAATTCACACTCTTTTATGAAGGTAAAATCACATTAAGGCAAACAAACCCCAAATCTATGGTAAATAGATATAATTTTTATCTTCCCCTTTCTGGCCTTTCTGACTTTCTGACTTTTGCAAGTTTTACATTTAGAATGCAGAATTCTATATTGCAAAAATTCATATGCACTAACAGCAGGCCTGTGTTTTAGTGACCTTAGCAATCCCCACAACAGAATGCACAGACCTCTAAGGGGCAGGAGGCAGCGGCTGAAATTTACTTGTCTAGAGCATGAAAAAGGAGTCTTCCATTTTGATGTGCAGGTTTAGAAGTGTGGTGTCCAAGCTCCCCTTGGGAACCAGACTGATTCCACGTGGTAGTACATCCTATATACTAGGTAATTAGATCAGAAACTTAGTGGCCGTGTGGCACAGAGTAGAACATACATGAACTTGGCCTGCAGGTTCACATTCACGGTGCTTTTCTTTTCTTTTTGATAGAGGAAACGTTCCTAGCAGGCTTCATGCCCGATCAGGCACCATCTGCAGTTGTACAGGTCCGAGAAACACCCAGGGATGTTCAGTAGAATGGCAGCTCTGTGCCCCTGCTTGATCTGAGTCAGAGGCATAATTGCAGTAGCAGTGCCCCAAGCTGATACAAATATCTGTGGAACTATGGGCTTAGCCAAACTTTTCTCTATTGGGAAGCCAAACACCCTCTAAACAAGGCAATCCTTGGATTTTTAGATCAAAGGAGGAGAGGAAGAAGTGACTTTTGGGTATGCTATAAGAAGGGATGGGAGGGTGTGGAATATGCTGTGCTGAGTGCTGGGCCCTCAGAAGAATAACTGCTGTCCTTTAGAGATACCTTCAGACCAGCAGTACCGTGTACATTATGAGCTGCACCTTCTGAACTCCCAAGTGTGTGTCAGGACCAGAAGCCGTGGGCTGCACTGAGACCATTTTCCATGTGCAGTGGCTCTGTGCACTTGCAGTGAGGTACGTAGCCAATGTGGAGACATAACTTAGCGTGGCAGCCGCTTCTCCCGTGGGTTTGGCAGCCCACGCGGGAAGATGGCCGTTTGTTGCCTGCAGAAGTAAGGTTGGCAGAGCTGACCCGTACGCTACAGAGCTCGTCAGTAGCAGGTGGTGTTGAGAATAGCAGGCAGACAGCTCTGCTGCTTCACCTGGGATTAAACAGGCTGGACAGCACGTTATGTCGTAAATTAGTAAGTGAGCTGAAGCATTTTTCCATATAGGCTTGCTACAGGAGGAAGGACAAACAGATAAAGGCAGGTCAGTGTTCTCAAACACGTTTCTTTCTTTAAGTGAGTGTACCCATACAACACCTAGTGGGGACTCTCTGACAACCTTGCAGTGGGACTCAGAGCTTGAACTCTTCCCACAGTACTTGAGACACTTCCCAGAAATCACCCTACCTATAGGTAAGGACAGGAAAAAGCAGAACACGCCAGTATGGGCTTATCAATACATAGAAATGAGCTTATTTCTGAAATTTATGTTACTTGGTTCTTCAGCTGTGGGTAAAGTGTTTTGAAAGAGAAGCTTCTTTGTTATTAACTCTAACAACATCTTGATTTCCAAACATTTGCAGAAGTTGCAGTTTAAGGTTACAGTGCTGTGGAAACATGCAAGAAGACTTAAAAAAATAATCGAAGTAAATCATGGGTCTAGGCATAAACATACATTCAGAGTGTAAAACGAGGGACAAAAACAACTTAAGCTGGAATCCTGTAGTTTCCAGGCTACTGTAATACCATCATGCAGATGAGTGGGAAATAACACACATGCATCAATAAAACAGAATTTTACTTTTACTGTTTTAATCTCAGGAGGCAGTAGACCTTCAAAATTTAAAGATATAGATAATCTCGAGAAAAAGCTCGCTCTGAACAGGAGAGAATTGCTTCCATTGTTCTCTCTCAATTCGCTGCAAATTTTTTTGCAGCCTCCTCTTTGAACAGCCTCATTCCAGTAAGTGCTTTCCTCTGGCTAAAAGAGCGGTTTGTCCAGCTGCTGAGCTACATATTGTTTACTCTTTTCTTCCCCTGTTATCTTGCTGTCTTTGTGGGGGCGATTAGCATCTGAAAAGACTTCAGTCTGTCTCACATGCCCCATGCAGGGCGTAACAGTTACTGACAAAAATGCGAACTGTGCCCTGGCTTCACCAGGATCAAACTGACATACTTGAAAAATTGGAGCTGTAAGGTCAGGTCGAATTGATTTCCCGGTGACAAATCTGATTTCCCTCAAATCAAGGTATCTGGGAAGGAGCCCAGGACATTGTGCTGTCCTAGATGAGGCAAGCAGTACCTCTGAGCTGTCTGTTAAATCTTGCATAAACGAGCTGTCAAACCCGTAGCTGTGATTCTGTGCTACTCCGGGCTCACTGGGAACAGCAGCCACAACACAGGAGCTGTTTTACCGAGTTTGGGCTGGTGAGTGTTAGAGCTTGGTCCGCTGTGAACACCTGCATGGTAAGACTGAGGATTTTGTCCTGCCTTAAGTACTTTACAGCTTTGCAGGACCTTGGATGAAAAGTGTCATGACAAAAGAGTAGCAAAGGCACACGGAATACCACATTAAGGAGGCTAGCAGCTTGGTTTGAGTGATCATGTATTATCCTTCAATTAGAAGGCTGAGGATATGATAAGTGCCCAGTGGGTATAGGTAGTTTGTTATAATGTGATACAGGAACCAGAAAGAGCAGGTGAGATTTTTCCAGGGATAAGGGACTAAAGGAGGGAGAAGCTGGACATTTTTGTAATTTAGTATGACTTTCGTGTGCGGTGTAGCAAGGATTTTGAAAAGCCACTAGCAGTCTTGTGCTGAGAATCTTTGATAGAACTGCTTGAATAGATACAATTTACAATTTTCTCCCTTTACTTTCACCCTCCCTTTCCCGTTCTTTGTAAGGTAGAAATAGAGAAGAGAGGTCATGAAAGTCTCCTCCTCCTCTCATTCCATTGCCACTGTTTTTTCTCTACAAGGGATAGCCATTCACTATCATAGTGTCACAGAAGGCCAAGAACTGTAGTGTGCCTGATACCCTTTGGAAAGGCTTCTTATCCTCTCACCTGGCTCCCCAGTGCCTGTCTCTTTCCAGACCTCACTGCTCACAAGGCACAGTGGTGATGAAGGAGGTGGCCCAGGCAGAAAAGTGACACAGGTGTGGTACCTCAACGGAGACCTTATTTCCATGTTACTGGATAACATGACCATTGTTACTGGATAAGAGAGAAACAACCCTGATACCACTGGGAGCAGCTGAGGGCCTCTTCTGACTGAAATTCAGAGGTAACGGCACGGCTTCTTCCCCCTGAGACCTGGGGTACTTAGAGCCTGTTGCTCTTACCATGCACTGGACAAGTCCCCAAGCATTTGTTGCCTGTGTCTATCCACTTTCCCGGGAGACATCCTCTGTATTCCCAAATGCTAATGCTGGAGCCCACAAACCTTGCTGGGTCCCTTTGACACCTGAGAGGGCAGGTTCAATGTTTGGACAAGAAGCTAGATGTGGATCTGGAAGGTTATCTTCAGAGTTGACTCATCTTGCCCTAGTTGGTCTCTGTGTGTCTCTCCCCGCTAACTGGAACCTAAAGATGAATAGATAAATATGCTTAAACATAGCCAAGGTGAATCTCACTCTTAATAAGTCAGATTTTTATACTCATAGTATAAAGGATGATCTAACTGCTCTGGGATCTGTATTGTACTGAAGTCTTGTGGTGCTCTGGTGTCTTTTGGCAGCAACTGGTTTACATCCACCTCAGCACAGGAGTGCCACTTAAACCAAAAGGCAAGCTCTGCAGCATCGGAAGTGCTGTGATACTCAAAAAAGGGCTGAGAGTATGCACATTACACCTGAAACCACGGAGCTCTCTCTGAATAGCTGCATGTGTGTCTGTATTTCTTTTCCTCTATTTTCTTTTCAGGAGGAGTGTGCAAATAAGGATCCTATGTGTGAGTTGGGGACAACAGGTCCATTACTACCAGAACAGCTATTTATGGCCTGCAGCCATAGTCCAGCCCTGCCAGGAGTTGTCTCAAAGCCAGGGGCCTATATTGGGTACTGGCCTGTGCCCAGGAGCAGGAGGTCTGGATGGATTATGATGCTGACCCTGTGGACCTCTTCCCTGTGTTCACACTGTGGTCGTAAGCAGGTGGAGAACTTTTGTATTTTGGAGCGAAGCAGTGGTGGCCAAACCCAGGATGCTGCAGGTAATGGCAAAACTGGTCTTAAATGCAGCTTTTGTGATCTGTGCTTAGCTCAGACAGCCCTGGAGAGGATCACTGAATACAGTCAGCTGTCTTATTTCACAGCATCCCTCCACACCTTCCTGCTCTTAGTTCTCCTTTTCTACCAGGCATAGCAACTAGCTGTGACCTTCGAACTTATCTTTTAAATATTCCCAGGTGTTTTTCTCTGCTACTTCACTTCTTACTGTCTGATCTCACTGTATCTTTCATGGCATTAATAGAGGATGAAGGGACTGGAGAGATTTTCAGAGAGGGGAGTTTTCAACTGAACACATGCTGCATTTATTTTGCAGGTGATGGGAACGACAGGCTTGTTGTGGATGATCAAAAACTCCTTGACCTCAAGAAGGATGTTGGAAGTATGAAAAGTGGCTTACTTAGTAAAGGACACTGTGTCCTGGTGAGTGCAGGAACACCTTGGAATTAGAGGGCATGAGGAATTAGAGGGCTGACTGAGGAAGGCATGTCTTGGTGGGCTGGGGAAGGACTCCGGGATGGAATAGCTTTAGATCTGTTTGATTACACTCTGATCTCCTCTTTTTGTCCTAAGTCTGAAGTTCTCTTTGTCCATCCCTCTCTTCTTCTCTTCTTACTCTGTTCCCCCCCCTTTACTGGTGGCTCACGCCATGCTCCTTGGTGGAAACCTTGCTGCTGACAGCAGAGTTTAGGCTTTCCCTGTGCTTCAGTAATCAGGTGAGGCTCAGACTGAAGCAGGCTGGGGATGTAAGAGGGGTGCAGAAAAGGGAGGGAGGAATGAGAACAACATTATCTGGCTTGCATTGCTACAGTCAGGGTGCTACCTGTGTCCTTTGGCTGGTTTATCTTTCCAATGCCTTCTTTCTTTGTCCCTCTTTGCTCCCAAGCCTCTTTCTCCCTGTTGGAGCCTGCAGCTGTAGGGCTTTCACGGGGGTGACAGTGAGCCCGCAGCTAAGGGCAGCTCCCAGGTGGATGAGTGCTTCACATGGTGCTGCTGGGCAGAGCCTGCTGCTCCCCAGGGCAGAGGATGAGCTCTGCAGCAGCAGCTGTGACAGGCAGTGAGGCAGCAGGACAGGGGAGGAAAGAGGGAAGGACTGTGCTGAGTTAGAGCTGAGCTGATGACTGGACAGGAGGTCTCTGTGCTGGGAAAAGAGTCACAAAAAAAGTCACAACTGTAATGTTTCCAAGGTCAACTGAGGGCAATTGAAGTGCTGTGAATTATTTGCTTAAATACATTTCGATGGAAAATAGGAAGCCTTTATTTAATCAATTTCTTCTTCTTTTGAGCTGGTAACCTGTATACAGTGAGCAAATATTGTCCACGTTGCCTTTTAAACCTATTTTTGTTATGCAGAGGTGTGCGCTATGGCTGTGCATGTTTGATCAGCCCTGCCAGGTTAGTGTTTTAAGAGTCTGCACTTTTAACAGTTTTTCATGACAAGAATATAATGAGATAAATATCAGGTTTTTCATTTCACAATTCATTCCTGTATAGCTTAATGGAATCTAGACTTCAATTACTGCACAAAGCCCTCAGCACTTAAAATTTGTCATTAAATAAAGCTACCTTGGATGTTTTGGATTCACTGAAAGTAACCTTGTCTAAACATATTTGACATTTACATGGATTCAATTTAAACAAGGCAAGATTTATCTCTCAAAAAATAATTAACTGATTGATTTTTTTCTCTTTTTCTGATGAATGTGTTCCTCAGTGTTTCAGAAATCATAGAGCTTAGCCCCTCACAGCTAGTTCCTATTTGCAGATATCGAGGGCAAAAGCAATTTCCATCTTTTGCAATCCCCAAAGGCTTTTTCAGTTTGAATAAGCTAGTCGGTACTTTGAACCAGGTGAATAAATAGAAAAAAAGGAAATATTTTGTGGAGGCGTGAACAGACTTCTCTTGTTAAAACCTGGCTGAGCATCTTTGTAAATTGTTTTCTGGACATTCACTACTGACTTATACTTGTTCAATAGTCTATCTTTAAAACATTGTAGGACACACGTAGGGCTTTATTAATTTTTTTTACTGCAGTTACTTGAATGTGTTCTGAAAGGATATTCAGAACTAAGCTTATGTCTGCTATCACCTTAAACTGAGTTTTAAAAAGTCTTCTTTTAAAACCAGGCTGTTAAATAAACAACAAAAACTAAAAAAACTAGACTTCTTAGGGCTTTGTATTCTATCTGTCTACACTTTTCTCCTTCATTGTAACCTTCCCCGTTTATGTATTCCCATCCTTGTGATCCTCATAACTCCATTTTCTTATGTTCCTGCACTTCTGGCTAGGGAAGAAGCAACATGTGTTCTGGCTGGTTGAGAACTATTTGTTTGTTCTCTGACTAACCAGTACCCATCTACTGACCGGGTGGCCATGTAGCTCCTGGTCACATGTAGCAGAGGTCACTGCTGATCTTAAACAGATCATCTTTAGTGGGAGATATAGAATCTGATCTCTCTCTTTTTGATGTAATAGTTTAAAAACTTCTTTTCAGGAAAAAGATGTAAACTCTTTAGCTTTCCACTTTGAATGTGGAAGACTTTGAAACCTTCAACGAATCTGCTGACCTGTGATTAGATGATGCTAGAATTCCACATTTTAAAAATGGATTATCTTGATTAAACAATAACCTGTTTGGATTCTGGAGGGCTGCAGTACATTGTGGGTTCATGGTATTTAAAAAGGTAAAGAACGGAGAGAGAAATCTGTGGAGTTGTGTAGCAGTCTATCATGTTTTGTCTGCAGTGTGTGCCCTTTGTTCAGTTTTCTTGGACTCTTTGTAGGTGAATTCTGTGTTTTCCTCCCAAAATGGAGGTTATCCCTAGGAAGTCAATGAAGACATGGACTGCTCTGTACCAGGAGTAAAGCAATTTCTAGTGTAGGGAACAGATACCTTTCTTTGTTGTTTAATCAACCAGCTGACTTCCTTAGCTTTCTAAAGGTAGTTTCCTTACAAGCTTTTCATAGAATCACTAAATGGTTTGGGTTGGAAGGGGCCTTAAAGATCATCTTGTTCCAACCACCCTGCCATGGACAGGGACACCTTCCACTAGACCAGGTTGCTCAAATCTCTGTTCAACCTGGCCTTAAACATTTCCGGGGTGGGGCATCCATTGCTTTTCTGTGCAATCACCTTCATCATAAAGAATGTATTTCTTATATCCAATCTGAATCTACTCTCTTTCAGTTTAAAACTTCGTCTCTTTGCTCCAGGCCCTGCTAAAAAGTCTCTCTCCATCTTTCTTATACGCTCCCTTTAGGTAGTAGGAGGCTGCTCTAAGGTCTTCCCAGAGCCTTCACTTCTCCAGGCTGAACAACCCCCACTCTCTCAGCCTGTCTCCATAGGAGAGGTGCTCCAGCCCTCTGATCAACTTGGTGGCCTCCTCTGGACCTGCTCCAACAAGTGGATGCTGTTCTTGTACAGGTGGCTCCAGCTGGATGCAGCACTCCAGGTGGGGTCTCACAAGAGTAGAGCAGAGAATAATGCAAGTGAACAAGGCAAACTGGCCCTCAGGTTTGAAACTGAGCCTGTAAGCTTGCATTCTTAGTATTTTTTTTCAGTCCTGCAGTAGCAAAAAGATCCCAGAAATGTTTCGTTGTTTTTGCTCTCCAAATTAAAAGCAGATGACTAAGACTAACAAGAATTCAACTAGGCCTTTAGAAGTTCAGCTCTCATTTTAGCATCAGATTTGGACTATAGTCTTGTGCCTTATGGCTTGCTCCATGCTGCTAGTACAAGGTGCTGCTGAACCAGTCAATTGTGCCTGCTCCTTTGCACATCTGTTGCTGGTACTGCTGATGACCAGTGAGATTACCATCAGTCATGTTGTGGAGTTGTTGTTACGCTCTTGTTTCTACATACAACACTCCAGTTGTATGTAAAGGCCTCGGGAAAGACTACAGGAAAAAGAGTTATTTGTGCCCTTTTGTGAAAACTATGAAAAGGTATAGGTTTCAGGGTTCACATCTGTTCTTTGAAGAGAGATCCACAGCTTGCCCATGGCTTGAGCACCTCTTTGTTATGGTTTCCAAGCTCCGGTGGGCCTCATTTCATAATTTTCCAAAGCTCAATTCCAACTAAACAAATTAAATCCTACAATCTAATAGCTTGCACTAGAATTCTGGGGAAAAAAATTAACGAGATTTGCAGCTCTTTGAATGATCTTGGTATAGGAGCCAAGCATTGAGAGTCATAGAACAGTTTACACTATGTTGCCTTCAAGCTTTCTGACCCAGTCATTTTGTGCTCCTTCTGCTGTGTTTGTCCAGGTGTGTTCTTAATTCCTTGCTTGGTTTTGGTGCAGTGAACAAATCTGCTGTCAAAGCAGCAGAAAGAGGGTGCAGCAGTCTACTTTGCCATTATGGAAAGATTCTTTCAAGGGATTCCATTATGTTATAGAAGCTAGTCCGGTTGCAGAAACATTATGGCCTTGCAGATTTTTATGAACCCTGCGTGGACTATGAAATATCCTTAATGCAAAGGTGTACTCTACTATCAGAACACAAGGATATAAAATTTTATTGTCTTTGAAAATGCTACACAGTAGTTACAGAGTGGATGCATTTGTGCCTAAGAGGGAAACTGGAAATGTCAATGATTAGTAGCATGAAGTTTGTGATTGGAAAGAAGGCAGCAATGGAGGAGGTCTGAGGCTTGTATGAAGTTGGTGACAAGTGTCTAGAAGAGAATGAAGAATGATTCAGTTGCTTTGATGAATTATTCTGCACTACAGGCTCTCTAAGAGATGTGATTCTTCAAAGAAAGTGATGACTTTCTCCTCTCTGCACAGTCTGCTGTTAAGTGCTCTGCAGACATCAGTGCTTCTCTGGTACTCCTCTCATAGAGATCACTGATATTACTGCCTTTTGTTTTCTTCAAAGATATTAAAACACTAGAGTGATTTCCAAGGTCCTCGTTCTCACTCTGAACCATGGACAATGCCATCCATTGATCACAGCTGTGACCTTTACTAAAGTCTTCTATTCTTCCTTTTCAAATTTTGATTCAAGTTACCTGCAGAGAAAAGGTATCTGTATGGTTTTACATTGTCAGTATGCACTATATCCTTTGCTCCAGCTGACATGTGCTTTCAGGAGGGATAGATCCCTTACTCCCCATGGTCTCTTGGCTCAGCACTTCTGCACAAAGGCCTTCTCGGAGTCCATTTAGAGAAAGAAACGGAAGAACTAGAAACTCTGCACAACCTTGCTTTGCTTCCTCTATTGCAGAGACTTTGTCTGGGTTTGTGACACCTGTGCAGCTGTCAGTCACTGCCCTTGGTGCAGATCCTTCAAGTGTATGTTCCTGTGACCAAAAGCCAGGTCTGCCAAAGCTAAACAAGGAATAGAGAGCACACCTGAGCAAACATGGTAGCAGGAGCATGGTGGGACGGGGTCAAAGAAATCTCCCCAGTGCTGGCCTCAGTGGATGCAGCTCCTGTCAGAAGTCTTCCAGAATCTGGACCTCTCTGGCCATGATTACTGATAGACCTGGCTCGTGCTTTCTGTAGGAAAATTGTTTTTTAGACAGAAAATTTGTAAGTTTGCCTGTCAGGCTCCTTTCAGTGGTGCTGAGGAATAGGACAAGAGGCAATGGATAGAAACTAATGCACAGGAATTCCACCTGAAGACAAAGAAAAAACTTCTTTAACATGTGGGTGACCATGCACTGAAGCAAATTGCCCAGAGAGGCTGTGGCATCTCCCTCACTGGAGATATCTGAGAACTGTCTGGATGAAATCCTGTGCAATGTGCTCAAGGATGATCCTGCTTGAGCAGAGAGATTGGACCAGATGACCCTACTTGTGATCCCTTCCAACCTTACCCATTCTGTGATTCTCTGACTCTGTGATTGTTGTTCTCAGTAATGTGACCTCTTTCCTTGTGAAGGACACAAAGAAACAAGAATAGGGAGAATGTGTTCATCAGAATAAAATGTGTCCAGTCTTCCTTGTCTAGGAGCCTAGGACTGATTTAGACCAACCCAAAGCTGATTTCTATAATCAGGTGGGACATCTGGCCTCTGGCCAGTTATCTCAATCAGGGAAGCAGTGAAATATTCACTTGAGACAAAAGCAATACCAGCTAACACTAACAGCTCCTGTGCATAATGGCACGGTGACAGAGGTAAAACAGAGGTCACTCTTCTCAACCCCATCTGGAAAAAGAGTATGGAGACCATTGGAAATAGGGATCCCACGCTAGCTGAAAATTTCTGTGTATCCTGTAATCTGATTTTGCCAGACAAAGTGATCCCAACATCTTGAGTAACACCATGTTGCGACTCAGATGTGGAAATCTCAGGCTGCATCAGCGCTATTAAACAGCACTGGGAAATATTTCGATGTACGAAACTGTAGCTGTCTGTATTATTAGGACAGTCCCTGGTACATTTCAGCCTGTGCTAACTAACATTGTCTCTCATAAGTCTCAGTTGTAGCTTGTGAATTAATATAATCTGTGTACTCCTCACAACAAGCATTTTACATCGTGACTGTGCTTTTGTAGAGGCCAGGCTGGTTAAACAGCCCAATTGTCTGTGCTCTGTACAGGTTGCCATCAGTACTAGAAAGTGTCCCACATATTTAATTTGTGAGTTTAACCCGACCCTCAGGTTCAAAAACAGAACCAAAAGGCTGTCAACC
Organism: Pseudotriccus pelzelni; assembly: GCA_035584735.1. Classification (NCBI taxonomy): domain Eukaryota; kingdom Metazoa; phylum Chordata; class Aves; order Passeriformes; family Tyrannidae; genus Pseudotriccus; species Pseudotriccus pelzelni. The sequence goes on from JAWMRA010000001.1 coordinate 28,890,924, forward strand.
CCAGACCTTTCATACCCAGACATGAACAACGAAGAACTGGAAGCGGCTCTCAAGGACCCCTCTGTGCAGATGGTTCCATGACTAATGGGTTTTGCAGGGCATGGTGGAGACCTCTGTGGGCCAGTATTTATTTCCATTTTCCTCATTGTATGAAGGGAAGAAAAAGGCAATTAGCTCATTAGTGGTTGCTGGCTGGTGGTAGTGTTGCTACAGCGCTTCCTTACACACATGCAAGGATTTGCTGCCATTCTCATGCCAAACAGCCTAAGGAGATCCATATTCCCATAATCTGATCTGGAGTTACTGAGCTCTGTCCCAAATGACAACACCACCTGCTGTGTGCAGGGTGAGCTCTTGCTGCAAGCTGCACAACAGCAATCCATCTCCAGCTGAAACAAAGGGATGCAAGTGGCAAGTGATCAGGACCCGGCCTGGGTCACTGATCAGCAAAGTTCTCACTGTGTTTTTTTACTGTGAGAAGTCCGTTTGGTCAGGTGCCTCCACGGCAGTCTTGCAGGAGGGGATGTTCTGAACTTGTGGATGAGAGCCAAGCTGCTATTGGCTAAGGGGCACTTGGCACAGTGCACTTTATCACTTACCACTGCCTGTGCAGAATCCCAGGAGAGAGGGAGAGGTGGGGAGAGGCTGGCTCCTCCCCCCATCCCACCTCTTCATTTAGGCTGTCCTAGAAGAAATTACACCTTCCCCCCCCCCCAAATCATCCTCAGTGATTTCACAGGAAGAGAGCCATTGGGCAGCAAGAGTCCCCAGGATGAGGATAGCCATCCTCCTGAGCCTTCTGTTCCATGCTGCCGCTGCTTTTCACCAACTGTGAGTGATGCTGAACTCCTGTTTCAGTCTCTTTCATGAAGGCATCAGTCTAGGTAGATGGACCACATCCCATGCCATCAGCTCTTGTGCTTCCTGCTCTGTCAGATCACCCCAAAGGGTAGCTGAGTAATTTGCCTTGCCTCTCATGCTTTAGATTGACTCCTGCATGTCAATACAAGCCAGCTTTTTGGGGGACTTCCAAGTCAGACCTTAGGCCCAGGGACTTCTGAAGATTGCATGGGATGCTTTTTGGGAGTTCAGGACATTAGTGGAGTAAGAGGTTTCAAAAGGGTTATAGGGCTATACTTAAGCTAATCAACCCTGAGATTAGTTCAGCTGCTTAGACCATGGTGCTAGTAACACCAAGGTTGTGGGTTTGATTCCTGTATTCACTTAAGGGTTGGACTTGATGGTCTTTGTGAGTCCCTTCCAACTCAGAATATTCTGTGAAAGCAGAAACTGTTTCTCAAGTTTTAGTGATGCAATCACTCTGCTGCGTTCACTGTTGCTCTTGAATATTGACTGCAGCTGTGGCACATTGATGAGGATTTTGCAGTAGTGGGCCACAGCAGGGAAGATTTTTTCCATCTCCTGAGCCTTCAAACTGATGCCATCTCTGATATCTTCCCCTGCCCCAGACATTACCTGGTGGTGATCCCTGCAGCTCTGCGCTACCCATCCACCCAAGTTGCCTGCCTCCATATCACCTGTCATGACGCAAAGCTTCGAGTGAACCTGGTCTTGGAGCACTCTGCAGGACATGAGCTCTTAATTCAAGAAACCATCCAGAAGAAGAAGACTTTCCTGTGCACCAAGTTCTGGGTGAGCCTCCCTAGGCAAATGCCATCACTCATTTTCCCTTCAGGAAATCTCTTGTGTCACCAGGGGTGATGTGGATAGGGTTTACTTTGTCTTGGTGTGAGCCAGTTAGGAAGAGGAGTGAGTGGTGCCTAGAGATGCATAGCCCTGCACAGTATCTGTTGGTTAGCACTGAATTTCCTTTCTGAATCTAATTTTTAAATGGAATTTACATTTGTTAAAATCTACCACAGTTCTGGATACATAAGAAGAACGTACCTGTTTCCTTCTCTTCCATTACAAACCAGATGAAGCAGTTTTAGCTCTTTTCTGAAGGACTTGTGCAGGTCTGCATACTGCAATTTCTGTAGTACCTGAAATCAGGCAGCAACTGAGCTCTTGGGAGCTACTGAAGACTAGTTGGATGAAAATGGATGTGCTTGTTGTTTTTAAACAACCTCTTAGATGTTATGTATTGTTTGTGAGAACTTAACAAAGACCTAGGATAAGGCAGACACGTCTAAAAAGTATCCCTTCTATTATACTGTATTCTGTGTTGAGGCTGCTGGAGTCTTTGGCTGCCAGAGTGAGGACGACTCTCTAGTTGTGTTTCCTAATCTGGATTTCTTTCTTGTGCATGCTGGGTAGTTCTGAAGGCCTAGTATTTGAGGCTGTGCTACACCTTGATCTTTCTCCTTTGATTCTCTGTTACCATCTCCCTTTCTGTCATCTACCCATCTTGCTGAGCAAGTCTGAAGACTCAGAGGTGTCAAGCACCTCCTTCTCACCAGTGGGAAAAAGGGACAGAATCCATGACATGCAGGGCCTCCTGCTGTCGTGTAGGACTGAGTGAGATCTGGATGTGATCTGGATCCAGAGATTGGAGGGAGTGTCCTGGGACAGCTGGAGGGAACTGCTTAGTTCTTCACTTTACTCTCAGTTCCTGCTCAGGGCCCCCAGAAGATTACTCAGAGTCTGTGTGCTCTTGTCTCTCTGTCTGAGTAGGTTGCACCTCCAGCTGATGGCACAGAGGAAATTGCCACTGTCAAACTGACCATCACAGGCGAAGGGGTCAATATTGAGGAGAAGAAAAAGGTCCTTATCTGCAAGACCAGGAGTGGCACCATCATCCAAACGGACAAGCCCATCTATCAGCCAGGGCAGACAGGTGAGGAGCAAATGGGAGGAACTGTGGGCCCTAAGCTTTTTGCTGGTTACATCATGTGGAAAGCCTGAAATTACCTGAAATGCATGAACAATCCTAGCAGAAGGCTTTGAGACAATGTCTCTTGCTAAGTGATGTTTTCAGTGGCTCTAATGTCCAACTTATGATGACTCTGAAGTTGCAGGAGGCAGTAGGATAATGATAACCATGTCCGTGATACCTTACATGTGGAAATGTTAGTGTCACATGTTGCAACAAATGGAGACAGGAGCTGGGGAAACAGATGGAGCAGGGGTCTGTAGGGAAGAACTGACATCTGATAAATATATTCCCTGATTTCCTTGCCTTCAGTGAAATTTCGCATTGTGACTCTGGATGAGGAATTCGTTGCACTCAACGATTCGGTAAGCCAGTCCTGGGGCACTATGGAAAAGGCTGTCTTGTACTGTGCATGGATCCTACTTCCTTTCTACCCTGCTCATGTGCTAAAGCTCCAGCTCTTTCCCATTCATCCCTGGGCCAGGCCTGATGAGTGTCCAGAGGGGAATAGTAAATCAAATAAAAGCTGGCAGCTCAGGAAGATGGCAGAGGTATACATATCTCTTGCTCATCTTGGTAGAATAGTCATACAAGCACAAGCATGTGATGTACTGATTCCTGACGTGGTGGTGTCATGTGGGGAGTGAATACTTTGTAAGCTGGGTTTTCCTTATTGTGGGGAAGGGTGCTCTTAATCTGGCCGCTACAAGCTGGAAAGTGAAAATGCTGACTAGACCTTAGGACAAGCTTTTTCATTGCAACAATCTGGAAACGTGTCTAGAGAAGGCATTTTTGTCATCGGAGATGTGCAGAACCCAGCTGGAGAAAGCTATGAGCATGAAGACATGCTTCAGCAGGGTGTTGGACTAGATGGCCTCCAGTTTCCTTCCAAACTCTGGGATCCTATACCTCTATAACTCACTTGAGACTGCAGGTGAACCAGAGCTATGTCTGTTTGGGTAGTGACTTTTCCTGAGTTTTTTCTGCCAGGAAGTCATTAGCAAGTGCTGGGTGGTCTCCAGATTGGATTTTCCTTTCCCTTTCTTCAGACCTTACTGTGACAAACCCACCTGGTATTTCTCCTTTTTGGTGGTGTTTGTTTTACTTTGTATTGTTGTCGAGGCTCTAAGTTTCCAAATCACTAGTTGTACATCCTTCAGAGAGGCCTCTGCATCTGAAGTGCCTTGTGTGTGATGCTGGCATGTATTTCTCTCTTCTAATGTTTTTGTCTTTTTCCCTCCCCAGATTTCTTTGTTTCTCCAGGTGAGTGATGCTGAAATCTAGTGTTAGAGTAATGATGATGTCAGTCATTTCACTGTGCTGTTCGTATTCAGTTTCTGGTAGATTTTTACAGATCTCTGAGTGAAATAGTGGACCTTTTTTGTTGTTAGATATTAAATTCTTAAATTAACATACTCCTTCAGCTTCTTCTATCTGCACTTATTTGAGGTTATGCTCTCAGTTACTTCAGTAGAAAGCTCAGCTGTTCTAGATGTGCAGGAGTATAGATAGATAACTTAGATGTTTATGTAAGAAAGTTAGAACTGTGAAAAACCTTTCCTTAAGATCGGAACTTAAATAAATGTAGAAGGAGACTCAGATACTGGGAGCAGAACCTGGGCATTAGAGTGTCTTCAAAATTTCACGATTAGTCTATACCAAACCTCATTCCTTAGCTATAGAACCCGGCAGTCTACAGGACTGAAATCCTAAAGCTCGATTTCTACGGGATGTGGACCAGTGAGATGCGGGAACAACTGTTTCTCTCTTTCTTGTGGGTGTAGGACCCCAAGAACAACCAGATAGAGCAGTGGCTGAATGTGGTCCCTCAAGATGGCATCGCAGATCTGTCTTTCCAGCTGAGTGACGAGCCTCTGCTGGGAACGTACGTCATCAATGTGACCAGCGCGAGCGCATATGGCAGCTTCTCCGTTAAGGAGTATGGTATGACCATGTGGGGGATTTGTCTCAGCTGCAGGGGGGACTTTGTACCCTTGATCTAGGAAGCTGGGTGTTTATTCCTTGATAATCGTCCCTGGAGCAAATTGGAAAAAATAGAGCATCTGTCATAGAAAAGAGCTTTGCTAGAGAGTATGAAGTCTAGTGCCATCTAACTTCACTTTCATTCCCTAATCAGCCCTGTTGGGAGACTAGTTTTCTCGCAGTGCAAATAGCTGTCAGAAGTGCAGGTTTGTGGACATGTTTGCTTTTACTTTGGAAAGGAATCATCAACCAGAGCCTCTACACAAATCTTTTAAAGACATGACAGAAATATTCCCTTTCCATTTCTCACCACCTTCCTTCTCCATTTCCTGTCTCTTATTTTGCCATAGTCTGTCTTCATGTTAATTCTTGGTGAAGGCTGCCCCTGGCCTGTGTTTCCTACAGTTTTCTGTTTTTTCCTTCCAGTGCTGCCAAAATTTGAAGTGATCTTTGAGGCACCAAATCAGATTTATTCCCTAGATACAACCTTCCCGCTCCGGGTATGTGGCAGGTGAGGATTTTGATTGGTGTCCCTGTGTTAATTTCTGGCCTGATGAGCACTTCAGTTAGAGGAGGCCAGAATCTTCCATGGCCACTCTTTGTGCCCTGATGCAACACAAAACATTCCTATAACTGTTATTCTGATACTCTAATGCTCCTTTTCTAAAAGAATTCCACAAGTCTCTACACACAAAACCTGGGGGAACAACCTGCCCTTTGACAAGCAGCCATTTTTGGGGTATTTTTGCAGATGCATGGTAGATACTTGGTGTTCATCTGCAGAACAAACCCATGGGAATGAAGGGAAGCTTTTCTGGATTATGCTCTAGTGGAAACTAGAGAGATTTGAATACCAATTGCCCCAGGTATAGTCCAAGGACAGCACTAGAGCTAGCCTCATGTAAAGGTGCTTTCTTAATGAAAGGCACTTGCTTAATCACCCACATTTCTGCCTGTAAGATGAGGCGTGCCTTCAGCATATCCCAGGGTTATTGCAGGTGTTGCTGATGTATAGTGCAGAGCTCCGTGCTGAGTCAGCACCTACAACACCCTGGTTTCCCAGAATAGATTAATTTAGCACTAATTGTATCACAGAGCCCTGGATATCCCATCGCTGCAGTGCCCTAGTCTGACCCTGCTTTACTGGGTCAGGACTCCCGGGCCTGTTACATGGCTGCCACTCTTGAGCTGTGCTGTGAATATCTGTGAGTAAGTGGTCTCTGGGGCTATGCATAGCAAGCCCTGTGTTCTCCCCCTGTATGTCACTGTCTCTTCCTTTCCCTGCTCCCCCAAACAGATACACCCGTGGGAAAAGCGTCCAGGGAAGAGTTCACGTGAGCCTTTGTCAGAAGATAGCCCCGTTCCTGCCCAGTGCTTCAAAACCAAATCTCTGCCACAAATTCCACAGCCAGGTGAGATGCTCAGGAAGAGATGAGCCGTAATCAGAGGCATTTGTGCTAGTAAGGCTAGGTTGCTGAAAGCTTTAGCTGAAGTAATAGTGATGTTACCCAATTTATTTAGCTGCTTGGTCAGTGTTCTACTGTGCTGCTTCTCAATAACTGTGCCTGATGACTATGAGTGGGCTTGCATTATATGCCTGCTCCACATCCTGGACTGCTGTGCCAAAAGGCAACTCCCTGACAGCAGGGGTTTTGCACTGCTGCTTCTGCACCATTTTGATAATTTCTGGCCTTCTGCCTTGCTCATATCTTGTTTCCTCTCTCTGTACTTTCAGACTGACGAGGCAGGTTGCTTCTTCAGAAATGTGAGTCTGTCCTCCTTCAGCCAAGACTTTCGGTACTATCAGGACAGCATAGTTGCAGAGGCCTCGCTGGTGGAGGATGCCACAGGTAACTCTGAAAACGTTTCTGGTGGCTGGGAAGTTGCACTAATCTTACCAAAGGCACTTTTGGAGGCTTTCAGGCTAGCAAGAGATCTGAGCTTTCTGAGCCCTTTGGGTCCTGCTATCAAACCTCACAGATAAAGAGCCAGCAATTCCTGATGGGATGACACACTCACTCTGAGTGCCTGCAGTCTCAGGTGGTGAAGCTCTCTAAGGGCTAGAAGTTAAGTGGGAGAAAGACTAGATACCCAGAGTCGTGGGCAGCTCAGCATCATGATATGAAGTGTGTGGGCAGCTCAACATGTCCATTAGTACTACCAGTGGGTCACCCTGCAGGGAAATGGTTGAGAGTTGCTTGGCTTTCTTGCTCCTTCTCTTATGTTTCTGTTTTGCTGCATTCATTCAGAGATACAAGTCAATGCTTCCCACAAATTACTCATCTCCAGGATTGGCGGGATGGCCTTGTTTGATGATGTGAATTCTTACTACCACACTGGAGAGATGTACAGGGGGAAGGTAATTCACAGTTACAGTCCTTTGAAGGGGAGAATGTGAAGAATGCTTTCTTAGTGACTATTCACAGTGCTTTCATAGTTGCCTATTGTCTTTTCTGACCTCACCTTCAGCCAGGATTTGGGCCAAAGACAAAACTCTTGAATTGTCAAATATGAGAATAACATCCAAGACTGCATTTGCCAAATAATCCATGAGTAGCAGCAGCTATGGGCATCTGTATGTGGGGTCCAAACCCAAACATACGGACTTTCAGCAGTCAGGCAGCCTTTTGCTGTGAAGGAATGGAGAGCATTGGAGTTTGGATGAGATGACCCACTGTGGTTACTTCCAACCTTCCCCATTCTGTGATTCTGTGATTCTGTGATTCTGTGAATGAACATGGTGGCACAAGTGATAATGTGACATGACCAGTAGCAGCTGATAATCTTATTAGTGACTCAAAGGGTGATCTTGCTATCTTCAGAAATGCTCCTCCTCACTTGGAGAAGCAGGAGATTCTGTCTGCTGATTAGACTCTTCTGCACTTCTCTTGTTCACCGCGATATTCTCAGATCAAAGTCATTGACTACCAAGGCAAGGCACTGAAGCACAAAGAAGTCCTCCTTGTAGTAAGCTATGGTGAGCAGCAATTTAAGCAGAAGTACATTACTGGGAACTCTGGGACAGCTTCATTTAGCCTGAACACGACTGCTTGGAACAGCACCTTGGCCTCCCTGGAGGTAAGTGAGGAAGGCTCTGTCTTGTGGCAGGGGAAGGACAGTAGTTCCTGAAACACCTCAGCTTGATCTGGATCTTGGCTCCCTCTGAGAGCTTATTCTCCAGGTCCCAGTTGCTTTTCTCTTGAGATCTCCGCACAGAGACCTGTGCTTTGGGGTTGCTCAGATCATCTTACCAAGGTGCAGCTATGGTGATTTGCAGCTGACTTGCTTAACTAGGGATATTAACTTGTTTGGGGTTTTTGTCTCACCAGGCAAGTGTCTTGCATCAGGATTTGGATAGAGAGCCTGAGACAATTGATTTGAGTTACCAGCAAGCCTCTCACTTCATACGTCCATTCTACAGCACCAGCAGGAGTTTTCTCTCTATTGTCCGTGTGCCAGAAACAATGCCCTGTGGTAAAAACCAGTCTGTCCAGGTGGACTTCAGAATTTACGAGGAAGACCTGGAACATGGGCCCAGGCGTGTCATTTTCTCCTACTTTGTGAGTTTCTGAGGAAGTGCTAGTGGGTGACAGCTGAAAGCACAAGATCAGCAGCTCTTAGAGATTCAAGCCTGATATTTGATAGATTTGGCTTAGCCCAGGACAGGTAGTTCATCCAGTCATCATGGAGCTGGAACTTGGTTTTGATTTTGGGACTGCAGTAACAGCAAGGAAGGCAGAACCTTTCTTTTAGGCTCTGCACAGGTGCAGGACAGGTATCGAACTTACCTGTCCTCCCCCGAGTCTCTTTATTCCCTGAACTCTCCTTACTAGTCAAGAGCAAATAAAGCTAATATCTCTTTCCGCACCTCCACCTAATCTCCAATTTCAGGGTTACTTTGAGCTTCGCAGGGATCTCAAAGGCTATGTAACTATGTGACTATCCCCTTCTGTATTCTGCCCTAGGTCACAGGGAAAGGAGGGATAGTCCACGCAGGTCAGAAGACTGTTTGGGTTGGGATTCCAAGAAGTAAGTGCACTCCTCAGTTTCATGTTTAGCAAACACTCAGTGGTCTGTGGCATCCACTCTTGTTTGGATATGTGCCGTAAGCCTCTTTGTGGTGTGGAGGTGGCTCATCACTGCTCTGTTGTATCAGAGAAGGCTGTTGCGTCAGATGTAGGCTCACCCTCCATTGTCTTAATTTTCAAAGCCTCCTTTTACTGCTCCTGCAAGTGGCATAAAACTATAGCTTTTCCCTCCATAGCAACTGTGTCTACAAATAATCTGAGTAGTTAGGATGCCACAGTTTATAATTTTGGTGGGTGTTGACGCACTGTCGCCTACTTCTTCAGTTCTTGTTTTTTCAAACCTGAATTATAGGTGCTTTGGGACAAAGGTCACCTCTTTTTTGGTTACAGGATGGGAGATGTTTGGTGATGGGAGACCTTGAAAGATATATGACACTCTCACTCTTTGTGGAACCAAGTTTGACCTCCAAAGTACCTTTTCATGTCCTTGAAGAGAGGAACAGAACCAGGAAGAGTCTTTTGCTAGTCACAAATGCCAGATTCAGAGATGTGCTGATTGTTTCAGTGGTCTCCAAAAATCTCCTCCATCATGAAATACTTGAAGAAAGGAATTAAACAGGCACATGCAGAATGACAAAAGCTGATCAGAGTCTATTTTCACTACCAAATCTATTTTCTCTTATTCCCTCTCTTCTTCATCTAGTGCTGGAAGGCTTCTTCTCCATCCCTCTTACCTTCAGCTTGACCTATGCCCCAGCTCTGAGACTGGTTGTTTATGTTATCTTCCCTAATGGAAAAATCATTGCCGATTCTGCCATCTTCAGTGTCGCCATGTGTTTCAGAAATAAGGTAGGATTTGTGTCTGAGGCAATGACTGAATCTGTGAGAGTATATGTGTCTGCTGCAACGAAAGGAGAGACTGTGTGGCTGTGTGTGGCTGACACCGTGTGGGACGCAGTTGGTGAACGGTGAGGTGTAGTGTGATGTACGGAGCAAGTGTGTGCTGAGCATTGTGGGGGCTGCTGCAATGTTTGGAAATGGCAGGGAGTTGCTGTCTGTCTCCATAGGCATGTGTAGCAACTGCAGCCCCACAGGATCATAGCCTAGCCCGGCACAGGTCATTAGTGTGGTTCCCAGGAGAGCTCAAGGCTGCTCTGCTCTTGCAGCAGACACTTAGAGTTGTTAGTATATGGTGTAGGATGACACCTGAAAGTGGATGATGGAAGCAGTGGATTTTACTGGCTATCCTGAAAAGGCTGAGTGCTTGTGGTTGTTTTGACATCCATGGGAATCTGCTTTCTTGGCTGTGCTTTGCGCTCCAAAGATGAACTGTTGAGGACTGGCATTACCCCTGCTCCACAACTCCACAGCTGTCTATTTGCTATAGACAGATTCAAGCAAGAACAGGAAGAACTTCAGGAAACTGAGAACAACCTCACAAAGAGCCTGGGAATAAGGATTAGGCTTATTTTTGATCTGGGGCTCCAGAAGACAGCTGTGTGAGGTGTGTTATCATGGCTGGCTGGTTTGCTGGGTAAAGAGAGCACTGTGTTCTGACTCCACAGGAATGTCTCCACGTAGACACTGGTGGTTCCCCCTCTGCTGTCTTTCCTGTTAGAACTTCAGTGTGATATTTTTTAGATACATTCTGGGGGTTCCTGGAAGGTTCCTTTGATTTCTGTCTAAGGCAAATTCTTGGAAACTCTCTTCATGTAGGTCCCTTTGCTGCTTGGGAAGTGGTAGGGTGGCCAGCATGAGAAATATCATTCAGGTATTGCCTGCGTTCTTCTCATCAGGTGGAGCTGGGCTTCTCAACGCCAGAGAGTCTTCCCGGTTCACAGATCGATCTCCACCTGCTGGCAGCTCCTGGATCCACGTGTGCCGTCTGGGCTGTGGATCGAAGCACCCTTTTGATTAAGCCAGGAAGAGAACTCAGCAGCCACTCGGTGAGTGAGCCTGCTCTGACTTTTTCCCTTCGCTTGTAATGACATGAAGAGGGAGGGAGGCCATTGAATCTGTGCAGAGCTTATCTCCAAGAAACTCAAAGCATGGCCCAGGGGGATCAGCAGCCCTCTCAGTGTGGCATGGGTAGGGATTAGGGGTTAAGAGAGAGGCTGAGCATCACTCAGGGCACCAGCAGTAAGACAGCGTCTGTTGTTCTGTCTTGTGTTCAGTTCAGTGGGCTGTGCTGGCTCTGTCAGATGAGAGCCAGGGAAGAGTGGCAGCGGGCCTGGGCTTTCTGGCATGCATTCATGCACAGTAGCCAGAAGCAACTCAAACAGGCCTTGGATGTATGACAGGAAGAGAATGGCAGGTTTAATTCGTGCTGATTTTATTTTTTGCTTTTTCTTGCTTTCTCAGATCTACGGGTTGTTCCCATCTGTTTATAACTCCAGGTATCCTCACCAAGTGTCTGAAGATGATCACTCATGTGGGTTCTCAAATTCTGATGAGCCGGATGTGTTTACAGCTTTCAGGGTAAAAATGGTTGATTTTTATAATATTTCATGATATATGAAAACTATTCATATATATTCCGATAATTCATGAACCAAGGGGAGTTCACCCCTGACTTTACCAATATCCTGGGGATGCTGTTTTAGACAGTACAGGGAGCAGGTGCAGTTTAGGCCCTTGTAACTCACTTGTTATTTGAATAAGTGACTTGAAATGTTGACTCAGGAAAAGTTTTTGTGTGGTTACCACACTTTGGTTATGCGACTCAAGATGCCAAGGATTATTGGTTACTTAAACTGGATTTCACATAGTTTGTTTAATCTCCACAGCATGAGCAATTGCACCCTGCAGGCTGAGAAGGCATGATGTCCAAATGACTATGTGTTTGAAAAGGAATAAATTTGGCCAATTCAGGCCAGATGAATTAGCTCAGAAGACCTTGTTTACCCATTGCTGAGGATCTGAATCATTCCCTCTTAAAATGAAGCAAGGGAATACTTTGCCAAGCCAGAGTGCAGCCAAGTCCCCACTGCATGAGGGACAGAAAGGCACAGAGCAGAGGGCAGTGAGAAGAGGACAAACTTCTGGTGATTCAGTCCTTTCTTTTTTCCCACAGGAAATGGGGTTGAAAATTATGTCCAACACCAATATCAGGAAACCCAGAGTGTGTCCAACCACATCACTGACAACTAAGCTGCAGAAAAAAGGAGTGTTTATTTCTAGACCCATGCTGATGTTTGCCCAGCCCCATAAAGCATATAATAGTAAGCATTTGCCAACTGTTTCTTCTTACGTAGGATGCTTAGTCTTTCAGGTGAAAGCAGTCCTGGGTTTGAGCCAATTCTGTAATTGCAAATGGAGGAGAAAGAGCGTTCCCTGGCCCTAAACCTGTTGTGCTAGTGTGAGGCTGCCTGAGGCTCACAGCTTCTGAAATATTAGAGGTCTGTCTGAATACCAGGCCCTATCTCTGAGGTGAGGGAATGGTTGCCTGCCCCATGGTTCCCATACATGCAAGTAAAGCCCAAAGCACCTCTGTCATTTGAAATGAGGCAAGATATTTTAAAATTTGTGTCAGAACCTTCTGTTCTGATGCCATGCTTTCAGAGAGCTGACTGGATTAGCTACAGTCTGCACTGTGCTGGAACTCTTCTGCTCCTATCCAGGACCTGAGGGCACCGTGGTGACTAGATCTTTGTTATTTCGAGCAGAGCATCTGACATCAACCTATCAGCTCATTATGTTCCCACCTGTTTCTTCATCTGAAGAGAAAGTACACAAGCCTATTCCCCAATCCTGGCTATGGGATTTGTATTCTGTGGGGTGAGTAAACTGAGCAGTAGGGGTTTAGACTGAGTCATTTAGTATGGCTGGGAGTGGCAGAAGGTGCAACTGAGTTTAGATCATAGGCAGCTGTGCAAGACAGCTAAGGACATACATCGTGGGGCTCATACTGGTCAGGCTGTTTCTTATTGGAGCTGATATCTGTATTAAATGCGTTTTCCTCTACCAGACCATCATACAGAAATGTTGCCCATCCATGGCAAATGGCTGGCATGGAAAGATAAGAAAGCAGGTGAAGTTCAGCAAAACATCTTGGTTTACTGCCTGTACAGTGCCTGTGGTATCCCTATGGGCTGGCATTTGCCAAACTGGGCTCACAGGGTGTATCCTGGTATTCAGGGGAAACTGATGTCCATAGAAGTCCTTTACAGGACTAGGAACTGTGTCCTGTGAGAAAGGGTCAGTGTACACACAGAGTCTACTGAGGGAGCTTTTGGAGATTTTTCATCTCAGACTTCAAGATTTTCTTGTCTGCTATCTGGAGACTGGAGTAGGCTCAGGCCAGACGCCCCCACATCTGCCCTCTCCAACCGCCACTGTCCTTCCAGATACAACCATCTCTTCACCCCCTAGCAGCAGATATCTCCTATGTGATTTGTCCACTGAGCTGATCTGAGCCAGCAAAACATCTCTATGTTGTGTGTGTTGCCTTCCTGTATGCTCATGACAAAAGTGAATGTTTTGACTCTAGTTACTGGAGTATGGTGTACAGCAACATTCAGTTAAATGCTTCTGTTGCTGTCTGCTTCTCCTCAGTCCCAGTGGGAACAGGAATGTCACTGTCATTGTGCCTGACACCACCACAGAATGGAAAGCAGGAATGTTCTGCACAGGACGTAACGGCTTTGGATTGGCTTCAGCCTCCAGTCTGCTTGTTTTCAAGCCCTTTCTTGTGGAGCTCCCACTGCCATCTTCTGTGGTCCAGGGTGAGACCTTCAACTTGAAGGCCACCGTCTTCAACAACTTGCAGCAATGCATGAAGGTAGGTCAGCCCTGATAGGCTCTGTGAGAAAAGCGGGAGATGGCTGAAATCCATGGCCTGTGATCATAGAATCACAGAATGATTTGGGGACCTTAAAGATCATCTTGTTCCAACTCCCTTGCCATGGACAGGAACACCTTCCACTAGACCAGGTTGCTCAAGGCCGCATCCAACCTGGCCAGGGATGGGGCATCCACAGCTTCTCTGGGAAACCTATTCCAGTGTCCCACCACCCTCACAGTAAATAATATCTTTCTAATATCTAGTTTAGCCCTACCCTCTTTCAATTTCCCCTTGCCCTATCACTGCATGCCCTTGTAAAAAGTCCGTCTCCAAGCTCTCTTTGAGCCCTTTTAGGTACTGAAAGAGACTCTAAGATTTCCCTGGAGCTTTCTGTTCTCCAGGCTGAACAGCCCCAGCTCTCTCAGCCTGTCATCATAGCAGAGGTGCTCTAGCTCCGTGATTATTATCTTCCTGACCTCCTCTGGACTCGCGCCAATAGGTCCACATCCTTCTTACATTGAGGTCCTCAGAGCTGGATGCAGAACCCCAGGTGGGATCTCACCAGAGCAGAGGGGAAGAATCTCCTCCCTTGACCTGTTGGCCATGTCTGTTTTGATGCAGCCCAGGACACAGTTGACTTTCTGGGCTGCCAGCACACATTGATGGGTCATGTCAAGCTTCTTGTCTATGAGCACCCCTTCTCCTCAGAGCTGCTCTGAGAATTAATTCTCCATTCAGCCTGTGTTTGTGCTTAGGATTGTCCTGACCCAGGTGCAGGACCTCACACTTGGCCTTGTTGAAATTCTTGAGGTTCACACAGGCCCACCTCTCAGGCCTGTCCCTTCCTTATGTCCCTTTTTAAAAATGGGGGTTATGTTTTCCCTTTTCCAGTCAGAGGGAGCTTCACCGGATTGCCATGGATTCTCAGATAGGATGGATAGTAGCTCAGTCATTTCCTCCAACAGTTCCCTCAGGACCTGTGGATGTCTCTCATCAGGTCCATGGACCTGTGCACCTTCAGTTTCCTGAGAAAGTCTTGAGTTTTATTGTCTCCTACAGCAGGCGGTTCTTCATTCTCCCAGTCCCTGCCTTTGCCTTCTGTGACTAGAGCAGTATGGCTGGAACACTTGTTGGTTAAGACAGAGGCAAAGAACTTATTGAGTGCTTCAGGCTTCTCCATATCCCATATAACCAGCTCTTCTGCTTCCTTTTGGAAAGGGTCCACGTTTTCCCTAGTCTTCTTTTTATCAGTACCATACCTATGAAAGCTTTTCTTGTTGCTTCTGACATCTCTGTCCAGGTTACCAGGACTTTAGCTTTTCTAGCCTGATCCCTGGCTACTTAACCTCTCTCTATTCCTCCCAGGCTACCTGTCCCTGCTTCCACCTGTTAGGCTTCCTTTTTGTGTTTGTGATGTTTATTTATTACAATCTGCCATCCCTGCTGCCCCACCAGATCCAAGTGACCCTGCAGCAGTTTGCGCACTTCCAGCTGAAGCCATGCAAGGGCTGTGTCTACAGCAGCTGCTTGTGTGCTGGGGAAGCCAAGACCTTTCAGTGGAGTGTCACAGCTGAGCAACTGGGTGAGAAGAACAGGCAGGTGGGGTGGTGACGTTGGGAAGGGATGAAAGCAGGGTGACAATGTTTTGTAAAAGCTGACATTGAGGAGCTGTTTGCTTTGTTACCCAGAGAGTACTTGTTTGCATTCATCCTAAGGTCCTGATTACTTGCAAGTCTGTGCTAGGATGTACAGAACCATATAGGGCTCTGATCAATTTTTTCGTTGTCAACACGTGATGTCTATTGTATTAATAGGAAGTGCTTCCTCAGAAGGTGTTTTACGTACCTAAATGTGTGTTATTTTCAGGGATCACAAACATCACCCTCCACACAGAGGCTGTGGCCACCGAAGAGCTCTGTGGTGAAGAGATACCATTTGTCCCAAAACAAGGACAGAAAGACACAATCATCAAACTCGTTCAAGTCCGGGTCAGTCAAGCTGTTCTGTTGCCTAAACCTGAAAATGAGCTTTGTGCAGTACCCACATTTTGTGTGTTTTGGGAGTTACCCCTTGCTTTTCAGAATGTGTAATTAGCATCTCAGGGCCTGAGCTGGGCCCATCTGTGAGGGCCGATGGATGTAGGAGATAGAGGGTTGTCATCCACTTCATACCATGGAAAACTTTAAACACTCTTTTATGTCCTTGATCCTGAGTTCTCTGCAGGATCTCACAGCATCACTTTTGCAGACATTCAAACGTTAAGATGTTCTGAAAATGTGTGCTAATTCTAACATGACCTTTCTATTACGAAGTGAGAATGTTTGACAGTAATTTGCATTTTTGTCTGGTAATGATGATATTCCCGCTGACTGTCCAGTCTGAACCAGGATTTTGTCTGTATTTGCTTCTAATCCCCTTGTAATCCTGTTCCTCTCCTGTGTGCTCATTAAAATGCTACTTTTCTGTGCTCCAACAGCCAGAGGGAGTTTTGGTAGAAAAGGCTCACAGCTCCATCCTGTGTCCCAAAAAAGGTAGAAGGATTGTTTTCTTCTTTCACCCTGCTTATCCCTCTCTTCCTGACTAAACAGCTCCTGGGTATTTCTACTCGTTGAAATATTTTCTCTGTCCATGTGACAAAGCTACAGAAGCATACTTTATTTGCAGTGCCAGATAAAGCTTTCCTCTAGGCAAGGATGTGGGGAGGTCCAGTCTTTCAGCATCAACACCCCTGACACTAATGTGACAGTTTGAGGCCTTTTTCACCTGTGGGAAATAAAACCAGACTACTGAATATGGTGACGTTGGAGGACATGGCTTAGGATTGCTGTTCTTGTCTTGAATTTTATGGTGTATGATGGGGCCATCAGCTAATTTTGAGAGCACCAGCTGTGTTGAGATGACAAGCCTGCAACTGAAATCTAAAACAAGATGGACTAACTTCTGTAGAGAAGAACAGGTGGCTTTGGCCACTAAGAGTTTCCAGGAGAAAATCCTCTCCACCTCTCTATAAAGAGGGCTGTTAGGACAGCACAGTCACTGTGAGGTGGATGGAGGAAGTTGAGGATGGAATGGGACAGGGATTTTGAGGTGATTTGCAGCCTCTCTGACCGGAAAATGGGAAGTTAACACAGAATAGCCTTGAACCATTTCTGAGGATTTTGAAGGCTGTTTTCTTCACAATCTCTTTCTTTTTGTCCTCTCCACACCTTATCCAACTGGTGTTAGGGAATCCAGCACAGGAGTCTGTGTCACTGGTGTTGCCTTTAAATGTGGTTGAAGGTTCAGTCCGAGCCACCATCTCAGTCACTGGTAAGGAATTCAGTTAGGATAGTACCTTTGCAAATCCCATATCTCTGAGTTTAGCCCAAACCCAGACTCCCACACCACCCTTTGTGAGGTTTCCAAGGCTCCACTGCCTTATTCCCATATGTGTGGCTGCATTTCCTAATTACTGACAATCTAAAATACTCAGCATGGGAGAGGGCGTTCTGTTAATGAGCTTGTCCTGCCAGGGGAATGTGTACAGTCCATGTGAAGGGCACAGTGGAACTGATAAGCTGGCTACCAGTTATCAGTGATAACTAGGGGTGCCCCCACATTGCTGTACTGGGACTATCTTGCTTGGTGCACTGCTGGGAACAGGTCACAGGTGGGAGGAGGTGAATCCCAAAGCCTACTGCGCAGGAGGTGATCAGGATTCTTATGTTTTGCTTCAGGTGACCTCATGGGGACGGCACTGCAGAACCTGGACAACCTGGTGCAGATGCCCCATGGCTGTGGGGAGCAGAACATGGTGCTGTTTGCCCCCGTTGTCTACCTGCTGCAGTACCTGGAGAAGACCAGGCAGCTGACCCCTGAGATCAGGGAGAGGGCAACAGGATTCCTGCGCAAAGGCAAGTACAAGAGACCCACTTTGTTCCTCTGCCTTCCCCTGTGTCCAATAGTCTCAGGTGCCTACTTCCCTTCCCTCTGGAGCACTCAAACACCCCATTCTCTTCACAGTGATTTCATTGTAAATACCATTCTGAGCACTAATGTCCTATCCTGTTTCCCAGGGTACCAGATACAGCTGCAGTATCAGCACCCTGATGGCTCCTACAGTGAATTTGGTACCAAGGATGAGTATGGTAATACTTGGTAAGCCTTGGACTCTGTCCCTGCTGTCTACCTGACCTCTGACAGCCAGGAGGCTTCCAACAGGACTTGCTGTCCTATTGGATCCAAAGTGTTCTAGAAGCTTTGTGGGCTAGGGCACCCCAGGGGTACGCAGCTGTTCTTGGGATGAATTGACGTAGGACCAGTATATTAAAAATAGCGCAATGGGTTAAGAGACACCTATCAGTTTCACACTCCTGCTTTTTTTCTTTTTTCTCAAATTCTGCTTAGATTCTTTCTTTCAGTCATTCTTCCTGCTCTTTCATGCACTCCATCTCTTTCTGATTCTCTCTTCCCTCTCTCATGCCTTTTTTGATATTCTCCCTGATCAGGCTGACTGCATTTGTGGTTAAATGTTTTGTCCAAGCCAAGCCATACATTTTCCTGGACAAGAGGATCATAGAAGCTGCTCTGACCTGGCTGGAGTTCCACCAGCTTCCCAATGGTTGCTTCAGAAATGCGGGCCAACTTTTTCACACATTCATGAAGGTAGGAGCTAGAACACTCTGAAGGACAACACAAAGCAGTTCTTGCCAGGTGTACTGGTAACTGTTTAAGTTCATTTTCCTATGTTGTTCTGCTTTCTTGCAAGAGAGCAAACCAGAGATAGGTGGGACCTGTTCTGAAAAGCTTCAAATCTTTGTGTATTAACTTTCTCAGCTTTTTCGATGTTAATGTTTTTTTTAGGGAGGTGTAGATGGGGAAGTCCCCTTGGCTGCCTACATCACTGCTGCATACTTGGAAGCAGGAGCAACACCAGAGGTAAATACTGGGATTCTTTGCCATGTTCTTGCCTTAAGATCTGAATCTTAAAGAGCTTAGTGGTATCACTGGGGCAGGCGACAGAGCATCTTGGAGAGACTTTATACAAATAATAGGATGGGCAAGGAAGATCTTACCATTTCTTGGGAAAAAACCTCAACTATCCCTTGAGGAGGACATTGCTGGCAGGGAGAAGGTGAGGTTAAACTACTGGGGGCCATTGGAGTTCATGGCTAGATACTATGGCCATTTCCCATGCTTTACTGCTCATTCCTGCTCCCCTCACACCCCCCCACTTCCTCCCAACTCCTAATACGTTTTAGCTTCACAGGAAAGTCTGGGAAAGCAGTGCTGTAGGGCAGTTGGAACTGCATGCCTAAGTAATAACAATAGGAGGGAACTCTCACTATTGCTAAGGATTGTAGCTAGTTACTAGACTGTGGTACTGGCAAGTAAAGAAACACGATTAACTTAATGGAGAAATGCAATTGCTGTAAACATTGAGAAGTTAAGTTCTCTGGAAATCAGAAAAGGAAGTGAAAAAGCAATGCTTTTTGGTGGAACTGAAAATAATGGGCTTAGGAAAAAAAGGAAGACAGATGGAAATTAACCTTCTTTCTGGCAACAGATATCCTTCATTTCGCAGGAAAATTGTTCACTGTGAAGGTGAATTAAACACAGTCATCTTGGTCAGCAGGCTCTGTGTAAGCATTGCAGTTGTGTGGTTTTGCTTTTGTTTTGTTTGGACTTGGAAAGTAAGATGTGATGGTGTTATTCCAGCAGTAAGGATGTTTATTTCATCGAGAGAGCGCCACTGAAGCCCAAGACCAGCTCGGAAGGGTGGTCTGTCCAGGATCTTGCACTGAGAGCTGGAGACTCAGCTTACTGGTGCTACACTGATACAAAGAGTGCAGGCTTAAGCACAGAGTCACCTGGGTGAATGTGTGGGGTACTTTTTGTGCTGGCATAAGATAATAATGTATAATAATAATTCTGTTTGTGTCTCAGTGTCTGCCTTGCCTCTCAGGGGTTTGTCTGTGACCCACACCTGTGTCACTCTTTTCTGTAGAGCACAGTGGTGCGCAAGGCTCTGGGCTGTATCCTTCCTTCCCTCCCCAAAGCTGCCAGCACTCACACCCAGGCCCTGCTGGCCTACACTTTTGCCCTGGCTAAGGACTCTCAACGCACCCAAGAGCTACTTGACATGCTTGATCAAAAGGCGATCAGAGAAGGTAGGGGAACCTCAGGGCCAGATGAACATCAGAGAAGGGACAAGTGACCTTTCTGAGCCCTTGGCTCAGAAGCTGCATGTCTGGGAAGTAATACATATGCAGATTGTTGGCTTATGGGTTTTTGTGTATCACCTTGGTGTGGAATATAGAGTGTTTGGTATTTCAAAATATGTAGGTTTTACGTAGTTGACCCAGTGATATGATGATCCAGCTAAGAGGAATTTACTCAGTGGTCTTTGCAGACCTAAGTCACTGTGTCTTAAGAGCCTAGGCCAAAGGATTTCTTTCCTGATATCCCTCACAGTCATCTACTACTTTCCTTTCCCAGATGGGCAGATCCACTGGAGTCAGACGTCATCCAAGTACAGACACAGCACCAGCCCTTGGTCACAGCCAGTGTCTGTGGATGTGGAGCTGACAGCCTACATCCTCCTGGCCCTGCTCTCCAAGCCAAATATTACAGGGTCTGATCTCACCATGGCCTCTGGCATCGTGGCCTGGCTCACCAGACAGCAGAATGCCTATGGAGGGTTTGCCTCAACACAGGTAACTTGTGGCCAGGGAGGGGGATGTTGTTTGGGAAAGAACCTCTGCAAAATATACACACAATACATGCAAAAGCAAATGCTTTGAGCAGAGGAGCCTTTGTATATGGAGGTCCACAGTAATCCGAGTTCAAGCGTCGTTGGGTCTCAGAGCTGCAAATCGAATTGTTCTTTGTTTTTTCCTTTTCAGGACACAGTAGTCGCCTTGCAGGCCTTGGCTAAGTATGCAGCGCTGACGTACAGCACACAAGGGGTTGCAGAAGTGAGGGTGAGGTCCCATGGAGGCTTTGGGAGGAAGTTCCAAGTCTCCCATCAGAACCGGCTCTTGGTGCAGGAGGCGGCGCTGACAGAGGTCCCGGGCGAGTTCCTGGTGCAGGCCCATGGCAGCTGTTGCGTCTTTACTCAGGTAGGTTCCCACAGTTCCTGTTGTGACCACCCTCTTCTCATCATCTTATCAAAACCAGAACTCTCCATTGCACCTCTATGGAAGGAAATGCTGATTAACTGTGCTTTAATCCCAGCCTGTTGCCAATGTAATGAATCTGTGTGTTGGAGGAGACAGAGACAGAACCTGCCCAAATGTGAAGACAGTGATGCTTCTATGGCTCTCAAGAGTAGTGGAGGATGAAAATGTTGTATAGTGGTCCCACTGCTGTGTGTTTAACATGCACAGTCTCAGTTGAAAGGTTGAGAAGGATCTCGTGGAAGGACCATGGAAGGTTTCCAATCTGAGTGACCTTACTGCGTATGGTTTATCTACTCAGTATCTGGGACCCAATCTTGAGGATTAGAGTAGCCAGTGGAAAAAAAAAAGTTGTGATAGATGATATTGAACTAATTATCCATGTCTTAGTCTGTCATTTTGTCTCTCCCTGCAGCTGGTGCTGAGGTACAACACACCCTCCCCACAAGACTCAACATCCTTTGCCTTGCAAGTGAAAACTGAGCCAGTCAACTGCACCGAGGACAATACACGCTCTGTTACTGTCTCTGTCAATGTCAGGTGACTCTAAAGATATTGCCCCACTTGGGAAGGAAAGCCTGGCATGCCTGGAGAGTTGAGGGGTGCTTCTTGGCTGCGCTGGAGGCATCAGGCAGTTTCAGCAGAAGGGCCAGATGGAAGATGGAGAATAAAGGAACAAGTGGTTCTGGGGATGGGGAAATGTTACTGAAGGCCTTGGTTCTTGCCGGAGAGAGGAGTATGAGAAGTGACTTCAGACTGGGGATGCTCAGAGCAGTGCAACCGTTATCTGCCCTCCGTGAGAGGAGGCAGTGACTCCCTTGGCCCCAGGCTGGGCTGCCTGGCTCAGGGTACTGCACACAGGGTGTGGTGGTAGAGGGCAGGGTAAGCTGGGACAGAGTCTATTTTTAATCTTCTCCACCAGGTACAATGGGAAGAAATCCACTTCCAACATGGTGATTTTGGAGGTGTCACTACCGACTGGATTTGTCCTGGCTCCAGGATCTGGGATGTCTGTAAGAAACATGGAATCGGGATGGTGATGTGGTGGTGTCAGTGGGACCATCCATGCCCAAGGAGAAGGGAAGGTTGCATAGGAAGATGTTGCCTGTCCCTGTCTTGAGCAATCTCACCATCCTTTCCCCTCTGCCACACAACAAACTTTAATGCATACTGTTGTCTCTTATCTTCGAGTCTTGAGGATGGTGATACCTCTGTCCCAATTTGCTCAGCATATCCTTAACAGCTAAGTAGCCTAGGTTCCTATCCTTAGGGTTTGCAGGAGCTGAGTAGCCCTGCAGGGAGATCAGCCTGAAGGGGTAAGAGTACAAATTAAATTTGGAAGTGAGTAAATTGAGAATCTGCATACTCAAACTCAGATAAACCTTGTTGGTATATCCCATGCTTGCCTTTCCAAAGACAAAACTAAATCACTTCCTCTGCTCTCCTGTCCTAGCTGCAGCATTGGCACTCTGTGAGAAGAACTGAGAAAACACAAGGAGGTGTTGTCATCTACTTGGACAAGGTATGTGTGTGCTACTAGAGAAGCTGCAGAAGTGGAGGGCATTGCCAGAGTTGTTGGGAGAATCCAGAGCTGTGACTAGCAGAGCAGGATGTTTAAGATTCATCTTGTGTCCCAGCCGTTGACTCTACAGAGTTGTTATTATCAGCTAGTAGGATCAAACTTAGGTGAGGAAAAGGACAACTCATAAATTAACCGCAATTTGCTTTTCTTCCCCAGCTGAGCCATGTCTTTGACACATACATTCTGCATCTGGAGCAGGAGATTGAGGTGACCAACCTGAAGCCAGGCCATGTCAGGGTCTATAACTACTACAACCCAGGTCAGTGTGGAGCCATGGGATGCCAGGGCTGCCTGGGTGTTTGCACTTGTCTATGTGCAAGGATAACTTGGGTCTCTCCTGTTCTGTTGCAGAGGAGCAGGCCCAGGCTGACTACGATATCTTCTGCATCTAAGGTAGGTGCAAGTCCCTTCCTCAGCCCCCCAGAGACCTAGCAGCCTTGTGATGTTTCCTCTGCACCTCAGCCACCTCTTTCTGTCTTATTGGAGCCCCATGTATCTCTGATTCAGCATGTTCCCTTCATCTAGGACTATATGTGAAACTGCCTAAGTATAATTCATGGTACCAGTTTCAGCCTGTTTGGGTATGAGGAGTCTCTCTTTATGGAGAGGGGCTGAGGTAAAAAACAAGGATACTAGATCCAAACAGAAAAAATGCTTTCCTTTAGAGTCCTTAGTGAGAGCATCCTAGTTGTTAGTATCCCAAGGTTAATAATTTGGGTCATATGACTTGCTCTCTGAGTTACTCTTTCTTCTGCTCTCATTTCTCCAGGGACTTGGTCTACTTTCTTACTGTCCACTGTTTCAGCCACAGGGATCCAACTAGTGCAAGATGCCTGAGGGCAGCAGGGCTGCTGCATTATTGCTTCTGGTATCATGGGACATGCATCTCTTGGAAAGTCACATCTCAGTTGGCTTGGGATACTGGTGCTGGGACACATCTCAAGTTGGATTTCAGGACTAACTCCAGCCCAAACTATGCTGCTCATCCTGACAGCCATTACCTGGTGAATTCTTTGGGGTGTCTGATTAATTTTGATTGTTTTAATCCAGGAATTTTTTTGCTTGTAAAAAGAATGAAAGTAAAATACAAACCACAAATCTGGGTGCTGCGGTGTGTGTTTGGACTCTGTGTTGCAGTTTACCTGGGAGGAGTGAGCAGAAGCAAACTTGGTATCTGAACCATATAACTGGCAATCATTTCTTCCAGCACTGGATTCCCCTCCAGCATCATTATGGAGCCACCAGTATGGGGTGAGGACTCCTAGCATGGAGACTGATCCCACTGAGCATCATTCACTGCACTCAGAGGTAGCTAAGCAATAAGGTCTTGGCTGATTCTGCACTTTACATGGATGTAAATCTACCCTGCTGTGTATCTCATGGACTAGCCCTGTCCTTCAGTGTACAAAGAAGAAGGGGAGAATTTTAGTTTCTGCACCTCCTGTGAAGCTGGGTCTTGTACAGGACAATTCAAACACAAGTTGTCAGGCATGGGTGGCACTCCTGTTGCCTAAAATTGGCTCTTAAAAGAAACCTCTAAGACTCAATTTGTGAGTTTTAGCAGGCAGGCTAAAACTCTTTATCATGGTGTGCTGGAATGATTTCAACAGACTGGGTGTCCTGCGAATTAGTTCACCAAAGTGCACACAGAGGCATCTTTGCTACAGCTTATGTGCCAGCATCACATGATTCTTCATTTTTCGTTCCCCGGATTTCTGTTACATATTCATGACATTTCCCAACACTTATTAGTGTATATACATATACTTAAAAGGTCTCTGAGGGGCTTCATTGAGGGACTTCAGTGGTCTTCTCTGTATGGAACCCCCAGACTTGTAAGTGACTGCCTTATGAACTTTAAGACAACACGCCTGGTTATAGAGTAACGTGGTATTGCTTGGCTGGCTGCCTCAGCTCCCTTCCTCATTGTTTCCTTACTTTGCTTGGTTAGTTCCTTTAAATCACTTGGCTCAGCTATATGTAGTTTCTTTGTTCCATGCTGCTGCAAAAGCTACTAGTTCTTGTTACATCTCAAAACTCAGATACCGTCCCCCCCTTTTTCTTGAGCCTTGGCCTTTAGGCCAATGTCTCATTATTTAAAGCATACTTTGAAACAATAAGTGACTGCAACAGCTACAGCACAGAATCATAATACAAGCTAATATACAAATGCAGATGATATTATGAAGGGTCTAGTCTGTTCGGCTTTCCAATCAAATGGGGCTTTCTTAACTCAAGAATCATGTATCCAAGGTCCCTTTTTTGCAAATTAAACTGCCATAAATGTGATCAACAAAACCAGGAAAAGTCCTTTCCACTTCACTTGCAGGGGCTCAGAGTCTCACTACTTGACGTAGACCCAGTTGCCAGGCAGGAATGGTGTCCAATCCCACCAGTCAAGATGTCCCCATGAATCTCTGGGGTTTAGTGGATCCTAAAGCATACATTAGTTCATGAGGGCTTAAACTGTGTCGTCTTCTAGGTTGAACCAGAATTCTCAGCAATGCAACAGTTAGGACCTACACCCACATCACTGAGGTTTTCTGACAAATTTTATTTATCTTGTGTTTCACTGCTGCAATAAAATGTGATCCTCTACCTGATGACATTCCTTGAAGAATTCTGAACCTGGGAATAATGTGTTTGTAAGAGAACTTCCACTACTTTTCTTGAAAGGCCTTCTTTCTGAGGAAACTCAGAAAAGTCTATTTGCCAATAGTTTCCAGGAAGGTTTCTAGCTTTGGTGACTCATACAGTTCTTTTAAGTATTTTTCCATAATTGTAGGTGGGATTATCACCTTCCCTAAAGGAGTAACAGCCCATCCTGTAGCTTGAAAGTTATTCAATTAACTGAAAGTCCCCCCCTTTTTTTTTCATGGTACTTTGGGGCAGTTTTAAGTAACACTACCTCCTATTCTGGGACTAAAGCCAGAATGCCTTTTTCTGCTGCCTCTTTTGCAGATTTGTCAGTGAAATGGTTTCCAGTTTCAGGGAAAGTTTTCAATGCCAAACATTTACTTTTCCCCCTTGACTTAAGTCCAGTGCTCTTGTAAGAGCAGTCAGTTCTGCTTTCTGAGCAGAGACAATAGATGGGAAGGACTGTGATTTGATTACCTTGTCAGTGGTGGTCACTGCACACCTTGTCATTTGTTTTCTCTCCTGAGCAAAGCTGCTTCCATCAATATACAATTCTCAGTCAGGATTTTCCAGAGGAACATCCATTGGTTCCAGTTGACTGGAGTAGGCTGTGGCTCTTTGCTGATCCCTGAAAATTGTGCAAGCACTCCTAGGGCAACGTGCTGCCTCTCATAGGCAAACAGTTCAAATGGTTTTGAGAGACGTGACAGACCCAGAGCCAGGGCTCTCCTCAGGGAATGCTTTAGCCACTTAAAGGCTGCTCTTTCATTGTCTGTCCAAGTGAGGAAATTCTTATAGGCTCTTTCTAGAAGTTCATATAATGATCTTACCAAAAGTCTATAGTCAGTAATCCAGAGTCAACACTATCCTAGTTCTCAGGAAGGCAGCTCATGAACTGTTTGTGGCTCAGGAAGGCAACAGGTGGCTTCTTTTCTTCCTTCCCAGTTTCTTCATTTTCTCATTCAAAACCAAAGGTTCCTTGGGTTTTCCTTGTTCAAGGGAATACAGAAAAAACATCTTTTAAATCTAATCCTGTGAACTATTGTGGGTTATTATTTAAGTTAATTCTCTCAGGTCCTGCATTAATCAATAATCTTTACCATTTGTTTTCTTTATGAGTACTTAGATTCATATTCTACTAGCAAACTATGCTTAGCAAATTTGTCTGGTATTGGAACTAATCCAACTTGGCTTTCTAATTTTAACGGATACTGTTTATACCTCACCAATATAGATCCTGGCTTTGGGGTAATTCTTGTGGGTTCTGCCCTTTTCAGTTTTCCTGGAATTCCACTGGCCCACACGATAGGAACAACCACACCTTCAACTTCAGTCGGGATGTTGCTGCTAACAGGAGTTACTTCCTGCACAAGAAGACTTACTGCTTCTACATATTCAGTTTCAGGAATTACGATTTTTAAAATGTAATTTCTACCTCAAGTTTTCCAATAAATCTCTTCCCAGCAAAGGTTTAGGGGAGTTTGGCAAACAGAGAAATGGATCAGTTACCCATTGTTTTCCCAGTGTAACCCATCAGACCAATAACCTTTACCTCATGATTTAAGTGCTGGTGATCATGGATCTTCTAACTTGGCAGGGATATGTCTCTATGGGCAGGTAGATCTCCACAGACTCTCACTAGCACTGGCTGGAGCAGTCTGAATGGCTAAGAGCAAAGGCAGGCTTAGGAGGGGAAGGTCTGGAAGATGGTTGAAGTTTGAGGGTCAGGATTTGGCTACAGCCCTAAAGACTCTCCAGACCCTGCAGTAAGGCTGGGATTTGTGGTGGTTTAAAGGGAGGGATTTTGAAAGCATGTTTAAATTTTAACTATGAAGTTCCAGAGTAACCCTGAAGACTTGGCAAATCCTGCCTGTAAGGCAAAGACATAAGCACTGCAAGTTCTTTTGGCTAAGAGCAAACACACTGAGGAGATCTGCCAGCAAGGCAGGCTGCTGACAGCCTGCTCTGTGCTTCATGTGCAGTTTAACAGGACCAGAACGAATACAGAAACTCAGCCCAGCAGTTGGATGTTACCAGTGCCTTGTGCAGTGCCAGAAGTGCCCTCTGTTGATGTTGGCTTCATTCCGGGTGTTGCTTTCTCTCTCCTTCTGCACCTTTGTTTAAACAGGTGCTTTTTTCTTCTCTTTATTCAATTTCCTCAGCAGTCTCTGAGCAATTTAGATTCCAACTCTGCAGAACAGGATTTTTGCCAGACTATTACTTTCTGTGAAACTTTTTAAAAACACTTTGCAAATATTGCAGCTTTCTTTCCAAACGTCTTATCTCTCCCTTGCCTTTACCTCTGGTGATATCGAAAAGCAGAACTGGAGTTAGTTAGGCCTGCATCTGTACTGGTGCTTAGAGAGCACCATGAGCTCTTGCAGAAAGGAGGAGACTCCACTTATCACTGCCAGTGCCATCATATCTGTTTTGCAGAGCTTAGCAAAGTACAGGTCTGGTGAAAGTCCCCAGAACAGAGGTTTATTGGGAAAACAACTGCTGTGATGGTTACACACATACACATGAATTCAACCTACTCCTTACTGAGCCCCTGAGGGGTAGCTCATGTATGAGCCCATTATTGCAGAGGGAGTTGACACACAACCTTCCTGTGTACACACGCTCCGTGTAAAAGTTGCACGTGGTGACATTTTTGACCACAATACACATTGTAATTTCTATGCCTACTTTCTCAACATCACTTCTGTGTCCTTCAAAATGTTTTTTCTGAGATTTAAATGGTAGTACCTGTGATGCCTGGCTACTAGAGAGCATTTGGAGGGAGGTAGCTCTCTTCCAAGCGAATTTAAAGACAGCGAAAAAACTCACTTTTGCACAAAACATATTGATTTCTCTCTGGCCTAAACTTCCCCTTCTCTGCTTAGAGCAGGAGATGTCAAACATCACAGTCATTTTTTTATCCTTCACAAAATCAAGGAATTGTGGTGATTCAATCTGGAATTTGGTGGTGTGCATGCTTCCATCTAGCTTTTGATCAGCTCCACTCCTTGAGCACTGAGGACTGCTGGCCTCCAGGGACACAAATCCACCCTCAGCTACTCATGTGCCTCTTCCCTGTCTCTGGGCCAAGTAACGAATGGTTCTGTGGACTGGGGAGGGATCTCAGCACAAGAGAGCAGCCAGGCACTGTCACAAATTCCAGTGGGTGCTGAGCCCTGCTAAGAGGTGCTCCCTTCCTGAGTGCCTCCTGGCCACCAGCACCTGGTCACCATGCCAGTAACGGGAGATGGAGAAGGGGCTGAGTCAGATGAATCACGCACACTGAGCAAGTGACTTTGTTTTTGCTGCTCCAACATTATTTCATTCTGCTTCATTGTCTGAGAGTTAGACTGGATTGAGTGCTCGGGATATAGGTTTCAAATCAGTGCTAAGTTAAGAACCTGTGAGGTGTTTACATGTCTGCTCTCACAAAACAGCTGCTGGAGCCAGGACTCTCAATACCTTTGCCATTGTGAGCCCCTGTGCTGTTACAAGGGATCTCTCTGTCCCCTGGAGCTGCTGTGGATCTACTGTGAACAAACAAATGTCAGCTGGGATTGTTCAACAGGCACTGCCTGTACTTTTTGAGACCTATGGAAAGAAATGAATGGCATCTTAGTGTCAGAGAACGATTCACATTCTTGCTCCAGTTCCTGTTTGCATGTTTATCTGAATGCATTTACACATTTTTCTCAGCCACTGGCACCAGCCACTTGGAGCTGAGCAAAGCCCAGGGGAGCAGGGACGGATAGGGTGGATTTGTATCTGCCTACAAAGTGTGTGTGTGGAGTGTGTGTTAAAAAAAAAAAAAAAAAAGGCCAAACTGCAGTTTCCCTGTTATATATTACTCTGTCTTAAAGCAAAGGAAAATATGACTAGGCCCTGCGTATGTAAGAGTTCAGTTTGGTACTGAATTAGTGGTGCATTTTGATATAAAATGGCCTTAATACTAAAACAGAAGAACTTCCTTATTTTGAGAATAAATAGTTTCAAGAACCAAATTTACTTTTAATTTACGGTAAGATAGGGAAAAGTTCAGTAGAATCACTAGACTAACAGAAGTAAAATAAGCACGTGGAAAGAAGCTCCCACACTATATAACATGTGTTCCCATCGCCTAGGACTTAAGCCATGCAGCTTTTTAGCTGCCTGACCAATGTTCAACACTCATTTCCATTGGTGAGTGTGTGTGTGCAAGTTGGCCCTGAACTGGACCACAGAGGACTGTGTGATACAGCTGGGGTGAACCACAGCTGTCAGACTTTCTCTTCAAAATGAAATACCTGTAGGGCAGAGACAAGGTGAGGACTACAGCTTGGCGTGCTCCCTCTGCTTTCCTCATGGAGGAAAGGAGCAGAGCACTATGCACTCATACTGGTTTTGTACAAACCTGGACTCCACGATTGAGACCTACCTTGGGCATTACAGACTCAGAAAGCTTGGGGACAGCATGACCACAAGAGTTCACAGTGAGCTCCGGCTGAGTGCACATGCCAAAGGGTCATGGGACAATCCATCTGGAGGCAAAACAATGGGAGTGGGGCTGCAACTGACACAGGGAGCAGGGGCAGTGCAGTGAACAGAAAACAGAGTTGGTTAGCAGAATAAAAGGCAATAACGCTGGTCCATGCACAGGGGCGTAGGAAGCAGTGAGGCTGGAGTCCAAAAGGACTTGGATTGGCTGGGGAACATCCTGCATGGTACAACCCTGTGCCTGCAACACTATAAACACAGGAATGAGCAGGAAGGAGGGAAACTTTGGGGCTTCCTGTCTGCTTCCTGGGAGAAACAGCAATAACTGCAGGTGACCTGGAGACTTCGGAAGGAGAGAAGCAGCTCCCTACCTTCTCTTCTGATCAGCCCTCCAGAGGAATTCACCCCTCTGAGGGTCTCCCATAAAAATGTGGACTCCTTTCCTCCTGAGCTGCCTGCTCTACACCCTGGGGATAGTGGCGCAACCGTAAGTGACATTTAAAAATCTAGTGATTGACAGCTATGATGCTGGCCCAGATAGCTGGGAGAGAGTGTGGGACCCTGAGAGTCATCTCCTAGAAGGGATAGACATGGGGTGGTATGCAGCACGCCCTGAGCTGTGTTATGAACACAGACCCTCCTGAAAGTGGGAACCTCTCTCTGGGATAGCGCTGGAGTACAAGAACTAGGTGAGGACTGGTGGTGGGAACAAGAGTGAGGGACTGACGTAGTCTGATGCAGGATGAAGGGAAAGGTGTAGGATAAAGTGAAGGGCAAAAGAAAACAGCTGCAGGGCTGAGGATGGCTAAGCAGGAACCAATCTGCTGTCAAGGTAGTTAATGAGCGATGTCAAAGCAAGAGGGGTGAATCCTGTTCTGTTACCTGAAAGTATTTCTCTTGTATTTATCTGAATTGAACTATATACCTTCCATCATTCCTGTGAGAGGTTCACACTCTCACTTGTAATCTGGCCCCCCCACTGCAGCAGAGCAGCACCTCCTCCCCCAGAGAGATGGTAAACTGTCCTGTTTCCTCAGAACAGAGTATTAGTGCCAAGTGACAGTGAGGCTGCTCCCAAGGTGTGATGTCTTTTTTCCCCACTGCAGGAGGTACCTGATCATCATTCCAGCATCCCTGCCCTACCCCTCATTCCAGAGGGTGTGTTTGGACCTCCGTGGGGTGGAAAAGCCTATTCGTGTGGCCTTAACTCTTACGCATCCATCTGGCAACCTCAGCCTCTATCGCAAGGTCGTCCGGAACAATTGGATCTTTGAGTGCACCAGATTTCAGGTCAGAATAATTTTTGGCAGGGACCTCTAGCTGGCAGCTCCCACAGTGCTCTTTTGGCTCATGATGCCTCTTACCAGAGAAATAGAAAATGAGGATGACGAGCAAGAGAGGGCATGGAAAGGAGTGAATGCAAAATCAGAGAGAGTGTTTAGTGGGAACCTGCTCTCTGCTCCCTGGCTTTGTCTGTTCACTTGGTACTCTTCCTGTGGGGTATCTCATAATCCACCTTGCTGGCACACTGAGGAAAGGCTGCCTGGCCAGGCTTCAAAGGTCGGGGGAGGATGGAAGAGCACACAAATGGCAGCTGTGCAGCTAATTCTCTCCTCTGATGCACTGAGAAAGATGTACTTCACAGGGTGTTTGAATCTGTGATGCAGGAAGAGTCAGACCTTTCATCTCAGACACCTTCCCATCATGTCTGCTTCACTCCAAGCTTTTATTTAACAGCTTGAAAATGTGCTGGAGGACTGAGAAAGACATGGGAGGGTGCACACAATCTCATCACAAATCTTTTAGATTCTCCAAACTCATGATCCTTGTTTTCATTGTTTGTACTGATGAATAAGAGCAGATTTCAGTCTCTGTGACCCACATACTCCAGCAAACAGATTTCTCATCAGCACAGACATTTTCTTCCCTTAAGTTAAGTCTTCTCCATCTTGCTCCATGCAGAGTTTAACAGTGGCCCCTTGAAGAGGTAAATACAATTTCTGTGCCATAACTGACTCCCTTTTTTCTCTTGTCTGAGGTCTATCCCAACTGCTAAGCATTGTCCCCTGTGCTTCCATAGACATAGCCTTCAGTCACTGAGGGGACACCCTGTGCTGGCTTCTGGAGTAGGATGGTGAATAGGCTGGCCTTGCAATGCAGCCAAAGCAAGGAGAAGAGCACTGCTAACCTAGTGGCTTTCCTCTTTTTGTGTCCCAGGTCCCCCGACCTGCAGGCAGCCAGGAGGTGGGCACAGTCCGCCTGCGCATCTCCAATGACCACTACTTCAGTGCCAATGAGGGGAAGCAAGTCCTGATCCGCAGGGCTGGGACAGGCACGTTTATTCAGATGGATAAACCCATCTATAACCCAGGACAGACAGGTGAGCACTGCAAGGAGCACCCTGAAAGTGCCCCTGCCTTGGCCTGCACAGACTTTGTTTCCAATTTCCCATGAGAGGTGTGCTCAGTGCTTTGTGCTGTGTGGCCTCCATGAGGACGGAGGGGGAGTGCTGCCTTCTATAGTGATATATCCGTGAACGACATTTTAGGGGCAGGAGGAGACTGGAAAGGTCAGTCTCACATGCTTTAGGAGCGGGGCTGGCTTGGAAGAGGGAGTAAACCTGAACATGGTCTTCTTGGCCAGGGCCAGGCACATAGGACTGGTCTGTCTACACTGCAGGCAAGGAAATGTAAGAGTAACTGGATGTAGCCCATGGGAAACCCCCTAAACTGTGAGGCTCACTGCTGTGCTGCTGCCGTGTGTTTGAGGGAAAAGGCGGTGAGCAGGGCTGAGCAAGGGGTTAGAGGGGCTGCAGGGCAGGCTTGAGCTGTCCGTAGGGCTGTGTGGGGAGCTGTGATTTTGGGGTGAGAAAAATGCAGGGCAAGTCCATTCCCTGATGCACTCTGTGTCCATGGTGTGCTCTTATCCATTTTCTCCCTGCAGTGAAATTTCGGATCGTGACGTTGACTGAAGATTTTGTTCCTGTTAACAGCAAGGTAAATCCTGTCTAAGTGGAGGCGAGGAAGTCTCCAGGTTCCCTCTGATAGTTCTGCCTCGTTTAGCCAGCCCCATGCTGGGGAGGCTGGGACAGTCCCAGCACCCATGGTGGCCAAACCAAACCCTCAAGCAAACCAAATTGGAACATCAGTGCCTGCTCACCACTGCCTCTGCTGTTGCCCTCGCAGGACAGCTGCTGGCAGGTGGGAGGGTTGGTGCTGATCACGGTATTCCGGGAGTGTGCCAGCACTCCCAGCTAGCTGAATTAGCTGCGTGCACCTGCCCCCTGCCAAAAAAGCAGGCAGGGCTTCTGGGGACACCCATGGGCTGCTGGCCACAGGCATGACTGTCAGACAAATTTGTGTGTAGGCCTAGCCAGACCCAAGATGCCAGAGCTGCCCTCCCACAGGTTTGGAAAGCTCAGTGATTTGTGGAGTATGTGACACCTAAGGGTGGCAGGAGAGTCTGAAGCAAGCTGCAAAATTTAAAGAAAAATTAATCGATATGGGAAAGGATACACGTGAAGTAATCATTAAAAAAAAAAAAAGAGAGAAAACAGTATAATCAAATTATATAGACTTGCTGCTGGCAGCAGCTCATTCTCCCCATGTCCAGGGAGTGAGAAGTTGCCAGAGACTGGCATATCTGCTGTCCAGGAAACTGCAAGGCCAGCATCTTTCTACAGGGAGCAATTATACCTGCAGCCAGCAGCTATAGATATTTCACACTCCTCTGTCCTCAAGCAATCTCGGGAGAGCCAACAGGAATTCATGCCATGACAATTAAATACTGAAGGGTACGCATGAGGAGAGTTGGATCAAATCCTTCTGGACTGAAATAAAGGAAGAGATCCTTCTGGCTTCTTTGTTGCTGACTAAATTAACTCCTTTTTGGGCTATTGGTGACGTCCTAGAATCACCCACTCCTTTCTTCTTCTGAAAGAGAAATCACATCTCTTATATAAGTCAGATAATAGAGTAAGCAATACATTTTTTTCTGTGCCTACAGTTGTTTCATGAAGATATTTGACCATAAATGATCGATGTCTATGTGCGAGTATAAGCCAATTAGCACTATAACTGTTAATAATGCTGTGATGAAAATTCAGATGTCAGATTTAGCCAAAGCTGTTATAAGGTTTGAATGCACTATGCATTAAAGCTATAATACATAGTTTTTAAATTAGATGAGTTGAAGATAACAAGGGTGCCGTTCACCAGTATGTTTTGTTTTAGCATTGACATTAGATTCAATCTATGAAAATAATTAACCTGCATTTATTTTTTATTTCAATGAAAACAGAGATGCCTTTGATAACCTGTATTACAGCTTAGAATGATGAATAATGTGAATTAAATGTCAATTACATGTTTACAGACTGGTTACTCTCCCAAGTCACTGTTCCTGCCTGCTTATGCCTTGTGCTCACAAATTACATGTTCTTCACCAGTACTGTCTCCTGGTTGATAGATACAGTGATATAAGAACAAACAGAGAATTAATGGGCCTAGAAGGGCTGAAGTATATCCTCCTTTGTCCCTCTCTGTTACTGCCAGCTGCAGTCAGCATTCATTCATATCTCCAAGCCTTACCTCCTAGGTCAGGCATTGTAAAGGAAGATGTGGGATGTATTCTTCTTATAGGTGTTGCAGTGTTGCAGTGTTGCTAGTTTTTGAGATTTATG
Organism: Pseudotriccus pelzelni; assembly: GCA_035584735.1. Taxonomy (NCBI): domain Eukaryota; kingdom Metazoa; phylum Chordata; class Aves; order Passeriformes; family Tyrannidae; genus Pseudotriccus; species Pseudotriccus pelzelni. Next base: position 28,925,081 of record JAWMRA010000001.1, read on the forward strand.
TTACAAAAGTGAGGCCATTTAATATTTGTGAACTTGGGATGATGGTATTTCTGAGTATTCCTACTCGTCTCCTTTTCATTATAGCAAATTCTAGCTTTCACAGTTGTAGAATGTCTATCAAAATGCATCTTAAAAATTCAGGGATCAAAAAGCAAATCTAAAGAATTGCACAGATTGTTATGTTATGTGTTTTCTTTACTATTTCAAAGCAATTCTTCTGGTTTCAATAGGACCAAGCTTCTTGTATTATAATGTTTGTCACAGTACTTTTTTGCTGTGGGTGGGTAAGATAAGTTTATATGCAAGTTGCTATGGCATACCAGTTTCTGACATTGCTGTCTATTTGCTTTGCAGTACTCCGTGGTGGAAATCCAGGTGGGTGTTTCAGACTCCTCAGGTGTTATGAGAAAAGGGACTTCAGTATGGACAGAATTTAAGCTTCTGTCTTTCTGCTTCAAGTTACTCTTCTTAGGCTCTATGCATGCGCATTCTCTGTCCGAATGCTTCCTGTTAACAAGACTTGACTATCCAAATGGTTCAGCTTCATCCATTTCTAAATTCAGGAATGCCAGCCAGACTTTAGCTAACTCTTACAGTTCACCTTTACATAAGGCTGGAGACCTTCCATACCTTCTTTTACAATGGCAGTAGAGAGTAGAGTAAACCTGGGTGGATTGTGTTCACCTCTGTTGGTGCTTCAGTGCCCAGGTCACTTCACCACTGTCTGGGAAAAAAATAGCAGGAGCCTCTGAAAATCTCTGAAATGCCTTTGAATCCAGTGGAATCTGGATAGCTGATGACTACCTCTTCTTTCCTTCCCTTGCACCGCAGGACCCGAACCAAAACCGCATTGGCCAGTGGCTGGATGTGAGACCAAAACAGGGCATTGCAGATCTCTCTTTCCAGTTAGCTGACAAAGTCTCTCTGGGAACTTATACCATCCGTGCCCAGTCCTTTAAGTCCAGTTCAGTCCAGTCCAGTACCTTTAAGGTGGAGGAAAGGGGTAAGGAAAACAAAGAATGGGATGGAAGAAGTTGCTTATTTGTTGCTTGCCTGCCTGTGTAACAATGTAAAGCCAAATACTGTAAACTAAGATGTTTTGTAAACTAACAAATATTGTAAAATAAGTCCCAGCCTGAGGGCTAGGACTGAACTGAAATCTATGGAGTATAGAATGTGCAATATCAGAAATGAACAAAAGAGACATCGTGTTAGAGATTCCTCTAGAAGGTATCTGCTGACAACTAGGCTTACACAGAGTGAGAACACATTGAAGACTTCTGCAAGACTGTTTTTTGGGGAAAAAAGGGGATTCTTTCTTTTGTTTCTCTGTTTTTAATTAATGCTTGCTTTTACCTCATTAACATGTTCCTTCCTAGGACTCCAGCGTTACATGAACACACTCTTGCCTTTTGTGATCCTGTGTTCAGGTAGTCTTATGCCTTTGTTGGTGTAACTCTGAGGTTTTTGTTCCAGTGTTGCAAAACTTTGATGTTTTCTTCGAGGGACCAGCTCAGATTTATGCTTCAGATAAAAGCTTCCAGCTGCGTGTGTGTGGCAGGTAAGGAGAATATTCAGGGGAAAGGAAAGAGCTCACCAAAACTGTGTCTCTCCTTCCATATATTTTCTAACTCTTGAATCCATCAAACAGAAGTGGCCCAAGAAGGGCCAAGCACAGCCGTTCCTTTTGAAGAATCCCAAATAGTGCAGGAGTGAAACTGTTGGGTTCTTCCTTGGGCAAAAGATACATGAACCGTACTAGAGAGGGACCATCCAGCTATTGGGAGACTTGTTCTAGGCAAGTGATAATCTGCTCTAGAAGTTGTGTGTGCCCAGCCTTGAAAGACCTTACATGGGGAAAAACACTTATCTGATATGGGGCAGATCTGCTGAGGTAAAGGAGCAGGAACAGGCATTTCTTTAGGGGTTTATGCTGTTCTTTCTCACTTGTATGCTACTGAACTTACTACCTTCTTAGAAGCAGCAGGTGTACTTCTCTAGTTATGTGGTCATCAGCAAAAACTGAGCATCTGAGGGTGAGAAGGAAGGCAGGACCTCCGACAATATAAGCACAAAGGAGGAAGGGGAATTGTCTCAAAAACATTTCGTAGACAAGTAGAGGGGGTGAACTCATTTGTGTTTGAGACTTCATTGTCTGGAGACTTTTAGTGTCTCTTTTGCCACTGGTCTGACACAATTTCTCATAAACTGGGACAGTTGCAATCAGGTCATATGAAACTGTATTAGCAAATAGTATAGAACTCTGAATCTCCAGGATGGGTCATAAATGTCTTCTTTTTACTGACACTGTCAGGAGCATTGCTCCAAAGGGAAAATCAGAGGGGTGTCAAAGCAAGGAAAGGCTGCAAAGCAGGCAGAGGGAATTTCTAAACTGACAAGGGCACACTTCTGCTGTACATTGCAAAAAACAGCAAAGAAGGTCTGATGGTGGAAACAAGAATCCAGATCATGAGATATGCCCATAGTGAGGCGGATCTGAGGTCACTCTCTAGCTCTATTGCTGCCACTTGCTGTTGCTCTCTGCAGGGACACTGGTTTCTGCTGCTTTCACACCTGAACTGATATCTTCACTGAGTGCTGCTCTGTGCTGCATGGATAAGCCAGGTCAGCTCTCTGTGTCTGCCTGCAATTCCAGGACAGCAAGCACCCAGAAGTGGGAGAGCTTCAGGGAGCATGTGTCTGTTCCTGTCTGTGCTTTGTTTCTGCATCTGTTGGATGCCAGGCCATGCTGTTGCACTCCCTGAGTACTCAATGTGCTATATTTTAATTTGTGCCTACCTGTTTGCCAGCTGCATTAAGACTTTCATCAGGAAGGGCACCTCTGTGGACCAGTGTGCTTGACAGAACACAGATGTGCCTCTGCCTGGCAGCTCCTCGGGTGTTCTTCCCACAGGTACAGCTATGGGAAAGCAGTGAGAGGGACTGTGTGGGTGACTTTGTGCCAGAAGGCAAGGAGGAGGCCTCAGAATGCCAGCAAGGACATCTGCAAGGAATACAGAGGTCCAGTGAGTAAAATCCTGGAAGATATATTGATAGTAAAGAAGTACCACACAGGACTTACTGCTATATAAGGAAGGTTTGCCAAGCTTCATAATTATATGTAGACTAACAAGTATGGTTTTATTCAATTAATACAATTATTGTTGACTAGACCTGCTAAGAAGCCTTTACCCTCAGAAACCCGTCTTTGTAACTTCGCTTATTAATAACGATAGGGTCTAGAAAAGAGGAATTTCACAAAAAGTTTGAGAGTTCTTTTCTCTTCTGGAAAAAAGAACAAGTAGCCAGAAATTGGTGCAATGTAAGAAACAACAACTAACAGAGTTTTCTCAGGTACAAAACTACTGTATTATGGTGAAGCTATCTTGGAGCTGCACAAAGATGGCAGAGGCGTGGTTAATTCCATAGCCAAATCACACAGTGGCTTTCATACTTTGTTTTGTCTTTTTCATTTGTTTACAGATTCCTTATTGTACATTTCTGTTCCTAACAAAGTATTTCATAGCTGTGCTCTTCCCTTGTACATATACAGTTGAAAGCTTTTCATGCTTTATGTTTTGTCATTATGACTTGTTACAGTAGTTGTAATCTTCCAGCTCTGGAAATGATTTGTTACTTTGAATCTTCGTTTGATTCTCCAATTCTTCTAGCTAGTTCTATTAAAATACTGATGCATTTGCTCTATGATTCACTTAGAAGAGTATTATGTTTCCTACAAAAGCTGGAGAGTTGACAAAATTGTAGCTTTGATAAAACTGTAATGCATGTTTTGATTTATATTTCTACAAGATGAACGACACATATTCATGCACATAAAATAGAAAATATAGAATTTAAAATACAAACCATCTCTATCTAACATTGAATCATGGAATAGTTCGGTTTGGACGGGACCTTTAAAGCTCATCTAGTCCAACTCCTGTGCCATGAACAGTGACATCTTAACTGGGTCAGGTTGCTCAGAGCCTTGTCCAGCCTGACCTTGAATGTTTCCAGAAATGGAGTACCCACCACCTCTCTAGGAAACCCAGCGTTTTACTGCATTATTATTTGTTGTTGTCAACAGTTATGACAGAATGACTTGTACTTTTGAGTCCTCCCTTTCTGTTCAGCCCCAGATAGTATCTACCACTGTCTGTTGCAGACAGTGAGCAATGGTTGTTTCACCTCTTCTGTGAGCACATCAGTCTTCAACCTGGCTCCCAGCAAGGAAGACAGCAAACTCTACGCAGAAGCCTCTCTCCTGGAGACGGGCACAGGTACCCAGGCGCTCAGCAGGGAAGGCACAAGGGCAAGAGAAACCATTCTGTGGCTCTGACGGCCAGAGAGGGCACACCTGATCCTCTCCTCCACCCTGCTGCTGGGACTGTCACAGCACACAGAAAGGTGCTCTGCCAGCAGCAGGCGGATGAGGTGTGACTGACTGGGAGAGTGATCTGTGAGGCGACTAAGAGCACTCAAAGATGTCTTAACTAAAAAAGGAGCTGCCACGTGAGCAGCCTCCAAACCTTGAAGAATGATGGTTTTGGGATGGAAGTTTGAGACCCTCTGCTTAGAGGCGTTGGAAATAAAAGAGTGATATTAAAATAGGGTAGAGTATTCATCTCCAATACTGATCCAGCTTCCCTTGAACTCTGCATTCCAACAGGGGTGCAGATCAACAGCTCCAGCCAAATCCTCATCTCCAGGACAGCTGCAAGGGCAGTGTTTGAGACACCCAATGAATATTACATTCCTGGAGTACCCTACAGGGGGAAGGTGATTTTCTTCCTTTGCTTTTTTGCTCCCCATCATTTGCCAAGGAATAGAGTGTCTAGTAAATTTTGCTGATCCAAACCGTTTTCTGCTTTTCAGACAGAGTACTTAACCTTGCATTGTGTCACATTACCTGACAGTTTGGCTCCAATTCCTGCATTTCAGATTCCCTGTTGAGTTTACACCTCGAGCTCCTGCTGAGAATGATGAGTGGTGGCTCAGCAGGGGTGTTGGAATGCAAGAATGACCCAGCTGTTGGCTAGGAGATAGCTCCTCATGCTCTAGCTACACCCACCTTTTGGAGCAGACTGAATTTAATCATGCTCAGCTTAGCTTTAGAAACGAGGGAGCTTTGCTGTTCTCCTGCCTTCTTGGTGCCAGATTGAAGTTAAGACCCTACAAAGGAAGATCTATACTTTCAGAAAGAGGAAGGTTTTGGGTTATGACGCTGGAAAAAATATCTAACTTTGCCTTTCTTGCCTCACCCTGTTGTCATCAGATTAAGGTTCAGGATCACTATGGAACTGGTATGAAAAACAGAAAAGTTTATCTCGTGATAAGATTCATGAGGCGTCGGTTTATCAAAACATACATCACAGATGGCAGTGGAATAGCATCGTTCAACCTGGACACAACTGCCTGGAACAGCTCATCAGTCTCTTTGGAGGTAAATGCCACCTCTGTATACAGCAGAGTGAGAATCCTTGAGTTCTATCAGTGCTCCCCACTGTAGCCCCACTGCCAGCTCAGTCTTGAGCTCACCACGCAGCTCTGCCTGCGTGGAACCAGCAGGAAGGCACAGAACCAACAGCCTTTCCCAAACCAAGCTGATGACATCCTAGCAAAGCACTGCAGCTTGAAACTCTTAATTTCTATGTGTCTTCCATTTCAGGGAAGGTTCACACTGGAGGATCACACGCACACACCTCGGAAAACTGACTTCAGTTACACGAATGCGTACCATCACCTGCAGCCCTTCCATGTCACAACCAAGAGCTTCCTGGACATACACCCACCTACAGAAACACTGCCTTGTGGGCTGAAGCAGAATGTCCAGGTGACCTTCACACTCAGCCGGGATGACCTGGGAGAAGACACCAGCCGTATAGGTTTTGCATATTATGTGAGTAAGGGTAAAGGCTGGGGGAGAAGGCTGCACTGATGGGACCAGACTCCAGTGAAAAGTTGAGGGTGTAATTTAGGTCATCCCTGGAGGGATGGCAGGAAACACTTGTTTTCAGAGAACTGTGTGAATGCTATACCCAGTAGGACTCATCCTGGCAACACCATGATCTGGTGGGGCCCCAGTCACTTCCATGGATGGGAGGAGGCTTCTGCCTTTGTAACTCATTACCCCCTTAGCCTCTGCTAAGGCTGCAGCTGGAAGTGTCTTGTGCAAAGTCTGCTGTCAAACTTTTCTCCCTTTAAAACTGGATGGAGGATCACTTTTTCACTGTGGTTATCAAACAGCTGCTCATTGGAAATGAATTTTCGTCTAGCCTGGAGGCTGGTCTACTGGGGGGAAACACCTTAGTTGTCACTCACTAATCTGCAGTAAACCCACTACCCATCCATTGTGCAAACTGGACAGATTAGACCAGAATCTCATGTGTTAAAGCTTCTCCTCCCAACTGCGATGTCTGCAAATCCACTGGACCTGAAGTCTGGGATTAGATTCGACCCACAGTTTGTTTGGAGATTCTATTTTGCTTATGAGAGCAAGATGCACATAGGTAAGTGCGGCTGCACTCTGGTGGCAAACAGCAGTCTGTTCATCCCATTCATCCCATGTCCCTCTTCCTACAGGTCACTGGCAAGTCTGGAATTGTTGTCAGGGGCCAGAGGGTTATCCAGGTCGGGAAATTGAACAGTAAGTCTGTGGCAGCCAGACAGTGTGAAACAGTTGTTCCCAGTGGGTTTCTAAGTTGGACAGTGAGAGTTACCAGAGTTTATCCCAAATTCCCTCAATCTGTAGGTCTTGAGCACTCAGCAAACAGGACAGACAGAGGCTGAGGAAGCATTTGTGTCAGCTGGAAGAGGGCAAAAAGGGAAAGGGAGGAGAAGGAACAATGTTGGGAAGAGAGACTGGGAGGACCTAGGGAAGATGTAGTACATAGGGTCAGGAAATGGAGGGAGGGGCAGACAGTGCAGCAGCAGGAATTGGTTTGACATTGTGGGATTATAAAGCATAAGAGGAAGAAGGGCAGAAGGAGGTCTCATGGGGCTGTGATAAAAACACTTTGCCTTTCCTTCCTCAGTGTTGAAGGGCTCCTTCTCCATCCCTTTGACCTTCACTGCTGACTTCTCCCCATCGCCTTCCTTAGTGGTGTATGCCATCTTCCCCACTGGAGGGGTAACAGCTGACAGCATCCATTTCGATGTTGCCTTGTGCTTCCAAAACCAGGTGAGGCTCACTTCTGTGTCTTGGTGAGAGATGACAAGCAAGAGTCAGGAGACCTGAGGGAAGGAGACCCTCAGTTCCTTTGAAGAGAGAACTGAGGAGAAGAGAGAAAGGGAATATCTTCAGCACAATGCCCAGGGGCCAGAAAAGCTTCAGCAGTGATTTCTCTTTCATAACAGCGGCTGAGCAGGGGAGATTCCAGCTGGTGTCTCTCTTTCTCTCAGCCTCCCTCATCTTTCTGTCACTCTTCCTCATCCCTTTTTCATATTCCTTTCCTGGTGTGCTGCTCAAGGTCAAGGTCAGATTCCCAGACAAAGAAGCCCACACAGGGTCAACAGTGCAGCTCCAACTGCAGGCAGCCCCTGGCTCTCTGTGTGCAGTACAGGCAGTGGATGAAAACACGTTCTTCATGAGACCAGAGAGCGAGCTGACAAGCCGAATGGTGAGTGTCTGTGCAACCAGCCAAAAACCGTGGGAGTGATGGATGCGCTGGGCAAGGCAGGCAGGGGCTCTGGCAAGGGGAGCTGGAGGCTAATGAATGAGGAGGTCTTTGTGTGTAGGAGAAAGCAGGGCCTGCCTAGGGAGATGAGCAGGAACAGATGTATATGCTAAGGGAAAGTAGAGTGAAGCATCTGGAGGTGGTATCTGCTCCTTGCCTGATTTCTTCCCTACCTGTGAGTTTCCCTAGGTCTATGGTTTGTTCCCTGCTGCCTACCAACGGGGGTACCCTGCCCAAGTAGAAGAGCATTCAGATCGCTGTGTTCAGCCCCAGTCCACGTCATCTCTGCTACAATGGAAGCCACAGAATTCCTTCCAGCCTGACATCTTTAACCTCTTCCGGGTAATCACCTCGTGACTTCTCCTGAAGCTGTTGCAGTTATGAGCATCTAAGATTATCTTTCTCCCCAGGCAGTCTGCGAAGGCCTTGCCTTCTCCAGACAAACCCTCTTGTCTGCCCTGACCTAGCTGTGCTGTCTCAAGAGAGGTACAATCCCATTATGTGTATGCACACCTGTATTTCCCTCCACAGATGCAGAAAGCAAGATGATGACATCCTGGACCACCAAGCTTCAGATTTTTGGGCTTAAGAATGAGGTCCTGGGCTATGTACTGTTTGTCTATAGTATTAGAAAAAAGAGAGACAGGGAGTGAACCCAAGCATTAGACCATAGATTGTTGACATGGCTTACCTGTTAGCCTGCTTTTAAGCACTGTTTTGGGCTGCTTGCAGGCAGATCTCTTGGTGTCTTTAAGATAGATCTCCTCTAGAGAGAACTAGCCTATAGCACTATGGACACAAGACCTGGGGAACAGAACCTGTCCTCTTTTATTTAGCAATAAGACACATCCTAGGAGGCTTTTTTACAGAGTAGGAACATCTCTCCTGTCTGTGGACAGGCCTAGGTCACAGCCCTAGGGGCTAAATGGGGGGATGTGCTCCCTGTCACACCTCTGTATGACTTCAGGGGCAGATTTCACACAGCTATTCTCTCCATTGCGCTTGAGGGGATGGGGCAGGTCACTGACACCTCTCCTGTATGTCCTTGCCACTGAAAATACATTGAGAGGAGCAAGGCATCCCGGCGTCCCCAGAAGAGTGGTGGTAACTTAGTGATCTCACAAGAAAGAAGAGACTGGGGAGGCTGTGCTATGCCTCCCTCAGCACTGTGTCTGCTTGTGCCAGTGCTGCTCCGGGCTGCCTGGGCACTGAACTGTCCTGACCCCAATGGTTTTCTGAGTAATTTTGAAAAGCAGTAGTCACTCTTCCCCACTCACAGACACTTTTTTTGCCTTCCATGCCCTCCTTCTTTTTCTAATAGAACATGGGACTAAAAGTCTTCTCAAACCTTGTAATCAAGAAGCCATCTCAGTGCTCTCGTCGGGTGGATAGGAAGCCAATCACAGGTGAGCTGCACTTTCAGCCTACCTGGGACATGAGGTCACACCAGATGCAAGAGGCCTCTGATCTTTGGGCTTTGCTGGTGGTGGATATTGGCTCTCTGAGGAGTAGTGGATGTTGCTGCCACAGTCTAGCTGCCCAGTCCACCAGAGTCAATAGGAGTGACCAGTCCCTATAAACAGGGCTCTGAAGAATGTCACTACCTGGATGTTCCCTAACATTAAAGGATGACGCTCCCTTTCCTGGCATAGACAAACACAAATGTCGGCTAGGAGCTGTTTCCCAGTGACTACCCCCCTAGGATGTGATGAGACCTGGCTTCTGTCACCACCTGCGGCCACAGGGACAGTCATGTTCTTTCTCTATGTCTCAGTTTGCATTTGATAATTAAACTAGGCTGGCTCACGTGCCTGCCTGTATTTAAACCATTGCTTGCAGTGGGCTGTGAGATTTATGCAGCAAGCAAACAGTACTGTTATTCACAAAATTACAGACATTGTGGTTAAAATGGCTTCCTGAAGATCCCTGGTCTCTTAAGCACTAACTCTGGGTCAGATCAGCAAGGGCCTTTGTCTAACCAAGTCTTGGGAAGCTTGAAACCAGCTCACTGCAAGCGGGTTCTCCTGTTACCACTCTCTTTGCCCTTCATGTTTTCTCTCTTCTGTGAAATCAGCCCATTCCCTTGTGCTTTCCTCTGTCAGACTCTTCCCACATCTCTCTTACTACTTGCTTTGCCTCTTGCCCCAGTGCTAGGCTGTCTATCATTGGCAGGGTTTACCTCTCCCACTCTCGTGGAACCCCTTATTCTTTCTTTCAGGGGTACCTTCTACAGAAGACCAAAGAATCACAAAGGAACAACCTCAATTTACAACACACGGAAGACTTCACTACTATTTATCTGAAACTTGGATCTGGAATCTGTTCCCTGTTGGGTAAGTGATTCCTGACCTTACAAATGAACAGAAGGAAAACTTCAAATACCTCTTTGTTTTTGAGTCTTGGATGACTTGCATTTGTGCCAAGTCCAGCCATAGGTGTAAAGAGAGCTCTGCATGAAATTTTGTGGCTCTTCACTGCATTTGTAGTGTGTCAAACTGAAGGATTAGTAAACTTTGAGGTGCAGAAGTAAAGTGTAGATAGATTTAGAAAACAGCAATACACTCCAAGACCAAACCACCACACTCTACTAACTTCTCATTTTGGTGGGTGTACTAGCTAAATTTGTAGTCTCTGTTGCCACAGTGCTTAGGTTAACAGTGATGAATTGGCTGATGAATGGTGATGCTGCTTCTCCAGAACACTGGGTGAGTGTACAGAACTGGAATGGCTGGGCAGTATCTTGCTCAGGAGAAGGACATAAAGCCATTACAGATGGCATTTAAGTAGGGTTTATGGCTTTAGGGAAGAAATTGCTGAGAGCTGTCTTGCTGTGAGTCAATGAAAGGCCACAAGCACTCCCCATTGCAGCAGGATGGAATTAATTTCTTCATGCAAGTGCTCTTTTCCTCTCAGCTTCAATGGAAGCAGGAATGTTTCCGTCACAGCACCTGCTGCTGCCACAGAGTGGAAAGTCAAGATGTTCTGCTTGGCTGGGAGGGGATTTGGCCTTGCCCCGACCACGAGCCTCAGAACAATTCAGTCGTTCTTTGTGGACATCACGTTGCCATATTCTGTCATCCGTGGAGAGACCTTCCTGATGAAAGCTACTGTCTTCAGCTACCTGCAACAGTGCATACAGGTGTGTGCCTGTGTGGGACAGACCTACCGCACCCTCTGGCTTTAGAGCGCATTGTGCCAAGCCATCTCACCTGAGTTTCCCAGTCACTTGCCCTCATCTGTCATTCCCTCAGATCCATGTGGCCCTAGATAAATCCTCAGACTTCCAGGTGGAGCCATGTCGGACTTGCAGGGACAAGGAGTGTCTGTGTGCAGAGGAGTCCAAGACCTTCATGTGGAACGTGACAGCAGTCCAGCTGGGTATGGCAGCAGAAAGGGAGCAGTGGTGGGGAACCCTAAAACTGAAGTGAAAGGGAGTGGGAGGTCCAGAGAAACTGGCACAGCCTTGCCTCCTCTGTTTGTCCTTAATGATTCAAACATGCAATCCATCAGGTCTGATTTTTCCCTTTCTTCTTAGACAGACTCATCAGAGAGGGCAAAACTGAAAACATGGCATGGAGAACTTTTGAAGAGAGGGTTGTGGGACCAGCTGGGGAGGAAGAGGCTGCATGGATATGGGTGGGGGAACGTTGTGTTGCTGGTCTTGTACTCCATATGCAATTGGAAGGGCAGACAGGAGTCCAAGGGGCTGCTGGACCTTCTGTTGTTACAGTCATGTTGCAGTGTGCAATGAAGTCACTGCTGGTGAGGCATCACCGAGCTCCCTCATGCTCAGGATGTCTGAACAAGCAGTTGGTACTGGCTGGCTCACCTTTACTGGCCAAAACACTCGAAGCATCTCAGACCACTGTCAGTTAAAGCAAGTTGACTCCATTTGGTTACAGGTACAAGAAAAGGGCTCTGTTGAATTTATTTGCTAGGGACTCTGAATATCACAGTGAGGACAGAGGTACTGGACACCACGTCACGGTGTGGGGGCAGGACGCCCTTGCCAGCTACCGTGAGGCGGAGGCACGCACTGATCAAACACTTGCTGGTCCAGGTCAGTATGAGAACAAGCTCACTTCTGTCCCTGAGTATCACTGACCCTGGAGAAAGGCAGACTGAGATGGGCTAAAAGGTTTTTTCTCCTCAACTTTTGGCCAGCAACAGCATACCAAAGCTATGGCTTAGTTAACTTTATTTCTCCCAAGGACCTAGCCAAATCTATTCCCTTCTTGTGATACCCTTTCTTGAGCTGTATTCACACATCTGTGTTTCTCCCTGTACCTTTTCCTGATTTTCATGCTGTACATGAGCTTTTGTATATGCTCACTACCACAGAGCCCTGTCCCTTGGGCTTACTCTTGATCTCTTCAGCAGTAAGGCAGGAAGCCTCAGTGGAGACCTGACAAAGGTGAGGAGGATGGGGTCCCTGACAGCTGGAGACTAACCACTGAACTCAGACCTGAACTTGCTCTGAAATGTCACTGTTGTTTGGGAATTTTATGTGCATTCTTGTTTCTCCTGTCCCATGTTCATGTTTCTGCCTTGGCAGCCAGAAGGTGTGTTGGTGGAGAAGTCTTACAGCTCCCTTCTGTGCCCACGACGAGGTATGTGCCTGAGATGAGGTATGTGGACAGCCTGAATGGGTTCTGCAGCCTGAAATAATTAGACCTGACAGTAGAACTAAACTGTAGGAGGTCTGATTAAAGAATATTCTCAGATGATTTTTCACAAAGGAAATGTCACTTGCTCCACAGACAGGAAAGAACAAGAAATACTACTTCCACAGGTGCTGTCCTACTGAATTTGCCACCAAGTATAGTATCCTGGTCTGTAGTCTTTTTCCCACAGTGCAGTCCCCGTATGTTCCTGGGGCTTGATAGTCACCAGTGACAGCTGCTCCAACCCTCCCACTCTGTCTGTGCAGCATTGCAAGTCTCTCCAGGATGTTCCTCTGTTGAGTGATGTCCAGCTGTGGTTCTTGTGAAGCGTAGTGAATTGAGCTGTGAAGCTCGCTGAGCCCTCAGCCCAACCAGCAGCTCTCACATCTGTCCTAACCTGAAAAGTTTCCAGGCAGTGGAGCTTGGTGCAATGACCAGGACAGACTGTAGGAAGCAGTCTGTGTGAGCAGGATGTAGGCAGTGTCCCATTTACCTGTGCCAGTCTTGCCCCTCCAGTTAGAAGCTTTTGGCTTGTCTTTTCACACTACACCTTTTATCCTTTTGTTACCAGGAAACATGGCTGAAGAACCTGTGTCCCTTCGCCTCCCTGACAATGTAGTAAAGGGATCTGCGAGGGCTTCCATTTCCATCTCAGGTAAGTGACTTCTATTGTGGGCTCACAGACTGCTGTTACCAAAGAAGTCTGAACTTGGTAATGGTGTCAGAGGATCCATTTGACATGATACTGCTCAAAAGAGGGGATGCTGTGTTTCTATTCCCTGCAAACACCAGGCTTTCAGATTTTTGGATTAGCACTTAGCTTTCATGGGAAGAGTAATCTGTAGAGGAGACAAGTCCTTGTTTTTCTAGCTAGGACTTTGGAGCAGAGACTCCAGGCCATTAATTTTACTGGGACTTCGTGACCTTGGCTATTTCTGTGTAGATACAAACAGCAAAGGTCAAAACCATCTTGCCTCCCCGTTAAGTTTCACTGCTACAGCAGAAGCTCCTGGAAAGAAGAAATTTTTCTCAGCATTACTAAGTTGCAAAAGAACACTTTGGATAGGCTACTGGGACCAGACTTACCTACCATTTAATACACCTCTTTGCACTGGGCTCATTTACCTGCAGGGCAGAATTGGTATGAAGCCAGGCCTGGCATAAGTAGCCATGAATATTGTGCAACAAAACCCCCAAGGAGGAAACACTACAAGGTTTTTCTGACTGGCTGGAGGACATATGGACACCTTCGCACCATCTGACTAGCACCCCTGCTGGCTTCCTCACATTGTGATGCTTCACATATGGCCAGGTAGAACAGGCCTGGCTAAAGACCAGAAGCATTTCAACCTTTCCCTGAGTGCTGTTATATTCGTCTGTCTGTATGACACAGACTGAGCAGCTGCAGCTCTGCTCATTGTCCTTTACAAATAGTACTTGTTACGGTTGGAGCTCTTCAGACTGCAGAAGCTGATAAGAGAAAGTTCCTCAGGGACTCCATAGTGTGGTCACCCTGCGTCACAATGGCAGAGTGGAAAGAGGCAAAATAGTCACCAGTCTTCATCTTGCACTCTGTTGTTTACTCCTCTTTCCTCCCTTCTCCAGTGTTTTCCTCCTGTGCTGAGATAATGCACTATTATCCACTGCTTGGCTGAAGAAGCACCTCAAACCATACTTACACTTTCTTTGTTTCTTACACCCTTGTATAGGTGACCTCATGGGGACGGCACTGCAGAACCTGGACAACCTGGTGCAGATGCCCCATGGCTGTGGGGAGCAGAACATGGTGCTGTTTGCCCCCGTTGTCTACCTGCTGCAGTACCTGGAGAAGACCAGGCAGCTGACCCCTGAGATCAGGGAGAGGGCAACAGGATTCCTGCGCAAAGGCAAGTACAAGAGACCCACCTTGCTCCTCCGCCTTCCCCTGTGTCCAACATACCAATAGCTTTTGCCCTTGCACTCACTCTGTGTTACTGTGCCATATTAACCACTGTTCCCATCTCCCCAGGGTATCAGACGCAGCTTCTTTATAGGCACAGGGATGGCTCCTATAGTTTCTTTGGGCAGAAGGATGGGGAAGGAAACACTTGGTAAGCACTGCAAACATCCCTCACTTCTGATTTTTCCTGTCTGGGTCAGAGCAGCTCATGTGCCTGAGAAAGCTGATGGGATGGAGTCAGCAGGAGCTCTCTGGCAGGGAGAGAGACTGAGGGACTTAACTCACCTGAAAAAGCAGTCAGGCAGGGCTGCAGAGTTTCTGGGAAAGTGGAACAACAAAGATGTGGTCCCAGGGGATGGGAGGTCCTTTTTGGTCTCTGTGGCCCTGCTGCTGCCCCACAGACAACACCAGGTGCCACTGCTGCTGAACCAGTGGCCAAGAAGGGTACCTATGACTGGAAAAAGATCAGGTAAGAGCAATAAAAAATCCCCTCTGCAGCGATGGTGTTGTATGGGAGAGCTGAAAGAGCTGTCTTGGCACAGCTTGTGCCCATGGTATCTAGGCTGGGACCAATGGGGAAAGGGAGGAAGAAAATGGGAAATTCAAGATTTTTATGTAGTTGTCTGGCGGAGAACAAGTCCAACAGGTAAAAATAGAAGGAGTAGGAGGTTTTCCACCTGTGAAATGACTGTGGAAAGCAATAACTAGTACGTAAGTAGTATATTTGTGGAGTCAGGGGTAGGGAGAGGAGCCACTTGGGTGGATCCTGTGGACCATTTCTACTTTTAGGTTACCTTTATGAAAATTTCTCTTTTTTTGGCACCCCAATATGTCAGCATTAACTTCAGGGACAAGCACCAGGAGATCTCTGACTTTCTCTTTCCCCTTTTTTGTATTCGATTCTTTTTCTCACAACTCATCCTAGGTTGACAGCTTTTGTAGTCAAGAGTTTTGGTCAAGCCAGAAAATACATCTATGTAGATGACAAGAACATCCAGGATGCCCTACGCTGGCTAGAGCAAAACCAACTCCCCAGTGGCTGCTTTGCCAGCAAAGGAAGATTTTTTCACTCCTCACTAAAGGTAAATGAGGGCCAAGCCAGGTAGCACTGCTGGGGAATGGCTGGACAGATGTTGTGACTGCAAAAGATTGTGGGATCCCAAAGTATTCTAGAAAGTCAATCTGCAACTTGTGCACCAGCCTGAAAGAGAGAAGGATATGGGGTGGGAAACGTGAGAGGGATGCTTTTCCTTCTGGGGAGTCACTGTGCTCTCCTAACGCCAGTGAAGAGAGTGAAAGGTGCATTTCCTTCACAGGACAGCATGGATGATGAAATCTCCCTGGGGGCGTATGTGGCTGCAGCACTGCTGGAGATGGGTCAGCCCCTGAAGGTGAGGATGCCCACACTCCCTCCTGCCCTCCTGAGCACTCCCACATCTGGGTACCACTATAGGGATACACCAGCTTGTAATGCTGACATTCTCCAGGCCAGGAACAGGGAGGGAGCTTCTTGAGTGAGGCAATGTTTAGTCAGTAGTGTCTCCTCATTTCTCGAAAGAGGCAGTGCTGTAAAACTGGCATGGTGCAACAGTGTTTGATTGCTATGGCTCCCAATGCACACTGGGGCTGCACTGCCTGTTTTCTGAAAAGAGTGAGTAACTTTATGCGTTTCTCTGGGGCTACATCAGAAAGACATAGCGTGGCTCCCTGGAATGAGTTTCCCCAGCCCCCTGTTTTACCCCTGTCAGAGTTTGGCATGTGTCTCCTCCCAACGCAGGGCAAGCTGATGCAGACTACCCTCCGCTGCCTGCAGCAGGTGGTTCACAACATCACCAACATCTACACAGAAGCCATGCTGGCCTATGCCTTTGCTCTGGCTGGGGACTACGAGACAACCCAGGAGCTGCTGTACAAACTGGAGGAGCAGGCCATCAGATCAGGTGCTGACTAGTGGAATCTGGACCAATGTATGCCCAGCTAGAGCAGTTAAAAATGACATACGTATTTATACATGTTCCTTGTTTCTGTGCAGTAACTGCATTGTGTGACTGAAAATACAATAATTTTTTTCACAAGCTATGAGGGTGACTTATCAGAAATAGTTTCCTCAGCCTGGAGGATTTCAAGAGCCCTTTGAGGGATGAGGCAGGAATCTAAGACCAGAAGAAACCCTGGAGAATAAACCAAAGAAAGTGATCCTGGCCTGACTACAGGGAATGAGCTGAAGGAGCTCTGAAAGCACTACAGGGTTCATTTCCTGTGAACCCCAAATTACGTCCTCCCCAAATAGCCTTCATGGTCCTTTTCCTTCTGCAGGAGGACAAATCCATTGGAGCCCCAAGCCAAGCTCTCCAGCTTCCATAGACTTTTGGCCTGGTACTCAGTCAGTGGACATAGAGTTGACAGCCTATGTGCTCCTGGCATACCTCTCTAAGCCACGGGTCCACGCAGGTGACATGACAACTGCAGCTGGTGTTGTGGCATGGCTGACTGAGCAGCAAAATGCCTACGGGGGTTTTGCCTCCACCCAGGTAACAAGTGTGGATCGATATACTTTTGTACCCGAGGCTGGCAGGGCGAGTCCCCTTGAGGTCTTCCTGTTTCAAGTCAGTTTCACTAGAGCTGATGCTTTCAAATGAGTGACTGTCTCTCCCTCTCTAGGACACAGTTGTTGCCTTGCAAGCCTTAGCAAAATACGCAGCAAGGACGTTCAGCACATCAGGCCAGGCAACTGTGAGGGTGAAATCCCAGCGGTCCTTTGGGAGGTCTTTCCAAGTGAACCGCCAGAGGCGGCTGCTGGTGCAGCAGGCAGCCCTGACAGAGATCCCGGGGCAGCTCCTGGTGCAGGTCCACGGCAGCAGCTGCGTCCTTGCTCAGGTGAGGTGGTGGGATGAATGTGGAGAGAGGAGGGAGGAGAACTCTGCCTCTTTTCTCCTGCATGAGATCATGCCTGGCCTGTCTTTTCTGCTCCTGGCCCTTATCCTGCAGACAGTGCTGAGGTACCACGAACCTGCCCCACATGCTGCTGTGATCTTCACTCTGCGTGTCAGCACAGAGCTGACCAACTGCAGCCAGGACAATCCGCGTGTCCTCACTGTCCGCATCCTTGCCAGGTGACCCCAGGGGTTGTTTCCTCCTCCAGCAAGATGTACTGTGCTTGGGGACAGCAGCCAGGGCTCCAGTGGAAGGACTCGGCACTTGGGGTGAACAGGACAGAGGGTGCATTGGACAGGGGGAAGGAAGGTTCTTGCCAGCTCCTGTGATAGGGAGCAGTGGCTGCCACGTCCCCAGTCCCAAATGGGCTACCTGGCTCAGGGTCCTGCACACAGAGGATGGTGGTGGAGGGAAGGGGGGCTGGGAGGGCTCTATTCTCACAGAGTCAGACTGTCTGTCTGTTTTTTCTTCTCCAGCTACATCGGGAGCAGAGTCACGTCCAATATGGTGATCATAGAGGTCTCCCTGCTGTCCGGATTCACCCTGGCTTCCAGATCCAGACTGTTGGTAAGGACTTAGGAATAAAAGAAACCCCAGCTCTGATAAATGGATTCTGCCTGCTTACTCCTGTCGGGAACTGTTCATTTCAGGCCATGAGGTAACGAAATTTGCAGGGGACCTTTGCTGTTATAATTGAACCAAAACATATTGTTTTCATACAGGCCCCAAAAGGGAGATCAGAGGTGGTTCGGATTGTCCCTCTGACACTGTTCTGACTTTGGCCAGCAACAAAATGTACTGCTGGGTGTGCTAATACCAGGATTTGTTTCTCAGAAATTCTAAGACAAGATTTCTTAGAGATCCTCCAGCTCTACCCAAAAAAATTATTTTTTTTTCCTATTAAGGCATAAAACTGAAAGATGAATTATTTGCACAGCTCCCATGAAGGTCTTTAAGAGCAGTCTAATACTCAATGAGATGAGATAACATGAATCGCTACTGGTGCCTGCACCTGTTTGCTGACTAACACATCAGTCATACGTTCTATCCACACAGCTTTTGGCCCCAGGTGGGAGATTCTTTTAACTGAGCAGGGACAGAATATTCATAACTGTGATGCTCACAAGTGATGTCCAGGAGAGATAGCAAAGATATAGCCACTAAAGAAAGCCCCTGTGTGTGAGAAAGACACAGTTTCACAGAGAGTCCAGTTCTATACCATCCCTTCAGTACAACAGTTGGTCCCTCAGGTCAGGAAGCCCTAAGGAAAGTGCTCACAGATTTCCTTGCATTATTGTTTCCTGTCTCAGCTGGAGCACAGAACCATCATTAAGAAAATAGAAGTGGAAGCTAATGTGGTCTACATTTATCTGGAGAAGGTAAGTGGGAATAAAAGCATTTGTTTTGGCACAGGGAGAGCAAAAGGCTAAGGACAAGGAGCTGTGTGAGAAGCCAAAGGCTGGTATAGGCAAGGAAAGAGCACTGGTAGAACTGTGGGCAGAGGGGGCTTGCCCAATTTCATTGTCATGGGGTTGGCATTTGCCATTCCTCACACAATACTTCATTTTTCAAATCCAGAATCTCTAAAGGGATCAGAGAGGTGTTGCGCAGGAAAACATTCAAGCTTGGGAAGATGAAGATGCAATGACTTCTTTGTCCCCTTTCTTGCTAATTTTCTTCTATCTCCACTAGCTCAACGACGAATCTCAGACTTTCATTCTGCAACTGGAACAAGTAATTCAGATAAAGAACTTGAAACCAGCCAGCATCAAAATCTATGATTACTACCAGCCAGGTGGGTTACTGATTTTACTCTGGGGTTGGGAGCTGGGCTTCTAGTTCTCTGGCTGGGAAAAGACATGCAGTCTTCTCTGTGTTCAACCATGTGTAATCAAATTGCTCATTTCCTTTTGCAGAGGAGCGAGCCTTGGCTGACTACAGTGCTGTCTGTAGTTGAGGTAGGAAGCAAGTTCCTGGGTGACACAAACAGTGGCATCAGGAAATGGTGGGTCTCGGCTGGCAGAGAGGGAATGTAAGCAAAGACAGGAAGGAGAATGGTAATCAGGGCAGAGCATATATCCATCTGGAAAAAGGAACTGTCTGTGCCTAGGTGTGTGGAGCTAGGATGGGGGCTCTTCTGCAGCCAGGGAGGCAGCTGGAAGACTGGTGGAAGGTGGAAAAAGGGACAGTGTCTCACAAAATAAGAGTGAGGAAGGAAGGGCTGAGCACCACATGGGGTGATAATGCAGGTCTATAGCAGCTTGTGCTAACAAGGGCCCTCAGACCCAGATGTAGCTTCATTCTGTCTACCCCACAGCGTATTCATTGCATGGTAGGAAAGAGGGATTCAGGGAGCCGAAGCAGCAAGTTGAAGCTGGGAAGATATATTTCTTCTTGTGGGGTGACATACCCAGAGGCTTGAAGGAAGATTGCTAGTTAGTAGTAGCCTGAAGCCAAGACAGATCTGGAGAATTCCCTTCAGGAAGGACAAGACAGAATCTTGACATGCTGCATCCTGACACCATCCCATAGAGAAAGTGCTGCCTAGGGACCTGCCTTGAGAGCTGCTCCCATTACTAGCCAAGACAAGGCACCTTCTACAGCCTGATGAGAGCCATGGAGGGACTGGATCATGCCATCCTTGTTAGTCTTACCTTTTGTCCCCACAATTGCATTTGATACCTCAGAAAGGGGTGGAGGAGCTTCCTCATGCTTCCCATTGTTTCTCCTAATGCTTCCTGCACTAGGACTCTGGCAGCTTTGGAGTACAAGATACAACTGAACATGATGTAATAGCTGTATCTCCTGTGCCCTTCCTGCAAGCTCCTTGTGCCATCAGTTCTTCTTTGGCTCTTCCTGCAAGTTCCTTGTGCCATCAGTTCTCTGAGGCAGTGGTGCATGCTCTACCTCCTCTCGTGCAAGTCTGCAACTGGAAGGGCAGAGTTTTGCACAGGTACATGCACACATACACACACAGAGCAGAAGTGGAGAAGTTATTTTTCCCAAGTACTCTTAAGTGTAATTTTTCTGCTTTGGGAGAAAAACAGCAAACCTGAATAATCACTCAGTTAGACAGTTCTAGTCTCCTACTTTTAATAAGATGGCAAGCACAGCCTAAGCCTTTCAGAAACTAACTGCTCAGCCAGAATTTTCTTCATTCTCCGTGTGGTGGCAGTTGGCAGGGGTGACAGGACTGATGGACAGAGAGTGCAGTGGATGTGTCTGTCCCTGTTCCTGTGAAGACAACAAAGGACAAAAAAACGCCAAACTGTGTTCCTGAAGTAATAAAGCTGGGACTTTAATAATTGACTTTAACTGGGAACCTAGAAACTCAGGGGCCTTTTTTGCACCTCATGACCAAACAGTACTGTCAGGCCAACAAGGACAGGGCTCTCTTCACCCAAAAGGTAGTTTGGGCACTGGAACAGGCTCCCCAGGGTTCAAGAGTTCAAGAAGCGTTTGGACAATGCTCTCAGACACATGGTGTGATTCTTGGGGCTACTCTGGACAGCACCAGGAGTTGAACTCAGTGATCCTTGTCAGTCACTTCCAACTCAGGATATTGTATGATTGTAAGATTCCCTCTCACTCTATCCATACAAAGCCTGTGGCAGAATCTCCACTAAGAGTGTGGGACTTGAGACAGGCATCCCAAGACAGGGCTGTGTGCCTCCCCACAGGTGATTCATGAAGCAGGTAGCTTTCTCCATCTTGCGGGCTGTGGGTGTGAAAGCACGCAGGTGCAAAGTTTAGAGCAAGGGCAAGCACTAGTCAAGTTCAAGCTTTGCCTTTGCCCAGACTGAAAAGAGGACAGGAAAGTGTCCATTCTCTAGTGTGGATCAGAAGCCAGGCTGAGACAGAGAAAGGCTTTGCACTGAAATGGAATAAGGCTGTGCAGTAAACGTGAACATGGCTTGTTGTGTGCACGGGGCTGGAGGGAGGGGAAACTGCAGGGAAAGTGACAGGAAAAGGAACTGTGTTGACTTAAAGTATATTTCATGCAAAATGCAAGAATTGGTGATAGTACTTGTGATAGGCAGCCCTTGTTTTCTGTAACATACCTCCAACTCTGTCAGGAGTGGGAACATCAAATCTTCTACTTCGCTTTTCTCTTTCCCTCAGTTCAACTGGGATACAGAAACTCACACTTACTTAGCATTGCCAATCACTTCCTACCCTGGACCTGCAGTCTGGCAAATTTCTTGACCAAGGGCCTTTGCCTGTGTCTCCCTCCCTTTCCATATTCTTCAGGACCATGCCTGTGATAACAAAAGAGGTGTTGGGCCCTCACCTCATTCGCACGGGGCACTGTAGCTCATCACTGCAGTTTCTTCTGGAAGACAAGGAAAAAAGGGTTTGTGAGACACATTTGCCAAAAACTTACTAAAGCAACCCAGCACCGTGTTCCTAGGAGAGGCGTTCCCTCAGCTTACAGGCTGACTCCCCCTGCTGTGACACGTGAAACCACTGGTATGTGCCCACGACTTTGTGCAGCTAGTCCAGATTCACCCAAGTCACGGGGCTTGCGATCCTTCTGAGGCTGTAAATCCCAAAGAGCTCCACTGCAGTTATGAATTCCTCACTTTCTGAAGGAATACCAATCCCTGACACATTTCTAGCTTTTCCTCCCACTAGGGACCTCACAGAATAGAGGACAAGTTGGTTTTGGTGTCATTCCTCTAAGGAGGCCCTTATTCTTCTGAGTCATCCCCTCACTATGGTCCCTCTGCCTTTGCTGCCTCCCATAAAATGACAAAAGCACGACTCTGTGCTCCACACTTGTTGGGAGAGCTAGACCCTGAGTGGTTCTACAGCTGACTTCAGGCTTGAAAGTTCGGGGGCCAGAGAGAGAAGGATCTACCATTTTGAAAACCGACAGGGTAGTTTCATCCCTAGAGAGCTTCTAAGGGACAGTCAGATAACCATGTCAGGGACGGTATTATCTTAGACTTGACAAATTCAGAAAATTTCTTTCCAGTGGTATATTTGGGAGGTTTCTGTAATCCAGCATCTGAGCTCACCTGGCATGTAGTAGTCGTAGACCTTGATATTAGCTGGCTTACGATCCTTCACTTGCATGTCCTGCTCCACTAGGAGGGTGTAGGTTTGAGGCTGTCTAGTCAGCTAAGACCAAGAAATGCAAGGATTAAAGCCAGAACCAAGATCCTTTAAGACAGTCCCTTCCATCTGTTTGCACTCAGGCTCCATGGAGACCTCACCACTGTAACAGGTCTGTTCTACTTTCTAGTTCATCTCAGAAATATCTTTAACTTCCCGTTCTGTGACTAACTTTTTTTTGGTCACCAAGTTTAGCTCAGGTTGTGAGAAACATCGAACCTACAGAGTCAGTACGCATTAGGTACCCGAATATCCCACTACTGTTCCCAACGAATCCCGCCTTCCCCCCATGTGTGCTCTGAGCTCCTTCATGCATCTTGCCTCAGTGCCTACTTCCTTATACACAGTCCCATAACATAGCTTTTATTTTCCAGTTTCACACAACCCTTATTATTAAGCAAATACAAGGTGTGGGTGAACATCTGCTGGATGGTAGTAGTTACACGACCTGTTGTTGATCAGGTTGCACCTTGTGCTACCTGGCAGCCTGAGCTGAAATATTTCTCTGTACTGCCTTTCTGCTCTGTGCAGTAGATGCAATGAAAGCAGCATCTCTGTAAGTGTAATGCATCCACATGGCAATATCCTGCTTCCTATGAGGCCAGCTTAGTTCAGTTTAGTGACAGAAACTGGGAATGAAGAATCACAGAAATGTAGAAGTGCTCCTTGGAGATTCTGCAGTATTAAATACATGCCAGGTCTTGTTTCTGGTGCTGTTCAGGTATGCACGTAGCTAGAGAAAGGCTGGAGTGGTTGTTAACCTGTTGATTAATAAGGCTGTGGAGTGAGCACTGCTGTTCACATAACCATCTCATTTAATTTTGAGTGATCTTGGCAAAATCCACGAGCAATCTTGCACATTCCCTGCTGCATCCAGGCTGCTTAAGAGCTTTCTATGAATTCAGGCTTGCTTGGATTTACTAGATGGATCCTGCTACTACTCCCAAATCCTGTTTAGACACTGTATATGGACTTTCAACAGCCTCTGACACAACACACTTCTTCAGATCAGCAAATGTGGCTGGTGTGCAGGAACAACAGCTCTGGATACTAAAAATACTAATGAAACCGATATATAAGAGTAAGCTAAAAGCTGTCTGTTAGTCCATAGCCCTTTTAATGATGATGTTAGCCCAAATTACACTCACTTCCTCTAGGTAGAGAACGACTCGGTCAGCTTCGCTTTCAACTTTCTTCACTGAAGGCATTTTCTTTAGCTGAAAACAGGGGAATAATGTCAGGAAGGATTTAACAAAAAAGCAGAAATAATTCAGGGATATTTGTCCTTGTGAGAGTATGGGCAAAATATTCATATGGCTAAGGAAACCCCTTGAAATAGGGGAAGGCAAGGTGCAGCCTGGAAGAGACTTTGAGTGTAAGGATTTCTAAGGAAGAAAATAACCATATTTCTCTGCCCACAGGACTGATCACAGTTCCACACACAATCCTGCATGATGGACATTCATCACTGTTCCCATCCCAGCTGGACACAAACTTGCAGTCTCACCTCTTCCAGTGAACCTGCCACGGGGCTGTATCCAGACAGCAGCTCCACTTGGATCAGGACCATGTTGGTGGACACACGGTTCCCTGTGTAGCTGCAGCAGGAACCCAGGGGACAGCACTAATGTTACTTTCTGAGCCATGATCTCCAGAGACTCCAGCCCAGCTTTTGTACTCAGGTAGAGGAATCTGCCTTTCTTTCCAGCGTCTCTCCTGTAAGCATACCTGTTTCTGTACTGTAATAAATCTTTGTGCTTCTCCTGATCTCTCTTTTAATTGTGCTGAGCCAAGGAGAATAAATTCCTTGGAAGCGTTCTGGTGTTACCTTCTTTAGGCATGGCAGGGAATATCACATCCTACACCTGCTCTCTTGGCAGTTCTGTTCCAAGCCAGGCAGGAGTATAGCAGAGGAGAGTGGTGTGACAGTCGGACAGGAGCAGAGGAGGGAAGACCTAGGAAGATGTGTGAGTCCCACAGGACCTTCTTCACATCACTAGTGTTTTGAGACCTAATCCTAGAAGGGAATGAGACCCACAGACCTTGGGAGAACTTGTGGTGACTAGCATGGTAACAAGGCAGGACTATAGCCCAAGCCATTCCTCTGGGGCCTTGTACTTTTCTCCCAGCCGAGGAGAGCACAGCTAAGTGAGCGGGGACAACTTAGCACTTGGACCTCATGAGTGAAGGGGAGCCCTGCCATCAAGAGACTGGTGTGGTGCCAGAAGCCTCTTAGCGCAGGGGAGGAAAGGGGCAACTGAGTGTCTCCTACCGAGCACGGATGGTGACAGGGAACTGGGTGGCGCTGGGCGTGGTGCACTCTGTCTGCACGGACAGGGCAAAGGTGGCGTCGCTCCTTGGTGGAGGGATGTGGTACCGCACAACGGCCTGCCGGGACAGAAAGAAGAAACATGGCACAGAATAGCAGGGGTTTTTGCTGGAGAATATCCTTGTCTAGACTTGGCTGTTGTCCTCTGTCTTGCACTGGTGTAAGAGAAAACTATGCGGCAAGAAGCAGAGGTTCTGCTAGCAGTGCACTGCTCCTGGTGGACTTCTTGGAGGAGAGGGTGGAAATAATTCAGATTTCATTTGGGGAGTTGCTCTTCCCTTCCTGTTGGATCACAGCTACTCCTACCAGCCTTGAAGCCCAGATTCTTGCAAGTTACTGCAGCAGTTTATTTTCAATGTTGGCTAAGTAGCAAGGTGAGACATCTGGTGGCTTTCAAGGGTTTTCCCCACACTTTTTCCTCCTGGCTGGACTTACCTGCAGGAAGAGACACCCATGGCCCTGCACATGCACAGTATAATCTTGGGGGATGGCTGGCAGCTCCACTGTCTGCAGCAGGAGGCGATTGCTATTGTCTACTCGGAAGTTTTGGTTGAACTCCTTGGAAGTGAGAGAAACCTGGAGATCAGGGCCATCCTTGCTGAAGATTTTGGTTGCATACAGGGCTAGGGCTTCCAGAGCAGCCACTGTATCCTGAGAAAAGAGATGAACATTGGGAAAATTAGGATTCCTGCTTCCTATGCATGCCCAAACCTTAACCTTTCCCTCACTCATATTGCATGTACAGCACAATAAGGGCTGAGCTTTTAGCATGGGATTATCTCAGAGGAATACAAATATTCACCTTTTCCCAACTCCCAGGGGCTCTAAATCCATACATCCTTTTTTAATTTATTCTCTTTCTTTTTTACTATGTGCTGTTAGCACTCATTGCTGTCAAAAAACAGCATCATCTCTGATGATGATGGTAATCAAGGGGATTACCTGTGTTGAAGCAAAGCCTCCATATGGGTTTTGCTGCTTGGTGAGCCAAGACACAATCTGGGATGCCCTTCTGCTTTCGTCTGATGACAAACTTGACTTTGTAAGGTGAGCCTTGAGGATACTAGATGTCAGTTCCACATCAACAGATGGAGCTCGATACCAGTATAGCGAATCTTCTTCCTGTTTGGACTGTTGACTCCAGAATATTTGGTCATCTAGAGGTGGAGTGGGAACACTTATGGAGTGTGTAACTGTATCTAATAACCTTGGAGTCCTAGTCAGCCTCTGTATTTAGGTACTGAGCGAACATGGACACTGGACAAGATATTGGTGTGTATCTCCCTATTAACCCCCACACACTGCTTTTCCCAGTAAAAGCCTCGCCTGCAGGCTCTACAACATCCATGAAACCACCCTGGTTTGGGTGACTGGGAGGCTGGGACTGTGAGACCATCCACAGAGACAATCTGTCTCACAGTGTGCATATAACATGTGACAGCTTGGCAAACAGAGTCTATCCACGCCTTGGACTCCTCACAAAGCTCTGGCAGTGCCCCCCACTCCTGCCATCCAATCCCTTGGTTGTTCAACCCAGGCGTCCCCTTACAATTCTGCCAATGTCCTCACTCCTGCCCCACAGTCTGTAGTACCTGATATTATGGCAGCCTTATCCAATCTTTTGAGGATTTTCTGCCTGAGGGCCTTGTCACCTGCTACTGCAAAGGCATTTGCAGCTAGTGCCAGGCTGTAGAGGTCGGAACTGCCAGTATCAGCATTGACCAAGTCCTTTATACAGTTCAAAGCTTTCCACACAACTGGGTCCTAGGATAGAATTGAAAGTGCACTCATTACTGGCAGGGTGTTTGGGAAGGGAATGCAGCTTTGATATGTGCAGAGGAGGGTGGAACCAGGGACAGGATACATGGGGAGAAAACTGGTAACATGCCCCCATTTCCACAAAGGCAGAGCACCCACACACTGCCTGCTGAGGGGCTGCACACACAGCCTGTCCCTGCTGCCCATACTCACAGAGCGTGGCATCCCAGAGTGTAGCAGAGCTGTGATAATCACAGAGCTCAGCCCCAGTCCTTCCTCCACTGCGCCCTGCAAACACCACAAAACAGAGAAGAGGGGGGCTGCTGTGAGAAGACAGAGGGAGAAGTTTCCCCATACCTTCTGCTCCCCTAACAAAAGCCAGCACAGGCCAAAGTTCTGCTCTTATTCCTTTTGCTAAGGAAGTGCAGGGCTGGTATCTACCCTCCATTGGACACATTTCCATTTCCCCTCCTCTGCATAAAATCTGCAGTAGCAGATTTCAGTGCCAGGGAAATGTGATGTTCCCACAACCCCTCTGCAAGGTGGCACGTGTTAGCTTTTGAGATGGAGGTAGGGTAGGGCACTGGCTCAGTTCCCATGTGCATGTCATCTAATGCAAATCTCCATCATTTGTAACTTGAAAAAGTACCACCATGACTAAGCAACCCTGCGTGTCACCCAAGGGTGACCTTGGGCACATCAGAGATATCCTCCTGCAGCAGAGTTTGTTTGTTCTTGTCACCAAACTGGGCCAGAAAGTGAAGGAGCTTTGAGGTATCTAATGAACCTTCAGGACATGTCATACCATCAGGCCATTGTTGAAGAGTTTCCCCACACTCTTGAAGCAGCCAGATGGAGTCTGACTTTTAATCAGGGCACTGGCAGCATCCTTTATATTTTGTTCATCTATGTGGATGAAGTCCCGGGCTTGGCTAAAGGTCTTCAGGACAAGGGCAGTAAGCCTAGAGCCAAGGAACAAAGAAGAAAACAGAACTGAAACAGTCACTGATGCCCATCTCTAGTAGGAGACGGGAGTCTCTGTGTCTTCTACTATGTCATCCCTGTAGAAATACCAGCAGGCTGGAGTCTCTGTGCAGATGGAGAACTGCAAGCAAGTCACATGAGTTAGATGCTCTTGAAGCTCGAGCTCAGATCCATTTGCAGCAGGAGAGAAAAAATTCAGAGCTCTGTTAATTACAACAGGGTGCAGGGTTGCCTCCAAGAGCTAACATTTAGTGAGCTCACTCACACCCACTTCAAATCTTGTTTAGGCATAAAGCACTGTGAAAAACCTGAAAAGAAGGTGCCTTTGCAGCCAAGTTTTCAGAATCAGCCTGGTTTGGGGTGCTCAAGCACAAACAATACAACAGGAGTACTTCAAGTTGATTCATTGGCACAGTTCCCTTCCAAAATGTCTCAGAAGCAACTTATCTTCAAGACTCTACACCTTCAGAGTTCCTCAGTTTCCCCAGACCACAAGCTGGCACAAGCCAGCTTGAGCCTGATCAGGTCAAGCTGTTGTTCCTCTGTTATGTCTGGATACTTCTGCTTACCAAGTGTTTCCTGGCTCACTTCCTTCCCCAAAGGCACTGTATGAACCGTCTGTGTGCTTGTACAGGAGTTGCCGCTGATATCCTGCAGGACAAGGCTCTGGGTAGTAAAGATGTTCATGTTCTCAGGTTGACAACCCGCCCCACCAATCCTGCTGATCATTATAGAGAGCATTATCTCTGAGGAATTGAGAGAGGGGAGCCATGTACCACTTGTTCTGCTGAGATACAGCAGCCTGATTTACACTGCTGCAACTACCATGGTGTCAGGCAAGTGATGGTGCACAAATCCTATTCAGCACCAAGCCTCTACTGAGATTTCTACTGCAAATCTAATGTAGTGGACATCACCAGCTTAATGAGCAGAAATCCACTCACCACTTTCCAGATAGCCAATTGCCTTCTGTTTGATTTCTGGAGTCAGTTGTCCTGTTTCTTCAAGGTATTGTGTGATATAGACATTTGGAGCAAAATGAACCATGTTCTGCTCACCACAGCCACTGGACATCTGGAGGAGCTCATCTATGTTGTCCAGTGCTGTCCCCAAAATGTCACCTGTAAGACAGAACCACAGTTTTGGGAGCTATACGTATTCTTGCATGTAAAACAGTTCTGGTCTCTGGTCTCTGATTCTCCAGATAACCTCCTAAGACTGGTCTCAGTTCACCTCTGCTCACACAATGTTAATGTCTATAAACTGTAGGAACAGTGATATGGTACTTGTCTATCTTTCCCCTGACTGGATGAAATTATCTGTCCATCCAGTGCCACTTACATAAAAGAGATGAGATACTTGAGAAATGAGATACTTCTCTGGAAGACAGTATCACACCTTGCTGTACTTATTTCCTCTTATTACTCTGTTTGCTAAAGCAGACATAGTGGCACCAGAAGAGAAGTGTCATGCAGGGAAAAATATTACTTTCCAAGATACCCCTAAAACTCACCTAAGAAAGAGATGTGGGCCCTCTCTGACCCAAGGACAATGTTCTCTGGCATCCTGAAAGGGACAGTCTCTGAAGCTGAAGTTCCTGCAAATGGCAAAAACATTAGGACAACAGTAGGCTCAAAGGAGATGGCAGAGCCACAGGCATCCCCCAGGAGATGGTGTAAACAAGGCTGGGATCACTTCAACAGTTGGTGAATCAGCATCCAGAAGAGAGGATGACACAGAGATCAGGCCACTCACTGATAAGGGACTGTGATATGGTTAGACTGTGGTTTGGTGCTGCCAGAAGTTTTTACTACTGGGTAGGGCTGAATGGCTAAGCCTACCCATAAATGCTACAAAATCCGTGATTTTTTGCTCCCTACAAATACACCTCCAGATAATCCTAGAGTTGTTCAGACACCACACTGCTTCTGTCTGATCTCCTTGGTCTGTGCACATGTACAGCCCCAGTGGTAAGATGGTCTCTGGAGGCTCTGCACATACCTTCAGGGCATAGGTGTGAGCTGTGGGTCTTTTCCTCCAGCTGCCCCTCTGCCTGGTGGAGAAAAGGCTGGTCAGCTTAGAAGGAAGAACAGTAAAATGAGACAGCAGCTGCGCATTACCCCACCTTGCTGCACCTTTCCTGCCCTCTTTCCCATCCTCATGGGCCATGGCAAAAGGCCTCACACACACAGCAGGGGTACGAGTGCCAACAGTGAAGTGTTACTGAGAAGCAGGTTTCTACGCTGCTACATGACCTTTGACTCCACTGCCCTGCTAGCAAACAGTTTTGACATTTCTGTTCCATCGAGTGGAGGAGCTCATGCTCCAGTCCAACATACCCTTAGAATCACTCCTTGACCAGCCTCCCTGAGAAATGTGCCTACCTACCCAACTGACTCTTCCTTCCCAGAGCCACCCACCAGGCTATTTTGAACCTGACCCAGTTTCAACCTCGCCAGAACTCCGAAGGGTAGTCTGACCTTCACAAGCAGGTGTTTAACCACTGTGTCTTTCCCGCCAGACTCTGGCACAACAGCTGTACTCTCAGTGCAAACATCGTCCTGCTCCATCGCCTCAGCAGTGACAGTGAAATTCACCTTCCCTAAAAAACAAAACACCAAGGCCAGCTGGCACATCCATGCCTGTGCTTTTGCTAGCTCAGCCTAAGGCTGCTTACTCATGCTTGCCATGGTAGGCCAGTCTCCCTTCCAGCCCAGCTCTAGTTTCCTCAAGTAGCTCTGCCACTGCCTCCCACTCCTGCCATTCCCCTGTCCCCTTACCTAATTTTGTGGCCTTCACATCCCAGAAAAATGTTTTTGCTGATTCAGGACACAGACAAATAGTGAACTTGACATTTGCATGCACAAATTCAAAATCCCTGGAGTCCATTAGGCTAAGCTGAAGCTAAAGGTGAAACAGAAAGGAGTTCAGGTTACTGAGCTGTTGCTGTGTTTTTCCTTTCACCTCGTTGTTCCAAGTGACAGTCAATCCCAGAATCCAAGGATGAGTATGATGATGGCCCTGTCGCAACATATGTGGGACACCAACAGTGTTCCACAGAAATTGCAGCTATGTAGGGTTCACCTTTTAGGGAGGGATAAACTGGACAGAAATGCCTCTGTGTGGAGCTTTTATTGAATATCTTTGGTGTCTTTTGGCCAATACTTGAGGAGAGAGCACCTTCTCTGGGTCTCTATCAGTGAACTAGTTACCACCCTCTGCCCAAAAACCACCCTGGAGTGACCCACTCACCGCCATGCACTGCTTCAGGTAGCTGAAGACTTTGACTTTCAGGGGAAATGACTCTCCCCGAAAAACAGAATATGGCAAAGTGGGTTCCACGAAGAAGGGCTTGAAGCTCCGCAGGCTGGTGGTCTCTGAGATTCCCAGTCCATGGCTCTCTGAGGTACAGAAGGTCATGGCTCTCCAGTCTGTGATACTGTCAGGTACAGTGACAGCTAGCTCAGCATCTCCTGAGTCACTGAGGAGAAAACAGAGTGGAAGGGGTTGTCCCCACACCTGGAAAAATTTCTCTTGGTAAGACAAATGGAGAAATTCAGACTGTGAAATGAAAGGGGGTGTGAAGGTGTGGGGACTGCTTGGAAGTAGGACAGAGGTATGGGAAGGATAGCAAATAGGTGGGCAAGGAACGACTGAGAGGAAAATGCAACTCAAAATTTGCTTCTGAACAGCGCTGCAGCCGAAATTCTTATTTTGTGTGGGCTCACAGGGCTCCCAGGGGTCCATGTTATATGCTCAGTCTGTGCCACGGAGTATTGTGTGACACTTCAACCACACTACCACCCAAACTCCCAACCACAGCTCGGCAGTCGTCATTGTGAGCGTCACTGACAGGTCTGCATACACATAACAGAAGATGGTTCCTGCCCTGAAAGATCATAATCCAGCCAAATGGGAGAGAGAGGCAGAGATCCATTTTCACAGGTGGAGAACATGAGCAGGTGGGAGAAATAAGAAATATGATGAGTGTGAGTAAGGGAAGAACAAGATATTTTTCCCCTGTATTTCTCCATTTGGGACCAAATCTGCAGTACTCTGTCCTATTTTTGCCCTCCACTATAAGAAAGACACTGACATAATTGAATGCATCCAGTGGAGGACTACCACGATGGTCAGAGGGCTAGGACTTTTGATGTACAAGGAATGGCTGAAGGAACTGGGGGTTTTAAACATTGGAGGGAAAGGCTAAGGAGAGATATTTCAGCTTTCTAAAGCTACCTATTGGGAAGGTGTAGAGACAATGGGACCTGTCTCTTCTGAGGTACACACTGATAGGATAAAAGCTAACAGACAAAAACTGGAACATGGGAAATTCTGACCTAGGATAAGGAAAACAAAATACCATGAGTATGATCAAACACTGAAACAGGTGTGCAGACAGTTTGTGGAATCTCCATCCTTGGAGATACAGAGTACTTGACTGTAACTTGATCGAACTGGACTTGCCTTGTGTAGAATGTTGAGCTATGGATTTTTGGAGGCCTCTTCCATCCTATAGGAGTGTGAGATGTTAAATGCCTAGTAGCATTTGGAAAATCTCATCAGAGTCAGGAACTGAACCAAAACTCCACCATCCCTATCCACTTCTTCACACCTCCCTTTTCTTCCTTGTGTACAGAAGGCAATAATGCCGTGGCTCTGCGTCTGCCCATTCTCTCTGCTATGGCTGGTAGAAACTCTGGATCCATGTGGGGTCCCAGCCCTTAATTACTCACTTGATGGGAACCAGAGTCCAGATGAACGTCTCTGGAAACCAGGTACGTACTGGCCGTGATTCGCTATCCAGCTCAGTGTGCTCTGACTCAGCATGTTCAACAGCATCATCTGAATCAGTGTCCACGCCGTTCAAGACTGCCAGGTCATCATAAGCTATTGGGAATAAAAGCATTCATTCAAAAGGCAAAGCAACTATGAAATCAGGATAGAGTTCAGCTAGGAAAAGCTCAGTTGTCCATTCTTCCTACTCCCACCCCAATACCACTTGTCCTCTTCAAAATGTCCTCAACCTACTTCACTATTTTCTTCCACAAGACAATCCAGGAGACCAAGTGGATTCCAATATGTGTGTGGTCCCCCAGGAGGCATTCTACCTGATCACAGTTTTGCTCCAGATCCTGCAGACAAGCCTAGATACTGCCCAATATCAATCTTGGCTGATTCCCTGATTTCCAGCAAGACCTTTCCTAGTCTCACAGATTTTCCTTCATGACACAACTGCCCCATTTCTACCCTTGAACCATGTTATCTTCCTGCCTGACAGCAGAATACTGCAAGCAGATTCTTCTTTTGCACCCACCCCTCCACCCCTCCAGTGCACTGGACACACACCCATGCCAGGATTTTCCCCTCTTCCTTTGTTGCACATCTCCTGTGCAACCTCCCACTCATCTCTGGAAGGCATCCCCAGTTCCTAAGAACACTGCATGTTCAGCTGCCCATGTGCAGCCTGTATGTTACCCGTGATTTCCAAAGAAACAGGAAAAATCGAGATGTACACATGTAGTTGTAGTCGTAGTTGAAAGTGGTCTGGGTGCGGCACTCAACTGGAGATTTGATTTTAAGGCTGGTTAAAAATGTTAGACCTGAATTCTGGAGGAAAGAAAGGGAAGAAAAGAAGGTATATTTATGTGGAGGGAACGGTGTGTCTGAGGGCCTGTCTCTTCCCCTGCTTCCCAGCATATCAGCCACCCTGTGTCGCTGCACCTCAGCCTGAATTGCGAATTTGTACAGGGAGAGGATCCAGAACCGCCCTGCTCCCAAAGCCCAGCCCTGGCCAGTCATGGTCAAGGACTGTGGGGATGAAACACTCGCATGTGTATGCCTGCATACAAAGTCATTATTTTGGCACCAAAATTTGCTGCCCGCCCTAACCCGGACTTGTTCTTATCCTTTAGCTGCTATTCTTTTCTACTGTTCTTTCCCTTCTTTCCCCAGTTCCCTTCAGGTGATTTGCTTTTCCAGCCTCCAATTTTCTCTGACACGGGCTGACACTCCTGTGTCCTTTCAACCCCTAGAAAGTCTAGGAGTCTCGACCTTGGGACTAACGGGGAGCTGGATTGTAGGAATTTACCTGACCAATGGGAATTTATCAAGCTGGGACCCGAGAGTGTCAGAGATCTCCTAGTTCAGAAGCTTGGCAAATTCAGAACCTGAAGTCGCCAGCATTTACGGGAAAGACAATCTGTAGTTGCCCAGTGCTGCCCAGGGATACAAAAGGGCTCAGCTCTGATATCTCAGGGTTTCTGGAAATCAGATTTACCTTCAGAAGTTCATAAACATCTGGCTGGGACACAGCATAGGAGTGTCTGTTGTACATGAACGGTGACATTGTTCCTGGTGGAAGGGTGGTCTGAGGAGAACCAGTGGTTCCTGGGTGGATATTACAGTAGTCACTGTAGAAGTCTGTCAGGGTGCTAGGGTGCTCCTGAGAAAAGCTGAACATATTATACACCTGTAGACAGAGAATGAAAACAGTACAGTAAGAGGTGGGAAGATTTTAATTTCTATCCAGAGATTTTCTGTCACCTCAAAGGCAGAGCTCTAATCCTGCCTGCCACAAAAACCCTGAGGGTTTTTGGTCTTCATGGAGAGTCTCCACAAATTTTAGATGCATAGCACCAGAGACGAACAGGAACCTCTCTGGGGTTTGGCTGCATAGCTGTGACCACTTCTAGCTCATTAATTGTACCTATGAACTCAATGCATACTGTGAGAACACCTTCCCCATCTCAGTCATTAGACAGCTTCTTGTGTGACAGAAGGCACATCCTGGATCCACAAAGACAGTGTCAAGAGGCAATTCAAGACCCAGGCATAAAGGGGAAATGGGGCCCTTCCACTGCCAAGGCATCACTTAAAGTCCAGTTTGTGAATGGAAGGAATGTCTGGTTTATGAGAGCTGGAACAAAGGCATGTAGCCTATCACACCTTTGGCATTTTTTTCAACATAACTCTTTTTTTCCAGAGCGCTGTTGTGAATTGGTTGGAGATGTATGTCTCTTGCCTTCTGTGTGCCACTGCGGCAAAGCACTCAAAGTGTTACAAGAATGTGACTTTGGGGATGACAGTGGATTATTCTATTAGATTCTTCTGCAGAGACTGGAAATTTTGACTGGTATTTGATGTTGGCCTTCATTTTTTCTCATTAAGCCCTGGCCTGTCCCCACGCAAGTACTTGGTATATCCACTGTGCCTTACTAAACAGTTCCTGCTACAGGATAATCCAAAGGTATCTCTCCAATATTAGCAAGGCTCAGCACTAAAGTGACTCACACTATCCCTGGATAGCTCAGCCTCTGGCCTCAGGAGAAGGACACTTTGGTCTACAGCACGGATGCTACACAGGGACCCTGGTGCAGCCTGCAAATGGAGACGGACAGACGATCCTGGAAGAGCCACCGTGTCTGAGAAGCCAAGCTTCACCTGAAACAGCAGAAGAAAGAGTGACTAAAGACACTGACAGACAAAGAAAAGGGAAGACTGGCTACTGGATGCTGCTGGACATCTCTTGGCAATTTGCAGTTAATTAGCTCCCCTCCAACCTACCTGCCCCTTTATGATTTGTGCACTACTTACATGGTTCCTGAAGCAGCTGGAGACTTTGAGATGGAAGGTGTCAGCTGCCACTTGTCCCTCAGGGAAGGCAGTGTAAACAAAGAGAGTAGCCATGGGTGAAATGAGGTCAATGGGCAGAGTTACATTGAAAGACCCACTATACTGACCTGAAGGAAGAAGGAAAAACTGGAAAGTATAGGAGAAAGCAAGGCAGTCTGCAATCCAAGGATTACAGCAGCAACACACTCTTTTTCTGTAATACTTCTGTACAGTTTCTTGGAAAAAAACTATTCTGCCTTCCTTCTGAGGAGGCCACTGCTAGACAGCCATAGCCACATATATGTATGTGCCATTTTATAGCAGTGACCTTATATCACGAGGGATCTTGGCAACACTGAACACCTTTCCAGTTGAGTCCAGAAAAAAATTCTATAAGTTTCTTCTCATAATCTCCTCCTTGGCAGATAAACTCTGACAATTTCATCATTTGATCAGAAAAAAAAAAAAGGAAATTAAAAGACAGAAAAGAGACCACAAATTTGACATTTCCTCTAGATTTTTTTGTGCCAGCTCTGTGGTTTCCTGGTGGTCTCAGACCTCTTTCCTCTCCTTCTCCATTTAGGCTGGAAGGACATTCCTGTTGGGACCTTAGTCTGTTCCTAGTATTTAGATGCTCTTACCTAATGGAGGATCAAGAAGCACTGTTGTTTGGCCATGATGCACAAGGGATCCTCTGGCCAAAACCTAAAGGGTAATGAACAGAACAAGGGATTGAGAGTGCCTCTGCTCTATATTCCTGGGCCAGCAAAGGGCCCCGTGGTGACACAGACCCGTCTCAAAGCTGACCTCATTGCCGGCGCTGCCCCGCACTCACCAGGTGGTAGAAGTGTGCTTTGGCAGCCCCGTCCCCCAGCTCTGTGGCCAGTATGTGATAGTGCACAGTGACCTGCTGCACATCCCCGCAGGGCAGCATTGCCTGCACTGGCTGGATCCTCACAGAGCTGCGGCTGGAAGAGTAGAAGGCCTTCAGTGTGAGGGATGCAGTGCTATATGACACCCTCACATTTTGACTGCTTAAGTCCTCCGGCTGGGTCTTTGCCTGTGGCACAGAAAAAGTGTCTGAAGATTTCTTGCATCTCTCCCCATGCCAAAACCAAGACTGGTTGGACAGTGAACCCCGAACACTCGCAGGGGTAAGGTGTCTCTTTCCACCTAAGCCAAGTTCAATAAGCCTCTTTTCGTGAAGCTTGGCATTGCTCGCTCTACCACACTCTTTGATAACTAGTGCCTAAACATGGACAGGGAGCTGTTATACTACTAGAGCTTTGTCTGAAGGCTGAACTTCTGCAACGCTGCTGCTACCCTGGGAGCAAGCCAGATTGCTGGCTTATTAGTAGAGTGGCTTATTAGTGCCTGGATCAAACCCTTCGCTTCTGTCTGGTGCTTGTGGGTAAATTATCAGCATGGATCTGCCCTGATAATGTATTTCACTGTTCAGTGCTGTTCCACTAACACACTATATTTCTTTCAGCACTCTCCCTGATCTATAGGGTAGAGACGGCAACTGAAGATCAATAGCCTTGCTCAACTTTGACCTATGACCTATCTGTACTGAGACTATAATATTAACATCTTGTGGACTTGCAGAAAGGTCAAGATCCATCATCTAAGATACCTCTGATAATATCAGAGATGGAGCTTGCCTTAAAGTGCTTTGACCTCAAAGTTAGACAGGACAGGTATTAGAAACTTAGCCCTACAACCAGACAAGGGAGTCTTCCTTGTTCATGGGAAACCAGAGGCAAATTTTTCTCTGTCAATTCCCTGTCGGTGACATCCCTAATGTTCTGGTTACCTGTTTAGCTCCATATTGGTTTGCAGAACTGTTTCCTAACTAGCCTTCCTTCTTTTTCCCTTTTCTGGCTCTTATATCCCAGGTTTTTCCTAACTTTTATGCTATGAGGAAACATAATGCAAACTTGTCATTGATACTTCTCCACATGTATTTTTAGGTTGTTCTTCCCTAGCTTTTTTCCTACCTTCCTGTTCCATACCATGTGGAAGTTCTTTCTTTGCTCTTTGTCCCTGCCCAGTCCAACTACATCCTTCCCACCTCAGACAGAGGTGTTGTGTAGGTAGAACTCAGTCACAACTTCATGGAGTCTTTGTCCACTAGCAGGGACCGTTCAACGACTGCTGAAGCACTAGGAGCCAGAAATGTGACTCTGCTATGAACAACTCCTCTTGCCCTAGACCTGTTATTTCACTGCTCCATGCTTCTATCTCCCTGGCTAGGCCAAGACAATGACACAGACTATAGGTTTGTAATTATTTGGCCTAACCTGTAGTACAATTTTACTGCTGTTGTCCCATGCTGACGTTTCTAACATGAAAGAAGCCATCCCAGTGTCATCTGTGAAGTAGGTCTTGGTCTGCTTCCCACTACCATGGGACACTGTAAGAATCACCTTCTTGTTCTTCAGGTGCATCCCATTGGCACTTTTGAGTTCCAGCTGTAATGATGCAGAAACCATCAGTTCCCCTCTCTGCAAAGGGACTCTCAATGTAAACTTTAATTTCTCCAACCCCTCTCCCCCCATTTATGCAGCAGCTCTCATCTGGCAAAGCCACAGATCCCGTGACCACACCTCTGCATAACCTCTTGATAGATATGTCAAAGGGCAGACTGGGACAGAGGATTTTGCTAGCAGCTTTGGGCAGCTCAGAACAAGGGGACCCCTTGATACTTTTGTGTCTGCCACCCGCTTAGGCCCAGATGCTGGGCTTTCCATATTTCTTTCCTTTTCACTTACATTTCCATAGTAGGGAACTCCTTGCTGGTAGTAGTAGCTTGTCTCCCAGAACCGGAGACTTGTGATATCAAAAGTGACCTTGCAGCTTTCAGTGGTGTTGAACTCCACCCCTAGGAAAGACAGGAGGTGCATGCAGGTGAATATCGTGTGTCTGACCTGCCAGAATGACAGCAGTCTACCAGGAAGCCTCTGCCAGACAGTTCTCAAATGTTCTTTCCCCCTTTGTTAAAGAGGGTCCTGCTCCTAGTTGTCTTCTTCCATTCTCTTTCCCTTCTCACAGCAGAGTCACCAGAAGGCAACATTTTTCCTTGCCTTCACCATGTTAGTTTGCAGTCTGCTTTTGGCAGGGGGCTGCAAAACATTTTCTTACAAGGACAGCTTTGTAAAATTTTGTGAGAGAGGGAACTTTACAGGAAACCTTATTTCCCTACCTGGAACGTAGAGGTAGATCTAATGAGGAGTTAATAACAGTACACAGTCAGGGCCTTGGTTAGCCCTAGTTGCTCTAACTCTTCATTCCAATGGACTATCCTAAAGTACGGTCAACAAGAGAACCTGGCCTGGCCCACCTCCACACACATTTATAAGGTGATGAGAAGACCAAAAAAAGCAGCTCTTGCCCATCTCTGTTAAACCAAGGTGGCTGCCAGAGCTGGATTGCCCACAGCAGCTTGTGGAGGAGCAACCACACTGGTAAAACCCATACTGAAACAGGGGGAACTCACATATCCTATGTGAGTCAGACCTGGGTGTTACGATACACAAAAACACACATGTTGTCATGGTGCTCCCAGGGAAGACACAGCTCTCTGAACATTTGACCTCAAGGGAGCGAGTGCAGAAAACTCCAGTGGTCTGATGGGAAAACACAAGGATCCGTAAGGGTTCTTACAGATAAAAAACCCAAAGACAAGCACGTTGTACGAGAGTAAAGTAAAAAATCTTCCACAAAGCGTAGAATCAGTTTTTGCTACCTGTTCCACTTTCTTTCAGAAAAGCTGCAGCTTCCAGGTTGAAATCATACTTGTCACCATGCTTCCGGTGGTAATTCTTAATATTCACTTCAGTGGCAAAGCAGCCATCCTCGTTTGTCTGGGAATATGAAATTGTATTTGTTAACCAAGCACGAATGCACTAATCCCTTCTGCAGAGCAGACCAAACCCAAAGCCTAGAAGTCTAAAACTGCATGACTAAGACACCTGAGTTAAAGGAACAATTCCCATACTGGCATAAAACATCCCTTTTCTGTGGAGCAGTCACTCATAGGAGATGCTGTTTCACACATCTCTGGTCTTTACACGCTTGCTCATGCACTGGTAGCAAACATGAGTTGTCATTTCTCCCTGACAATACAATTTCTTCTGCTAGGGCAGAATTTATTTTTAAGATATGTACTTTAAGATATGCGTTTCTTAAAAATACATAAACAAGTATAGGTACATTCATTCAGCCACAGACATGAAGGAGTAAAGTTTGTAATGAAGTGCAATTGCTTGCATAGGTGCAAGTGGTAATTTCTGAGTTTCCTAAGCACTTGTTCCTGGGCAATAGCACATAGGTGTTTACACTAGATCAAAAAGTGGTGCTAAAATGCATCTAGTGGTAGTGAAATGATGTGAAAAGTGTTTGTATTCTTTATTGACCTGTTGCAATACTTGTTTTGTAGGAAAGTCTGCAAGTTAGCTTGCCTACAGATGCTCCTTCCATCTAAGTGCAGTCAGAGAAATCACTGAGAAGGGCTAAGATTGCTACACTGTGCAGTTAAAGGCATAACAGTCATTTATCCCCAAGCAAAGGGCGTGCTGCTTCAATAGCCAGTGTCTACCCCACTCCTTCCTTTAGTTCTCCCTCTCTTTGCCCTGGTTCCTCTCTTTTACAAGAGGAGTATCCCGTGTGCTCACCTCGCCGGTGTAATCCTTACAAATACTGCGCTTGGCTTTGGAAGACTTCCGATTATAGCGGATATGTTTCCGGCACACCACAGCCTTCACGCTACCCCGGACTGGTTTCCCATAAGTGTACCTGGCAAACAGAACATAGAGGACTTACATACAGAAACACTGGCTCAAGAGTGACTAACACCAGCTTTGGGCTGTGGTTTGCAGCTATACAGCCCAGAAACCTGCAGTATCTTCACGGTTCATGAGCTCAGCGGAGACCAGAAAGTAAAAATGACCTCATCAGATTGTGACAGAAGGCAGTGGTGGGTGAGTTCTCTCCAAGTCAACTCCAGTCCCACCAGAAGGGATGTTGTGTTGGCTGTAAGCTGAGTCAGTATTCCTACAACACTGTCACTAATAAATACAGCAGAGTTACTATATGGTAGGGCACATGCTACACTGAGGAAATCCACTGCCACACTTTCAAACTTGCAGAGAAAGAAGTAAGGAGAGAGAATATGGAGGACAGTGACAGTCCAGGAGAATTACTTAGTGAAGGATACCAGGGTACCGGATTTTGGGGTGGGGGTACAGTTGTCAGAGACCATTTGAGTTCACTTATTGATGGCTGTGCAGTTCCCAAACCAGTAAGAATGCATCTTCTACCATGATAAGTCAGCTCACATTCCACAGACGTGGAGACGGAAGGTTTCCTCCAAGATAGTAACCACCTGAGGCATCTGGATGGAGACACTGAACTTGGGCAGCACTGTGTGGAAGCAAGAGAAACATAATTCAGTGAGAACAGAGAGAGTTCATTTGTTCCAATCCTTCCTAAGTAGTTGTTTACAGAAAAGAAATCTCTCCTTTCATTCCCTGACAACCAGCACAGGGCCTGGTAGGAATGCACCAGCAGCCCCACCAGGAGAATATGATGGGAGTACACAACCTTAGTCTCCTCCCCAGAGCACAGGTGTGGGACACTTCCTCCACCCATCCTCAGGACATGGGGGAGGAGAAAGCCAGTGGACCTGAATTAAGGTGATTACACTTACTGGCAGGCAGTTACACATCTCAGGTGATATCACAACCGGCACAGCTATTCACAGCTGCATGGCCTATTCAATTGTGGGTGAGAGAGCGGGGCTGAAGGCAATACACATTCCTCTGCTGCCGTCAGCTTCCTGAGACTCTTACCATACTCCTCTACCCTGAAGGTACGTGTGCGGTCAGGCATTTTGATAGTGTACTCTCCAACAGGTGCTTCTGCAGCCAGAGGGAAGGACAGATCCACGATGCCTCCCACGGGTGTAACATTCTGCCACTGTGCAATTCGGTTGCCTTTGGGGTCCTGCATGGGTAGTAGTAGAGAGTAGTTGATTGACAGTGCAAAAAGACTCCTTTGCAGGATGTCCAAGCTACCAGAGCATGGTCTGACCACCTCTCAGTTGTCCTGAGAGCCCAGGTCTATGACACAGCTACAGTGCTCAGGTGAGTACAAGCTTGATGAGGAAAGGACTTTTCTCCCTGTCTTATTGACAAAGTTAATGACATTGCCATCTCACTGATTGCTGGACAACTGTGGTTTACTGCCTGTGGGTGTAACTAAGAAATAGAGGTGGTCCTTCTTAGAGACCTCTGTGGTGATCTGAGCTGGCACAGCTCCCAGGTCACTGCAGAGACACGTGCTGCCTAAGACATGAGCTACTGGGGAGTGATTTCTGGAGAGTCTGATGTCTTAGATAGAATCCCCAGGGAATTCTGGGTAAATGAGTTCAGGATTTCATGCAGGGGACTGTTGAAGCCCAGTCATGAAGGACAGTGTCTCCCAGTGCTGGTTCTTGTGAGGGCAAGATGCAGAACTCTGGGTGCAGTCACACTGCCCAGCCAGTAAAGACTTAGTGATGAGTTGATGGGTACTTCATATGGAACAAGTGGGAACTGCTGTTTGAAAAGGTGAAGCTGGATCACAGTCTGTATAAAGTTGCATAAAGTATTCCGTCATTATCTCAGAAACCATGCATTTATTCATTGCTTGCTGGGTATTGCATGCAAATGTATATTAGCTACTGCCAATTGCTAATTGGAACTGTGACCTCTCGGCATGGGTATCACTAACTTTCAGGTATCTTTCCTCAACTCAGGTGATTGCACTAAACTAACTGATTTTAAGAACAATAGCCTGAAAGCTGCTTTAGGAACTTTTTCTAGCTGGGCAGTCACAAAAGTAACTAGTCAATCTTTTCTTTTCGGTACATCTCCTTAAAGAAACTTCAGGATTTTCACAAGTCTTCAATTAATAGGGTAGAGGGACTAAAAGTCCTGTGACTGCTCTAGAAAGGTTTTCTGGAATGGTTTTCAATGGCACCCATCATTTGTGCAGGGACCCTTGTGAGATTGGTGTTATGACACTGCACTGACAAACTTCTGAAGGAGTTAAGGGCAAGAAGTCAAGGACTGTTCCCATTCATTCTGAGGTAAATAACTTTATGCAACCATATTTCCTCGCCATCATCTCCAAACCTGTGTCTTCCCCAAGACGAGAAGAGTTCACCACTTTCAATAAAGTAGGTGCTTTACCTTCAGTTCCACCAGACGCTGCTGTGGGGAGGAAACAACAGTTACTGGTTGGATGCTTCCAGGTGAATTACCATCTATATCCCTAGTACTTTTTATTCCTCAACCATCTCTCAGTCTTCCCCAAACCATTCCCAGGGACTGCCCATAACCCAACATCGGGAGCAGCTCCTGAGTTGCAGGTGGTGCTCAACACTGTTTGTAAGCACCAAAAGCAACACCGAGACTATCTGTCCACAGTTATATCACCTATCTGGGCCAAGCACTGATCCAGAGGTCATGGAGGCTGCCCACAATGTTTTCGGACTTGCCTCTTGACTTACCATTTCACTGCTGGCAAAAAAGTTCTGATCCAAGGTTACAATCCGCAACTTGACTATAAAGCAAAAGAAAAACAGGACTGGCTGAAATGAAATCAAATTTCTTAATAATAAATAACAAGAATGGATGGCTAAGAAAGATGTGCCCATGAGCTTCAGTGAGAGGATGTGGGCAACAGCTAGAGTCATCCGCTCCTGGGCCTATGTCCAAAGCCCTGCTAAAAGCTGGCAGGGTGCTAGAAAAAAAAAGTGTTAGAAAATGCAGTGTGGGGTTTTCTGGGAAGAATGACTGTGCTGGTGAGAAACAGCATTTTTCTGGACAGTGGACCTGTGGTGGACCTGTGGTGGACCTCTAAGTCTTGCCTGCAGAGAAGTTCATCCTACTGGAAAGGGTGGAGAGGTGTGGGGCAAACAGCAGTGCCCTGCGTTGATCTGAGCTGTGCTAGGGCAGTGGTGGGGCCTGTAGTACTGTGATCCTCACCTGAGGAAGTCTGTGGGAAAGTGAGGGATTTAGGGGCTTGACAGACCATCGTGGCTTTGACTAACACAGTGGCATCTGAACCTTTTCTTGCACATCAATGAACACACACGCTCCCTGTTCACAGTGGCATGCAGTCTGTGTATGGCTAGTACTGGAGAAAACATACGCCATGCTGACATAGGAAAGAAGTATTCTAAAATCCCTCAAAGCCAAGAAGAAAGATGAAGCCTGTGACCCATTTCCCTTGAGGAGCAGGCCCTGTTCCAAGCATTAGAAGGTAGCCCATATTTTGTGTCCTGAGGACTGTTCTTTCTCTGACAAGAAACGACATTCTGTCCATACCAATCTGTCCAGGTTTGTACACAGGTTTGTCTGTCTGGATAAAAGTCTTCTTGTCTGCGTGCTTGATTAGGACTTTTTGCTTCTTCTGAAACTCTGAGTTGGCTTCCAGGACTGTGATAACAATAAAAGCCACTTCATCAGGATTTCCAACAGGAGGAGGGACCTGCAGGTATAGTTATAACCATCATTCAGGGTGGATCCCATTAACTGATCCCAAGGTTTCTGGAATAATGATTATGACACTACTTTTGTATAGCTCCAGTTCTTCTTGCCCTGAAGACCCCACAGAACATTTCAAAATTTTTTT
Organism: Pseudotriccus pelzelni; assembly: GCA_035584735.1. Taxonomy (NCBI): domain Eukaryota; kingdom Metazoa; phylum Chordata; class Aves; order Passeriformes; family Tyrannidae; genus Pseudotriccus; species Pseudotriccus pelzelni. The sequence goes on from JAWMRA010000001.1 coordinate 28,968,779, forward strand.
TAGGAGAGTAAAATATTAGTGGAGCTACACTGCAGGAAGGACACTGGCAGACACTGTACATCTGAAGCAGAAGGTTCACTAGCCAGTTAAAATATCCTCATGGGAATACACAATTTGCCTTTATGCCCAGCAGGAGCAGAACTGACACAATCATCACCCTACTGACAACCCTTGAAAATATATTACTCACCTGGAACCTTGTGCAGTGAAACAAAGTGAGCTGAGAGATGGACTGAGTGATCAGAGTCTCATTCCCAGCTCTGCTTTGCAAGGTTACTGACACATGGATCGGGACTTCTTGCTTTCTGCTGATGTGGAGACACACTGTCTCTGAGAAGGGGTAGTAGAGCTGCGATGGTATTGCCACAGCATAGTTTCTATTAAAAAAAGAAAGAATAAAAAAAAAGCAGGTAAAACTGATTTTCTGAGAGGAGAGGTCTTGACCACAGGATTTAGGTACTTAGGAAGTACTTCTGGTTTCTTCATTCTGCTGTCACAATGCCATTGAGACACGATCATAGGTACTGCAGACATTAACACTGAGTATGCACTACATGCACTATATGCTGCATGCCCGTGTAAAAAGATGAATTCACTGCTTCCCAAACTGAAAGTGAAAATAAGGTGAAGGGACCTCCCCATATCACCCAAGGGATCAGCAGCAGAGCTTGGCTACCACGATAATACCAAGAAGCTGTTCATCCTGTTTGTTTGTTTTAATCTTTCATCACACTGTAGCAACTAGAACCAAGGAGAAGCCAACATTCAAGCAGGTTTCAAAACTCTTATCACTGACTCCTCCCACATACTGACTCTGGACAGGTTCAGCCAGCACCATGTTTTGCAGCAAAAGGAGGGCAGGGCCTGGAAAGATCAGAAGAGCAGGAGGAAGGGAGATGACCTGCTGGCAGTTCTGAGCTGAAGCTCAGCACTCTGGCAAGAGGGAGTCAAAGTCCTGCTGGCCAGAAGCCCTGAGTGCTTTCACACTTGAGTGCTGCCAAGCTGCCTTGAGCAGCTTGTCTGCTGCTAATATTTGGGGATCAGGTAAAATATGCCAACAACATTTTGATTTTCCTACTTAAGCTGACTCATGGCACCTTCCCATGCCACTTGGGCCAAAGGATGGGATGAACACTAAAGACTCACTGCTTGAACCTCCTATACTTCCCTAGCTCCCAATAACCCTTTACTCTGGAACATATTTTTATATGCCTTTGGCAATTCATCCCTTACCCTTGCCTTCTGAGCTATAAAAGTACAAGACAGCGTCTCAGAGACTGTCGTTCAAGGATTCCAAGATCCAGGCTGGATTCCTTTCTTATGAATCTACAAAAACATTGGTATGCAGGTGGGACAGCAGAGATACTATTGAAACAAGCGGTATTTCCATAAAGCAAAACTTCGTGCTTAAGGTAGCAATGGCAAACAGGTAGCAGCAATTAAAGCACATAATTTGTGTGGGAGCTGTGTCAGCCTATGGAACATGTCCTAGAGGAAGATGCTATGCTCCTGCTGGAAATGTTTTGTAAAACTAGACTTGTGCATGCCACACCACACAGAGCAGGAGGGAACCCAGCTACAACCCAGTGACTTATTTTTCACTGTAATATCTACTGTTCAAGCACAGTCATGCTTCTGTTTGCACTTGAGCCATGGTTGCAAAAGCAAAGGCCTTCCAAAAGCAAGAACAGGTTCACAAGCCAGGATACCACAGCAGTACCTGCTGGAACAGGAGCTGCATTCCTGACAGAGTACATGAAGAGGAGCAGTGCTGAGAATTGTCCTTGACAGAGGTCTGAGAGAAAGCATGGTGCGAGCAGACGGGCAGCCATGCCTGAATAAACACACTGCTTTACAAAGAGCATCCTTGAAGTATTAAATGGTGATCTATGACTCTTGGGAGAAAAGCTTAGCCCAAAAGGAAACATATTCTGGAACAGAGTAGGAGACATGAGATATTGGCATGAACACATGCAGAAAGCTGGCAGAGTTGCTCTGCCTGAGTCTTTGCTGAAATACATGGTCTATGTGAAAGGCAGAGGGCCAAGTATTAAGGGGAGTGTGAGGAAGAGGGCACACGAGAACCAAGTGAAACCCTTGGAACATAAGAAATTATACCTTTCTGGAAAAACATTCCTCACCTTCAGACTTCTATTGCATTTCTGTCATACTGCCACCCCGCCAGAACCCCCCACAGACCAGACTGTGTATTCAAAGCAGCTGAGGTTCTTACAGCATTGCAGGCATTCCAGCCACCATAGGCAGGAGAAGGATGCTGCCCCACAGGAAAGCGATGCTCCACATAGCTGATTGCAAGTCAAATTCTTCCTCGGAAAGCTTAGCCTCTCCTCAGCACCTCCTTCGCTCCTGCTTCTGCTGTGTTCCTTTTTCCTTCTCCCCCTCATCCAGAGCTGAAGGAGTATGCAGATCCTGCCCTGACAGGGTGCCCGTTTCTCTCTTGGCTTCAAAACCAAGAAGGTGGAAATCATGCTACGCATGGCTGGGGCTGGGATGTGGGCGGGTGAAAGGGGTGGAGACAACTCTTGTTGCCTACAAACCAAGGGCTTAGAGACTTTGTAAGGCTTATTGATATTTCTCTGGGACATGTCTTGTCTGCCTCATGCAGCACAGCTGATGGCAGCTGGAATACTTAGTTGCTATATTTGGTACTGGGACTTCATTGGAAACATCCAGGGACAAATTAATTCTTTGTGATATCAGTGGATTTTGCTTCATGGTTCTTCTTCTGTCGAACTTTTTTTATGTATTATTTGCTTCTTACTGAAATTTCACTCCTGACCTGCAGCCTCCCGCCAGACCAGTCCAAGGCTTCACATGCAGGTCTGCCAGTGCCCCTGTTCTTCCCCAGAAGAAGGGAAGAACTTCAGCATGTTATTATCTTTTTGTTGTCTACTTGTTCCCATTTAACTTCAGAGATGGCCAGTTTAATTACTGTTCAGAGATGCAGAGCCGTGTGGAGTGTTTCTTAAATCAGATAGAACTCAGATTGTTTTTTGTCCTGCTAGTTTAGACTTGAACTCAACCCCTGTTAATTTCAGAGAATCAAATATGCTCCCAGATCACTGACATACAGTGCTTTAAACCTGAAGTTTATCTGCAATGTCAGTGCTAGGTTAAAGGCTGGTGTGTCCCTGTTACATCGGACTGTGCACTAAGAGGGTGGGTGCTAAGTACACACATGGAGACTGTGCCAAAGTAAATCCAGGGAATTGCTTTAGCTGTGAGCTAGGCAGGGCTTGACGGCAAATTCACTCTATACGGTGTACCTTTGGCTATGCTCTGCTAAAACAGAATCAGGGCCATGGCAGAATGAGGACACTCGCCTTCAAATGAGGTTGTAACTTGAGGGCAAATACATCCAAACAATGCCCAAAAGAAGAGCCTGGAGGAGATAGTTAGTGGTGTCAGTGTAGAATCACTTAATCACTCAAGGAACCTGCCAGAAGACTGGACATCCAGCGTGGGGGCATGTAAAGTAGCGATTTGATAAAATATGTGTGGACTTAAAATGTTTTGCTTAATTTGGAAAGGCCTTACAGTGGATCTTTGAGAGATGTTGGCAGTAGGCGGCAGGAGCCACCTTGGAAAAGGTTCTATACCCAGGAGGATCAGACATGGCTGGGATGGATGGGGGGGACAGAAATGACAGTAATGCACAGAATGGAGGTGATCTGAAAGGTTTTTACTCCAAGCCCTCAGTAATTACTGGATGAGTAGAAGATCCCTAATGATGCACAGAGAGTAGTGAGGATGCATTTTAAAAGTTGAGGATGCTCTCTACAAGCTGAAGATAGTAGCTGGTGTGTAGATTTGTCTCTACAAATCAGGATCCAGACCAGCCACAGACGAGATGGGTTTTTCTCCTAAGTCCCTTTCAGCCTGAGTTCGAGGTCATATATCCCCATATATACCCCTTAGGACCCTGGCACCCATGGCCTGGAATACCCTCTGAATGTAGATGTAGGTGGAGAACTGTGCTGTGTGACCTTTACTCTGCTGGTGATGGAAAAAAGTAAATATTAGCTAATGTCATCAGCCTGGGAGAGATACTATCTCCATATATCAACTCCCCTACTCTTTGGACTTAGGAGCATCTGAGGGGGGTATTTAGGATTGCTCCAACCGATCAGAACAGGCAGTTCTCTCTTTCAGTGTGGATCTTGTCAGCTGTCTGTCCCAGCCCAAAAAATGGGAGCACCACTGCTCCTCTTAGTCCTGACCCTATTCCCAGTAGCAGCTGCAGCAAGCCTGGAACCGTGAGATATCTCCTTTTGATTTCGGGGGCTTGGTGGAAGGGACTGTCATTAAAGGGTGGTGCTGAGGTGCTGCACTGTTCAGCCTCACAGAGCTGAAGGGTGGGGGCCCTGTTCTCAGAGAGCCTGGGCAGAAGCAGGTCCTGCAGAGTCCCTCTGGAGTGCTGAGCGTCCAGCACCACTCCAGGTGCAGTCCCTGGTGTTGGCTTGTGCAGGCACTGCACTGAACACACCACAAAACTACAGAAGCCACAGAGGCTTTGCCTCTGTTCATCCTGTGCTGGTGGGGGTGAAATCTGGTGTAAGGACTGAAGTTTTATGCTTCAGCCTCTGAGTCTTTGGCTTTGTTCCTCACGCAGCCTTGCTCTGTGTACCTGCAATTGGGGTATCGTACACTGGGTAGTTGAGTCTTGGCTGTTGGCAAGGGGATGACAGAAAGATATCAGGAGCTCTCTAATTCCACACTGGGCATTATCTTCCTTTCTGATTTGGAAATGGAGCCGTGCTAAATTTCCTTCACTGCAGTCCTCCAGACATTTCTCACCCTTGTTCTACCTCTTCATGAAAGTAGCAGAGATTGATTCTGGCCTGTCCACTTCAGCCTCTGAATTGTTTTTTTAACATGTACTGCTCTCTTCCAGTCACTATATGGTGGTGTTCCCTGCTGTCATTCACCATTCCCAAGAGGAGAAGCTCTATATTCACTTCAGCTCCCTAACTGAGGCTGTCCACCTGGCTGTCACCTTGCAAGCAACAACTGAGAATCACACACTGGTGCAACAAGATGTGGAGAAGCCAGGCACTTTTCAGTGTATCACCTTCCAGGTGAGTGTACATGTGGCTACTGATTTGACCAATGTTTTCATCTTCACTTCAGACAAGACGACAGCACTTCTCTGGGTACACTGTCCTTGTTCTACTCATCGGTTGCAAGCAAGTTAAGTATATTTCCCTACCAGTGTCAGGCAAAATACAGCAGTGTCCTGAAGTCTAGGAAAGTAAGGAATCTTTGCTGTGTAGAAAAAAAATCTGTACTTTCAGTGTGTATCATCCCATTTCATCACACTTAAATCCCGGTGGTAAACATTTGCTTTCACTTTACTCAGTGTTTTGTCCCTAAAGATGCTTATATATTACAATGAAAGTCAGTGCATTGAGATTACATTCTTTTCATCCCATTTCCTCAGGAGCCTGTCCCTCCAGCTCCAAGAGGACCATTCTGCTTTAAAGCTGCATCTGTATTGCCAGATGTAGTTGCAGTCTGCATAGACATTGAGCTTGCTTTAATTTAGCTGGTGCTGAACCCATGATGAACTGAATTTCACCTAGTGCAGTCTGGGTATTGCTTGAGTGGCTTGAGTTCCTGTCCTTGCAACTGTGCTGCTGTAGTTAGCTTAACTAGGCACACTGATTACAGAACCTCCAGTTACATCTCTGGAGAGCCATGGAGATGTGTCTGGTGCTGAGGCACTACAAACTGCCTCTCTCTTCCTCAACACTGTACAAAGTAACTGTGTCTATGCCCTGATTGTTCTGTAGATTCAGCAGAACTCAAGGAGGGGCTGTAGTCACTTTTGGGTTTTGGATCAACACGACAATGATTAACTAAGAGTTTGGTGCCAGCCCTTAGGGGAGAGCAACTCCTTGTTCTGGAAAGCCAAGCAAGTCTGCTGTTAGCTAAAAAAACAAACACCAAAAACCCTTCTGCTGGTGAACTCAGTCTTTCTGATGCTGAGGTGTCCTGTGTTGTTCTGATCAATATCTCATCTCCCTTTACTGCAGATCTGACTTCCCTATGGTTTTATTTGGTTCCATAAAACGCTCACATGTACGTGAAGTGGCAGAATAACATGCTGGTTGGTTCACTCTTAGGTTCATGAACAAGAGGCAGGTAGTGACTGCATCTTCTCCCTATAATGACAAGTGAGTTACAGACAAAGTCATACAGTGGAATTTGAACTCTGAAGTTTCGGGGATTTTTTAGCAGTGAGATGATGTCTCACATCTAGGATAAGATGCAAAGTTTCTGATGAATTTGTTTTCCATTTCCTTGTGCCAATCTAGGTGCCAGAGTTCAAGTTCGTTCCCACGAAAAGAGATGATTCCACACCACAGGTAGAGATCCCTCTTTTGGCTGCCTTTCCTCTTAGAAATTAGAGGACTTCAGCCTCTGTTGTGTCTGAGCCATGGTAATGTTGCTGATGCAGGGTGGGAAAGGTAGTAAAGAGGAAAAAGAAATGTGGAAAGAGACAAACATGACAAGGAGAAGGGCAGAGAAAAGAGAATGAGGAACTTGGGGAGCACACAGAGTACTATTTCTTGTGAAAGGAGAGAGCTAAATCAAAGGAGGGAAAGTTGGAGGTTTTGGTAGGACAGGTGCCTCTGTTTCTCCTTCAAGCTCTTTGTAGTCTCAGATAGTTGTTTTTTTTTTTTTTAACCTGACAGACAGAGGAGGTGGCTTTTCTGCATGTCCTGATCCGCAGTGGGGACAATGTACTCTTTGAGGGTCACAAGAAAGTTCTGGTCAGGCCCCAGAAGAATGTGATTCTCATAGAGACAGACAAGGGCTTATACAAACCTGGAGAAACAGGTAAGGCAAGAAGGTGGCATGTGGAAATGGGGACAGAAGGATCAAGGTAGCAGCCACATCTGGAGGGAAGATGTCACCAAGTGCAGCAAGTTAAGCTTGTTGGAGAGGGAGGAATTCAGATCTCTATTATCAGGTGCTTGCAGGAACAGTTTGAGTCAGGATGTTCCCCTCTAAGATGTGCTACACCAATTCCCAGCCTGCTGCTCCTGGGTATTGTTTTAGGGAAATATCTCTAGTGAGACCTGAAAGGAAAACCAGGGCTCTCCAGGACACTGGACAACCTTTTGTTTGTTAAAGACTGTTGTTAATATTTGAGTAAAGTCTAGAGCAACAGTTCCAAGCTGTAGAATTACACAGAGTTACTCCACAGTCTTCACAGTATGAACGACTGCAGACAGACCCCACTGCAGACAACCCCACCGTTTACCTCAACATTGTAATCTTTGCAGGTGAAGGCAGTGAGTTTCTACAGCCTGCAGCTGTATATAAGCCTCCCAAACAAAGTCCTCTGGGGTGGGCTGGGCTGTTTGGGAAAAGATCTACATACCTCTGAGGTAAACAGAGAAACATGAATACTCGAGCACAGAAAAGGAGAAGCAGATTTATGCAAGGACATGTTGCAGCCAGAATGCTTTACTATGCTTTTCTTTATATCTACAGTGAAATTTCGAATTGTGAACATTGATGAGGACCTTAAGGTCATTAAAAATGAGGTGAGTATCACCTTGTGCTTTTCTAGAAATAGGAGCTTCAGCATGAGACATATTGAGAGGCTCATGAAAGAGACATCTCCCTTCATGCCTGTTAAACCATAAGAACAAATCATCTTTGGAGGAAACCACTCATCCACTGGTCCCTTGGAGAAAGATTGCTGTGTAAGCTGGCACAAAGGGAAGAGAAGACCTAGTGTGGGGTCTAGATGGGGCAGAATTTTCTGATGAAGGGCCCATGTCAGTCAGAGTTATTTATACTGGTTCATAAGGATGGCGTTTTGCACTGTACAAAACTGAGTTTGTGTTTCTTTTGTTTTTACAGTATCCCCAGATATGGCTTCAGGTAAGTGACAAAGAAGTGACGAAAGGGAGATGTCTCTCTTTTCTACTGTGCCCTTTCACTCCTGACAGACTTATGCCACAAATGTAATTTCATAAAGGTTATGGTTATGGTTGAGGTTCAGCTGAACGTTTTCCTACCTGGTCAGCCTGGGTTCTTCACTCAAACCAGTACCTCTGTAATGCATATAACTGAGATAGAGGGAGGGCAGTAATGAACATTTGCTCAACAAGGATGAGTCCTTAATAGATGCAGCACAGCTGCTTCTCCTTCCCATGGTGTTATGATGTTACCACTTCCCAGTAGCTTTACAGTTCTCGGCAGCCTTTGCAATTCATTTATTCATTAAAGTGATACTGGAGGGGGAAGTGAAGGAGTCTCTCTTAGTTATCTGGAATTCATTCTACTGGGTCAAGGGTAAGCCCTTGTAGTGCCTTCTTGTGCCTGGGTATGGCTCCCAATGTGACTTGGTGGCTCTGCGTGTCCTTTCCTAAATAGGATCCTGACCACAACCGCATTGCTGAGTGGCTGAATGTAAAGCCAAGTCATGGCATTGTGGATCTATCCTTTCCCCTGGCCTCTGAAGCATCCCTTGGGGAGTATACCATCTCAGTGCAACAAGACATGGCTCAGAAAACCTTCCGTGTTGAAGAATACGGTGAGACTTGGACTACAGAGGTGAGGGAAAAGCAGTGTGGGTAGCTGAGCAGAGAGCAGGGTGATGCAGCTGTGTTCATCAGACCTTTCACCCTGGGAGGGCAACAGACTGGGGACAAGGATGGGTCTGTGTGCACATCTCATTTAGGGCTGGAGGCTCTGCAGCTGCATAGGGTAAAAAGGAGAGGCTGTGGGCTGACAACTAGTTCTACCTTTATCTGGGCCTTGTGATGAGCACGTTTTGCTGCTCATGGTCACCCTTTTCTAGGCTAGGTTTACTATCCACACCAGTCAGCTGGTATAATAGGAAGTGGAATCCTAGCCTCATTCAGTTGCAGTGGTAAGGACAAAACCCCGTGCCATTGAAAATGTTTATACTTGACCGAGCTGGAGTAGAAAGCTGTCCCATGTACAATTGTAGCAGCAAATACCAGGTTGTATGGCTGAAGGGAGTAAGTCCTATTGCAGGATGGTGATGAATAATTGGGGACATTGCTGTCTTTCCCCTCATCTGGACCACAGCTATAACAGAACTTACAGTCAGTGTCCATAGACAATACTGGTATTTTCCTCTCTTCAATGCAGTGCTGAAAAAATTTGAAACAACGATTGAGCACCCTCCATTTATCACTACAGCAGATGAGAAATTTCAGCTGAAGGTTTGTGGCAAGTGAGTACATGATACCACAAAGCTCTCCAGAATCCACTTCCCCTGGTGAGCATGGGAGATGTCCTGGGTCAATATTTCTGCTGAAGAAGACAGTCTTCAGGTGAATGTTTTTCCCCTTTGACACAGGTATACCTATGGGAAGCCTGTTCAAGGAAACATAGATATTATTCTTATGACATTGTCCCAGGCATTGGAAGAAGACAATATACAGGATTCTACTGATACGAAGAAGCAAAACAGCTGGGTAGGTGAAAAAATAGCAGAGTGGAAAGTATAACATGCTGGAAATGCGTGTCTGTCTCCTTAATCTGTCTTGATGTACCTCTAATGGCCACCAACCTATTTAGTCTGGTGTCTTCCTATTTGCTAGACATTGATTCTTCTTCCTGTGACTCTGTTGCTTGAATTAATGCTCTAGCTGCTCATATCTGACTTGGTGCTTCAGGAGAAGGTGTAAACTATGTGAAGTAATGATACCTGGGACTTTTTCCAAGGGTCTGTATCGTGTATTGTATGCAATCAGATCACTGGCCTATTCAGCCCTGTGATCACTCCCACCAATAAACAGGCTATCAGAGGCATCAGATGGTCTGTGACTCAGTGCTCTGTTTCTTGCTGTATCCATGCACAGTGGATCATCTTAATCTTGTTAGTGGTCTGGTCTATGGACTGTGTCCATTTCTGGTTATGGTTTCTGCTCACCTGTGTTCATTAATATATTTGTGGTTAAGCTCTATACTTGGTTTTTCCTGTGGGTTTCAGATTCAGCTCTTCTGCCTTGAAAGACACAAGAAAATATTTCTAAATATCAGACCAGCCAGCAACAAGCCAGAATATAAAAATATAACCGGATGTCTGCATCTTTTAAAATGCACTCCAGCTGGAATGCTATACAGTCTTAGCTGTACAAAACACTGAGTGCCAGCTCCACATGGCATCTAAGAGGCTCTGAAAGGTTCTGTGAAGCTCTTAAGAAGCATGACTAGAAACACTGGCTGTACCCAATCTCTGCCTTAATTCTTGGCAAAGTTCTTGCAATATTTAACTGGCAGGATGTCCTTGTTTAATATGCTATATCACAGAGATGGTCATGACTGGAAAGCCACATTGTCAGGCTTTATTTGTCAGGGCCATATAGTTTCAGGGAGACTTTAAATCACATAATGACACTCAGGCTCTTTCAGCTGTGGGCTTTGGGCTGAATTCAATCTCCTGAGTTTGTCTGTGGCATAATTAACCCCTGTGTGATTTGCCTGAAGTATGTTTTTCTGCTGCTTTTTTTGTGACTGTTTAATCCAAACATGTTGATTTTAGTTTCTGGCTAAAGTATCCATGATGGGTTTCTGCAGTTAAGCTTTGTGAGCTTCCATCTGTTCCAAAAATACTTAGAAATACTTATTTGGGATTGCCTGCCATCTATGGAACTGTTCATCTTCCTCCACACCATGCTTTTTCTCTCTGTTCTTCTCTCTCTCTGCAGACAGACAAGAATGGCTGCGCTACTTTTACAGTGAACACAGAAGCTCTGGAAATCAGTGAAGCTGACAGCTACATAATTGCAGTAGGAAAAATGGTGGAAAATGGAACAGGTACTGGAGAATATGTCAAGTACTCTCTTCCTCGCAAGCAACTTCTTTGGTTTTAGCCTTTCTGTGGCAGTGGAATTCCTTTTGAGAAAATGACTTGAGGATTCCCAAATCTTCTGTCATGGTAATAGTCTCTATTCTAGTACCTCTTCCATCTGTTATTACAAGGTTTCCTAATCCTCTCTGCCATTCATTTCTCTTAGCATGTATGTAACTTTTTAGGGATTGCCTGGGACAAGGTGTTCCTCAGCCAGTCTCACAGTGCTGGACTGTTTATAACTAAACAGTCATCTAGTTTGCCTTTATCTTCAATAAACATAAATTAATACTTATAAATAAATACTTACAGGGAATGATGTGTGTCATGAAGCAGAGAGCCAAGAAAGGTTGAGGGAATCATATCCTAGAAGAATGTATTTTCTCTCCTGAATTTAGACGTTGTAAATATTGTAGGTAATGTTGAAGTGCATTTCTGTCTTCTGCTTCCCTAAGAGCACAACTTAGGATTTAACAGATTTTTCCTCTCTCCATACAGAAGCACGTTCTGTGGAATCAGTTCTAATTCCTGTTGCAACAATAATGAAATCTATAGAGTTTATCAACCTCCATCCGTTCTACAAACGTGGTTTACCATACACAGGGAAGGTAACACAAACAGATCCCTTCTCTACTTAGAATGCATCATAGGTATAAGTAAAAATCAACAATCTCCAGGAAAGTAAATGCTGCTCTGCTGGCACCCAACAACTAGGAGTGAAGCCTACTCTAGAAGCAATTTCTTCTCCCTATCCCAACCTGCTAAATTCCCTGGACTGTAATTTTGAGGCCAGTTGCAGTTTCTGGAGGCTTACCCAGGAGTAGCTCCTGAAACTAGTCTGTGCGTATGGGCGTGGTGCCAACAGGCACAGTCCTTTCCCTTCAGACAAATGCTCATGGCAACTTCACAGAAATCTCTAAAACCTTGCATATCAGTTCACTGGCATTCATTTCTGACCCAAGTGTCCTGGGTGATGCTAGGGTAATAATCCTGTCCTGGGGCTAGAAAAACCTTCAACTGGGCCAGTACTGCTGACCCCAGCATGGAGGACAAGGAACGGCAAGTTAAGTTGCTGGAGACAAGTGTCTTTCTAATCATCAAGGATCCTGCAGCACTGTCCAAGAAGCAGCTCAGGATCTGAGGAATTCGTCTCAGATTCCCCAGTATAGGTGTCTTGTGTGCCTATATTACCATTTATTTCTATGCTAGTTTTGGCTCGGGCAGGATTAATTGTCTTCATAGTGGCTGGTATGGGACTAGTTTTGGATCTGTGCTGAACACAGGGTTGATAATATAGAGATGTTTTTGTTATTGCTGAGCAGGCCTTACACAGAGCCAAAGCCTTTTCTGCTTTTTGTACTTCCACGCTGGCAAGGAAGTTGGAAGTGCATGGGAGGTTCGGAGGAGACACAGCTGGGAGAGGCGACCCAAACTGACCAAAGGGATATTCCAGATGATATGACATCATGTTCAGTACATAAAGTGGGAGGAAGAAGGAGGAAAGGAGGATGCTTGGAGTGGTGGTGTTTGTCCTCCTGAGTAATCATTATGGGTGCCCTGCTCTCCTGGAGATGGCAGAACAGCTGCCTGTGGCTGGGAAGCAGTGAATTAAATCTTTGTTTTTCTTTTGCTTGTGTGCACAGCTTTTGCTTTCTCTGTTCAACTGCCTTTATCTCAACTCACGAGTTTTCCAGCTGTTACCCTTTCAATTCTCTCTCCCTGATCATGCTGATGGGGGAGAGAGTGAGCAGCTGCTTGGGGCTTGGCTGCTGACTGGGGTTAAACAGTGATGATTTCCAGCACTGAAGAGCTGCAAATAGTTAGTTTTGTGTGTATATTGGACTTTTATTTGGATCCTTCCAACGTGTCTGAAAGCTAGAAGGGCTGAGGAAGCCCAGTGATAGAAGCAATGAATATTAAGCACTGGCAGTGCCTCAGAGGGTATTAACAACAGGGTATTAACTTCCTCCTCTTCTCTACAGATGTTCTGCTCCAGTGGCAAGTCTCCCCTCAGAAATGAAACCGTCTATCTAAAAGTTGATGTCAACGATGAGGAGATACACCTGTCATTCCTCACAGATGAGAAAGGGGAAGCTCACTTCTCACTGGATACTACCAGCTGGAACAGCACACTGGTTGCACTGACGGTGAGCATCAGCCACTGAAAACTCCACTTCTGTGGGGTTTAAGTCTGGTGTGGGATGTGTCCCTGTGAAAAGATAAAGGGGGAAAAATCAGATTGTGGTCAAATCTACTGGACTTAATTTTTGCTAAGACTTTGTAATATCATCTTAAGAATACAGATATGTGGTCTGCCATCAGCTCAGGTGATAACAGTGTTCCAGCAGGTGTACAAGTTCTCTTGCATCACTTGATAATAATTGCCAACTCATGCTTTTGTACTTGGAAGGGTACCTACAACCTTGAAAATCGTGATAAGCAAGATTCTTCTGAAAGCTACACAGGAGTTGAGGATAGCTTACACTGGCTGAAACCTTTCTACTCTGAGAGCAACAGTTTCCTTGAGATCAAGGCCAAGAATGATGTGATGCCCTGTGATCAAGAGCAGGAAGTGCAAGTGGATTATATACTTGACCGGAGTAAACTCAGATCTGAAGAAGACCACATTGATTTCTACTATTTGGTGAGCACAGAAGACAGCTGATTTTCAGGGCAAGACTGTGCTTACTGGGATTTTTCCCTTTTCGCACAGCACAGACATACTCAAAGGAAAGGTTAAGCTACTCCAAGACCAGTGTAAATCAGTTTGTGAGTTCTGTTCTGGCCAAACCTCCACCTGCTTTCCAGTTCCTGAACCTGTTCCGCGCCCCCAGCTGCTTTGCCTTGTTATCAGTGCCTTGACCTAAGTTTGGGTGATAAATGCCTACCATTCAACCTACTTTCTCTTAAGTTCACATGGGTTGCAGTGGAGGACCAGCCTGGTTTCTGCCTAGCAGGTATGACCCAGACCTGCACCAGTGTCTGGAGCAATCTGTCTGTGAACTAAGAGGCAATCTCTGTGGCAGCTGATATGCCCTGGCCCGTGTATTTACAGGAAAAGGCTTGAAAGAGCCTTGTGCAGGGCCTTGATGCACATCAGAGGTATGCAATAATGTTGTGATGAAGTCCACTTCCAAGAAGCTGAGCCCAAAGCAAGATTGTGACTACAGCCTAGCTGAGAGGTTATGAGTATCTTGGTTACTTAATTCATATAATCAAGAAGTACTGTATCCTAGTATTGCAAACATCACAGTTCACTGGGTCTTAAGAGCAGATGCTCTTAGCTTCAGAAATACCTCCAACTTAGCAAGCAGCCATGCCTTCTCATTGCTTAACCAATTTCTCTCAAGTCCTACACAGCTATACCATCACTATCTTTGCTGCAGAGCTCTTGAAGTCACGACCTTGCGAGAGCAACTTCTGTGGCAACGTTTGTCAGACGTCATTCTCTCTTCTCATGTTCTTTTCACACTCTCCTCGTGTTCTCAGAATTCAGACTCTTGAATAGTGCTTCTCTTTGCTCTTCAGGTGATAGCAAAAGGCAAGATCCTTTTCAGCAGAGAGAAGAAGGTGCCAATTACCCAGCATGAGAGTGAGTAAAAGCATGTGAAGTGCTTCATAACACACCACGGAAAACTGACCGCTCTCTAGTGACTATATCTGCAGGTGTTATTCTTATCCACAGGTGGGAAATATTGAACTGAGTTCTTAGTGATGGTTCACATCATTAGACCAACACAATCTTGTCTCAGTTCAGTGTCTTTCTAGCAACTGTCCTCCTCCTGTCTAATTGATCTGATATCCAATTTTATGACTTTGCTGCTAGTTTGTACCTTGGGAGAAGATGTGAGTCAAATAAATGGCTGGTATGCTGGGTTTATTGCTAATCCGTGACAGTGTCTGTGTGGGGTGTTATCTCCTCTTTTGATTCTTAATGTGTATCCTACCCCAATGAGCTGATTGAATTGGATGTTTTCACTTGTTTCCTTGCTGCTGTCTTGTGCAGATTTGCAGGGCTCCTTCTCATTGCCTCTGACTATTGGCAATGACTTCCTGCCTGACATCAAGCTTCTAGTGTACGCAGTCTTCCCGGATGGAGAGGTGGTGGCTGATGTGGAACAGTTTGAACTAGAGAAGTGCTTTAAACACAAGGTGAGTAGAAATCACACAAGGAGTATGACAGCATCATTGGTGTGCTCTGGTCTGCTGTGGCTCCTGGTCCTGTTTTATCCTAACCCAAATGGTGTAAAGTGGATGTAAGCAAGAACAGATGCCCAGTATTTTTGGCTGGGAAACAAAACAGGCAATCTCCTTCTTCCCTGAATTCCTAGTCCTGCTCTCCACAACACTGACTGGCATGCTTTGCTCAAGGAGTAAACCAGGCGCCATTGAACTCTATTTTCTCCTCCCATTCCTTATTACTGACTTGGGAACACAGTGTCCCCCATGTTCTCTCTAACACAGAAGAGAAGCCTCTCTGCTTAGCTCTGTGGTGGTTTTGGATCAGAGTGTGGTGGATGTGTTGTGGTAGAGGATTTCTGGATAGCACTGTGTGCAGTGCTCAGCCTGTTTAACCTTCCCAATGGATTTCTAGGTGGTCCTGTCTTAGCATCTCATCCCCCTTCCCTACCTTATTCCCTATCTTTCCCTCTGCTACCCAGACACATAAAAGTCATAGAGTCCCACTCTCCAGTGCTAAGCCCCCAGACCCTATCTTCCTTTGCAGGTTGCACTGGAATTCTCTCACAAGGAGGAAGTCCCAGGATCAAAAGTTGGACTGAACATCAAGGCTGCTCCAGGGTCCCTGTGCTCTGTCCGAGCTGTTGACAAAAGCGTCCTCCTGAAGAATAACTATACCCTAACAGCAGACAGCGTGAGTGCAGCCAGCCATTACCAGTCCCCTAACGCCTGCCTTCTGTCTCCATGCATGGGCAGGAGGAAGCTCATAGTACATCCCAGGACATAGCGGCAGTGCTAGGTGGCTGCCCTGCCATTCCCCCTTTTTGGCCTCTTTTGAGCAGTTATGTGATGATCATGTTCCTCATGCATCAGCCCTTCACTCTGGGCCTCTGCCTGAAAAGTGGCGGATGCTACATGGCACTGCAGGGGTAGGGAGGGGGAACAACTTCAAAGAGTTGCTGGTGCCTTCCACTTGTCTCTCAGCTCTTTTGTCTTCCTCCAGTCAGTGAGGCTAAGCCTTTAAAATGGAATTTTGGCCCAGTAGGGTCCTTCTATCCTTCTATCCCTCTGTCCCAACCATTGCTGAATTGACATGTGATAGATCAAGCTGAGGACCTAAGCAGTTCTTTAGAAAACAGTAGACAGAGGCAGCACACAATGGCTGGTGAAACGTGGTCAGGATTTTGTTGACAACCAGGTACATTCTGAGAATCTAGAAGGGTGGGAGGAGCTTACCTTAAAGCAGCTATGTGTTTCAGAGGAATGAATTAAACACTTAGAGGAAAAAAATGCTGCAAAATTTGAAAATCCTAACGTAATTCCACAATGTGTACCAGAGATAATAAAACAGGTATATGCCTCATGGAAAGCTGTAAGTTAAATGACAGCAGTCCGGACTGTTACAGAGAAGCCTCACCAAATCCAGGCGGGGATGTGCTGTACCTGTAAATAAGGCCCACAGTGTGATGTGGTGTTCCATTTTATAGGAATGCTGTTCTTGTGTAGAGCATTTGCCTCATTTACTAACAGGTCTATGAAGTAGTAATCTTTAAATATGTAAATCAGATGTGCCAATGCCTTATGCTGAAACTGAGTCATGCATTTTTATCCTAATTTTGCACCCTAGAGTTGAAAGGCTTGAACTGTCTTGCAGACTGAAAGCTACTTGTCTACATCCACTCCTTGGCTATATGTCCTTTAGTATATATTATACTATATGTACATATTATCCTATATATATATATCTCCACTCCTTTATATTATGTCCTTTAGTACAAGCTGAGCCAGTGTCAACTTCCTCACTGCAAAGCTTTACAAAATGTAATAGAGAGCTACAGTCCAAATATTTGACCCATGCTTGTTGACCGGCTGCTTTTGAAGAGCTCTGTTTTTCCATTGCAGTTGTATAATGAGGTCTTTGAAGACAGTTTCACAATTGGAGGAAGAGGGTTCCCTTATCACTTGGAAGACTTTGAGGGATACCCTTGTCTGCCCCAGCAGCCCAGCCTCCACAAAAAGGCTCGGATGGACGCGCCGTGGTACCAAAGTGAGGCTGATGTCTTTAATCTGTTTAAGGTGAGTGTCTACAATCTAAACTTTTCCTAAGCTAGTGATTTCCAATATGCTATCCTGAATGCCTTCAAGAATTTCCTTTTAGCAAACTTCAGCTGCCCTGACTTTCATGGCTACAAGTCATCTGCTGCTGGTTTTTCAGCATAGCCACACTCATTTGGGGACCACGGGGAAAGATGAGTAAGCATAGTGCAAACCACCTGATTAGAGAAAGACAGCGTAAAAAATGAACAAATTTAGTTCAGTCTACCATAACTACAAAGGGGGAGTGGCAAGAACATAGCAGGAATACCTGAGCACCTCCCTGTATTTTGACTGATCACCACTTGGCTACTATTTTATTTACAAACTACTTTACTCCATGTTTCATTGAGTCTGTTCTTAGTTGTCCTCAAAGCAGTTTTAATAAAAAGAAGTCTTTCACTATTTGGCTTTATAGCTAACTGTTGAGACAAACAACAAAATAAACTAATCTGCTAACAGTCATGATAGCCAGAAAAGTGTTAAGATGTCTGTTAACTGAAATCCAAGAAGTTCTGCTACTGACAGAACACTGTTTAAAAAAAATAAAAAGCATGTAGAAGCACCTCAAAAAGCAGAAAAGGGTAACAACACACTGAAAACAACCCAAAATGTAGTCTGAGTTGCATGGGCTTCTCAGGCTGACAGAACTCTACCTTAAAATTACAGACCCTGATTCCCCTCACAAGACCTGTTGCTATGCTGTCTTCTAGATGCTCACTCCTAGACTATGTCTCATTGTTAGGGTTAGGCATACGTAGTACAGATCTAGTTGAAATTTACTGGTATGAGAAGTAATAACTGGCCCCAGTATTCCTCAGGAAGCTGGTTTCCATTCCTCATGCTGTGGTCAGAATCTGAGACTGTAAATTTATGGACATAAACAAGCAGCATTTAAAAGTGTTTCAGCTGTCACCAGCCCCTGTATGACACCTATGATCATGAGATAGTTTCAACATTCCTAGTTCCCTTTTATTTATCGTTGATTTACCCTCTTTACTATTTTCCCAGAAATTGCGCATGAAAATAGTAACCAATACCAGAATCAAGAAACCAGTTTCCTGTGTGCGACCAGACTTTGAGAAAAAGATACTTGCTGTGAAAAATCGTGTTGTTGGTAAGGAACAGACGTGTTCATCTCCTTGACCGAAGGGGCTCCCCTTTCCCAGTTCTGGCCCACATGCGGCTGAGACAACTGATTTTCATCCTGCTGCATTTCTTGTTTGTGTATGAGAGCAACAAAGCCTGTGTCCATTTCCATGGACCTGATTTATAAATCACAGATAAAAGCTCAAATCTCCATGCTTTATTGGTGTGCCTGTGTTCGGTGTTTTTCATATAAAATGTGGTGCGCTCTCCACCAGCAGTTTCACAGATTATTTAAGAGTGTGACTCCCTTTTAGCATGCTGTCTCCCCCGGGATCCAGACCAAATTTGGATCCGTCAGACTGAGTCTCAGGCTAAACTCCATCCAACTCTCCCTAAAGCTATGTTCCCCAAAGAGACACACAGTGTGTCAGGTTCTCATTGAAACGCCAACCCTGTCCACTCTTGCTCTGTGTCAAAAAGCGTTTGTGGTTTGTGTTAGATTGCCTGTAAATGAAGAACTAATTTCACCTGTAGGCATATATATGTTGTTTTCTGAAGTACCACTTGCTTTCTAGCTGACAATCTTGCTGTCCATGCTGATTCTGAACCTCACTCTGATGACAAGAAGAAGCCAAAACCACGGACACTTTTCCCAGAGACCTGGATTTGGGATTTGGTCTCTGTCGGGTTGGTAACAGCCTCTACCCGCCTTCCCCAGAGACACTCCTGGTGTATTCCAACTGCTTCTAATCAAGTTCTCCTCTTCTGCTTCCTGCTGTAGGGGCAGTGGGCAAACATCTCTCCAAGTTGCTGTACCTGACACCATCACGGAATGGAATGCCAACGCCTTCTGTGTTGCCGATACTGGCTTTGGTTTCTCACCTCTGACCGCTCTTAGGGTCTTCCAGCCTTTCTTTGTGGATCTGTCACTGCCATACTCTGTCATCCAAGGAGAGACTTTCAGCCTAAAAGCCACTGTCTTTAACTACCTCAAGGACTGTATGCAGGTGAGTTCCTCCAAGAGAGTTCCCCCAATGACATGGCCTCTGTTGGAACAAAAACTTGAGCCCAAAGGCAAGCTGTGAGGTTCTCTGGAGTCCCAGATACTGGCCATAAAGCAAGGTATTTGCTTCTTTGTGCAGTATCTGTTACTAACACTGTCCCAATGTGTGCTTATATATCCAACCATACTCAGATACGCACCACCCTCACAGAGACTCCAGAACTAAAGGTGGATGCCTGTCCAAGCTGCCAGTTCACCAGCTGCCTCTGTGCCAATGAAGCAAAAACCTTTGTGTGGAATGTGACAGCCATCAAGCTGGGTGAGGTTGGGCAGAGGGATGTGCGGCAGCTGGTGGGAGGAGGGGTGGAATTTGCCTGTGTCTGCATGTCTGAACCTAATGTTTGTGCATACAGCTGTCTGCTTCCAGTGCTCAGCAATGTGCCCCTGTGCTCTCTGCAGGCAAAGTGAATGTCACTGTAAGCAGCATGGCTGAAGATTCACACAATCTGTGTGGTAACACAATTGTTGTCACACCTTTGCAAGGAGGGAGAGACACAGTGATAAAACCTCTGCTTGTGAAGGTTAGTCACATCTCAGGGTGGAGAAGCCCTGGAGATGGTGGTTTGCCCCGTGGGGCACTTGGCAAGATGCTAAGAGGAAGTTTAGCCTCTCTTTTTGGAAAGCAGACAAACTTGCTATGACACGATGACTTCCTTTCTTGTCTTCCCTATCTGAACTACTCTTTCTCCATCTGCAGCCAGGAGGGGTTCTACAAGAGAAGACCCAAAATGCCTTTCTCTGCCCTTCAGGTAGGGGACAAAAATCCCTAACTGCTATTGATCACGAGAGCAGGATGGAAGGGACAGGGCTATTGCAAATCTCAAAGGTGGGGCCAATTTGTCAGAGAAGTGCTGGTGGTATCACCCCTGCCTGGGAGAACAACCACTATAATTTGTCCATGTCTTTCTTTTACCTGGCAAAGTTTCCTGTATTGAGGCATTTGTTTGCAAGTCTTGGCTGCTGTGACTCAGTGTCACATTAAGCCTCACCTGGGTCTCCCTGGATGTTACACTTGTGTGTGATGCTTCTTCCCTGGGATAAATTTCTGTGTTCTGCCTTCCTCAGATAACACCGTCTCTGAAGAGTTCTCCCTGACTCTACCTGCAGAAGTGCTGGAGGGATCTGGCCGAGCTGCTTTCTCTGTGATTGGTGAGAAAGGCTTTCCCTGATCTTGGGTCCCCAGTGAGAAAAGCTTACACAAGGCTTTGGCCTTACTGATGCATTGGCCCTACTCCTCATGAGATTATCTGTAATGGGTATGATGTTGGCCTCAGAAATGCAGGTCAAGTAATCTTTTCCATGTTTATTCCTCCTATATGGAATTATTCTAGATGATTCCCAAGTGGCCACAGGAGAAGGCACAAAATGGAATATTGCCTCTGGCTTCTGTCACTGCCATCCACCTAAGTGAACCAAAACCATCACTGCAGATTTCCACCTAGTTTGCCTGTGTAATGTCTTTCCCTCCTTGGTACCCACTCAGGAATGACAGCTCTCTTTACCTTTTTTCAGACCCTCTCAAGCTTCATATTCCCTTCCTCCTTCCAGAAACCATGATGTCCTCCCTTTCTGTGCTGGCCTAGTCTGTGAGGGGTCACCAGAAATCTCAACCATATCTGTTCGGTTAGGAACTGTCTCTTTTCTGGGATCCCAGTAGAATTTAGAGAAGGCAGCAGTCCTTTCATTTCATACTGCTTAATGTCTGTGCTTTTCCTTTCTCCTGTGTCTCCACCTCAAATGTAAGGTGACATCATGGGTCCAGCACTTCAAAATTTAGACCAACTGCTAAGCATGCCCTTTGGCTGTGGTGAACAGAATATGGTTCAGTTTGCACCAAACATCTTCATACTCCAGTACCTGAATAAGACTAAACAACTGAATGCAGAAATTAAAGATAAAGCACTGAAATTCCTGACAACAGGTAAACATTGTCCTTCTTCCTTCTGCAGCAAAATGAAGCTTCTATAAATCAAGATTGTTGGGCACAGGTCTGGTGGGAAGTTGAAGGGCAGGAATAGGAGCACTGCCAAAGCTGTTACAAAGGAAGGTATCATAGAGAAAGAGGAAAATGTCTCCTGGAAATAAAAATATGTTTCTGAAGAATGCAGGACTTCTGTCTCTGCTGTAATGAAGTACTAAGTCTGCTTTTTTGACAAGGGTGTGGGCAATTAATGATTTCCATCATTGTGGTGCTTTCTGTGTTTATTCCCTTATCAGTCCAAGGCTGACAGAAGGACCTTGTGGAAACAGGGCATCAGCTGCTATTACATGGAATAAGGAGTGGCCTTTGGCAATTGATAGGATTTCAGTAGCTTAGCGTTTCCCCATGTTTTAGGACACATATTTTGGGGGTGTGTCTAGTACAACCTGAATTTAATATAGTGCCAGTGTCTGCGTCTCACGTTGTAACGTGCCTCACATTTCAGCCTGCCAGTCTACTTATCTTGCTATGCTGCAAGCTCAGCAGCTCCCCTGGACAGGATCTGAATCCCTTTCTTTCCCCCTTTCTCTCTTCTACCATGAGCATGTACTGATATCTGGGAGAGGGGAACCTACCCAAGAGAATGGTGGCAGCAAAGAGGCAAAGCAGGGGCTAAACAGTGGGCCATGGAGAGGGTGTAAGGGAGAACAAACAGAAGCAGACAGCATTCTGGCCTCAGAGCTTAAAGGCATGGCCTTGTTGCTTCCTGTACATCCCATAAAAAGTGTCTTCTGGAGTCCCAAGAGGGCTAGCAGAAGTGCTGAAAAACAAATAGGGTTTCATTTTAGTCCCCTCTAGGAGATGCCTTCCTCCTCACTCCTACTGCTCTTTTTATTCACAGCAAGGGCCTGTGAGGGCTCACTGGAGCATGGGGAGACACGAGTAGGCTAAGCATGTCACCATTCTGTAAAACAGCAGGGAAGATACCCACAGCACTTGCTCATAACAGCGGCAGTAATGTAGAGCAGCTGTATGGCGCACTTCAGTGATGCTGTACAACTGCTTCTTGTCATGCTGTTGCTGTGGGATACATGGGGAATTGTGGGGTGGTGGCGTGCTTGCCTCAATGTCTCTGACTGCAGGACCTGGTGAAGTCTCTTGCTGTGAAGCCAGGATTCCCACAGCAAGGATACAGGTCCTCACAGTGAGAGTCATGTCCTGGCACCTGTTGTCACAGGTTACCAGCGTCAGCTGCTCTACAAACATGATGATGGCTCCTACAGCGCTTTTGGGAAAGGTGACGACCAGGGCAACACGTGGTGAGTGACCAGAGTTGCTGTTGTCATCATAAAACTATTGTCCTTCCTGGTTCATCTCCTGTCTGTGACATGGGATTCCTCTGTGCTCTGCTCACAGGCTGACAGCTTTTGTAGCCAGGTCCTTTGGACAAGCCAGCTCCTACATTTACATTGATAAGGATCACGTGCACAGTGCTCTGCTCTGGCTGCAGAAGCACCAGCTGCCCAGTGGCTGCTTTGAGAGTGTGGGGAAGCTCTTCAACAATGACTTAAAGGTATGGCTGCCAGACATGGGAGTGAGAGCAGGAGGAACAATGTGAGGCATGGGGTTGCTTTCCCCAGGCTCTTCCACTGTGCACTGTAGCACAAAGCAGTGTCCCTATGGCCTAGCACAGCCATGGCATCTTTCAGAACAGAATGAAAAAACATGGCCTGAAACAGCAAGCATTTCCTCCGTGTGAGGTTTTAACCTCTGCTAGGCTTTCTTCATTTTTACTCTAGCCAAAAGACAACACAGATAATTGTGCAAAGGCACTTTAAGGGCACAGGGAGAAATATTTTTTATGTTTTAATGCTTCTCTAAAATACCCTGGCTGGATTCTCCCTCTTTTCATGCCTTACAAAGAATAATACTTTATGTGCTCTAATATGGGATTCTCTGAAGACACAGTTGTCTCTCCGTCATCCAAAAAATACGACTTCTCCTGGATCCCCAAATGATCCTGCAATATAGCTGGAAATGCACCAAACTCCTGGTGTACATGTCCCAGTACTTAGGTACTGAACAGTGCATATGCAGCATGGCAATACTTGGGTTCATTGTCTTTGTAGGGGTATGAACAATCCAGACCGGTCAGATTGCAAAATTGCCCATACTAAATATAAGGCAGAATTATGAAAGAAAACAGGCTGCCACTTTAGCAAAGCAAAGGGTTATGCTTTTTTTCTTAAAATTTGGGTGCAGTACAAAATAAACCCAAAGTGTACATGTAGACTGTTCATCCTTGTCTGGCTTTCATTGATTTCACAGCTTGAGCTTTCTATCTGAACTTTTTGGAATAGGTTTTGCACCCCTGCTCGCCTTGCATTTCAAAGTTTCTGCTATTCAGTGTGAACAATGATTCTTAGCATCTTAGCCCAATTTTCTCCTCTCATTTTAGACTTAGTCTTCTCTCATGTCTGAGGGTGCAAGCAGAACTTCCCCAAGAACTGATGTTCTCTGATGTGAAAAAAGGCTCCTGAAAGCCTGTTTAACACATATTATCCTGTAGCTTCTCATAATCAGCTGAACTAAAGGTAAACTTGCATAACTTCTTGTGTGCAAATCCTGCACACTTTGTTCAAGTGTACAGTTGTAACATATTTAATTTTTAATAAAATAAATTGCTTAACAGTTTGCTTCATGCCCTTCTATGAGAAGGGATGCCTAGGCTGTATGCACAACACAGCTCTGAGACTGTCCTTTTTGATATTCAGCAAGTGTCCTTGTTTCCTGTCCAAGAGTGCCCAAAAGCATGCTACTGTATTCCCTCAGATAGGTCATCCATAGGCAGTTTCAGTGGCTATACAATGACAGGCAAGCAGTGCTTGGTTTCGTACTTCTCTGATGATTTTTTATGTGCTTGCAGGGTGGTGTGGACGATACAATCTCGTTAACAGCCTATATCACTGCTGCACTGGTGGAACTCCATCTGGAGAAAAATGTAAGTCACATCTGAACTCTTGCAGGGACTGGGAGCCTGCTCCACCATTCATTCCTTCCCTGGCTGGTGGCTTCAGGGAGAACCCAGCTTGAGGTGCTGAAAGGTTCTCTCATTCCCACCTTTATGAACAATAAGCTCAAAAGGACATTTTGAACTTGGCAAGGAGTTCTCAATATAAATGGCCTGATTTGCAGCAAAGCAGAAGACTTGCTTTTCCCAGCTGATCTCAGGGCAAACAATTGTGTCTGAAAATGACAATACAAGGCCTTGCAGGGAAAGGCAATAGTGTTCATTAAACTGATCAATAGAGTTAAAGGAAAAAAAAAAGGGCCCCTTTCAGGTATGCAATGCCCCCCTCCCTCCCCAGTAAAAGCAATGATCTACGAGATAAGTATAGACTGTTCTAGCAAAAAAGAACTGATATTCCAGGCTTAATGGTATAGTTATAAAAACAACATCATAACCCCTCAGAGTCCAAGACCTACGGCATTCATGTTGGCAACTCTGATCCAGTGTGTTACCAGATGCTTCCTACAGCTGGATTCTCCAGTATATTAGCAATTTCCTATCCCAGTGATATGTCCAGTCACACCTTTGCTTTTGACCCACAGTGAGTGATGTTTTGTCCACTCTACTTCATGTTCTACAGCCCTGAGATAGATCCTAGCAATAAAGTAAATCAAATATATATCCGGAATAGGTGTTCACAACAATGTGTTTTGTTTGGTCAGAGGAAGTTCAGTTGGTTTGGATTCCTTTTTCAGGACACCATGTTGGATAATGCCTTACATTGTCTTAAGAATGTAAAACTTGATGAGACAAGCCTTTATGTCAAGGCTTTGATGGCTTATGTCTTCACGCTGAGTAAGGACATGGAGATGAGACAGCAGCTCCTGGATTTGCTAGAGAAGGAAACAGGTAGGTTGTTGCTGTTGAGAAGATTTTGAGTCCTAGAGATAACGACTATGTTTAAGGTCTGATATCTGTAGCACTTAATTGCAGTAGTCTGGGAAATTTATCTATTTTGAAATAGGCTTTTGTGTCAGAAAATCATAATGTATTGAAGCTGTGAGAGCGTCTAGTTTTCTCAGACCCATGAAACAATTTCTAATCAAAAGCAGCAGAGGTGATACGTGCTTAATTTGTGGGGTCAAAATGCTTACTTGAGCTGTGGTGCTCCTGTCATTCTTTAGCAACTCATATATAGTACAATAGATGCTGCAGAGGAAACTTGTCTCACCATGTCTTATTCAGCTGCTTATCAGGGCACTTACTTGAAGAATTCAAACCTTTTGACTGCTTGCCCATTGATTCTCTACTCAGCTCAGGGGCCTTGAGTGGATGCATCTTTATTGCTGTGCTGCTGAACTTTTTTCTTCTTTTTGTGTCTATAACTCGGGAAAAAGATGGGCTTCTGTCCTGAATGAGGATGCTGGAGTGGGGGGTTCAAAGCACCTAAGCCTATGGTTAAGCAGTTGGTAATGTTACTGGAGTTGGTTTAAGTTCCTCCCCACATTTATTTGTCTGGCAGTATGGTGAACTACATTGGGGGCTGAAAAATAACACAGAGGAAAAGAGGGAGAGCGGATTTTTCAGTCTGATCAGCTACCACTGCAGAGTGCAGCTCACTGCTCAAGCTGCCAGCTGGTTTCACAGAAGGGCTGGCAGGCAAACTGGAAGGAGTAGAATTGCACACACTGAATGCAAGAATTGTCAGAGCTGCCTCTGTGATATTACATGTGGAACAAGGAAAGAACTTTCCCCTGTGATAAACATAATGAAGTAATGGAGGTCCTCCACAGAGAACCTCAGCTATATTCTAAAGTCCTTAGGCTGTTTTTATGCAAACAAGTGATTTGATGCTTCTTCTTTCAAAAGTGAAGGCTTGTTCTGAAAACTGACTTTGAATTTAAAAGCGTTTAAGCTTTTCACACTTGTACCATTGCAGGTGTCTACACTGGCACAATTAAGTTCAATTCTTAGCTGAATTTTGGTTAGCCCCCTACTATCACTGCAGCAAAATATTTGACCAGACACAGATGCTTTCAGTACTTCTGAGCTTGGACTTTAGGTGGGAGCCCAGCTCTTGCTCAAATTGTCCTAGCCTGTGCACTGCGTAGTGAGGATGCCAATGAAGTAAGTTGTGTAGTCTTGTTCCTCCAGTAGCCTGCCAGTGACACTCCCGCAAAGAGTGACCAGTTCTTGTACAATAGGTTAAAACTGACTGGAAGTGAGTCCTAGAGTTTTTCAACATAGGGGGTCATATTAGACTATGCTAGGTAAAAGCAGAAACAGCAAAAATGCTGAAGCTTGGAGACATAGCTTTGAATATACACAGAGCTGAATAAGACTTGGAGTGTACTTTAAACAGAGAACCTCTGTTCAGAGTTCACCAGTTTCTAGGGGAATTGTTTCCTAGAGGAACTGGTTGAGGATTTGGGGCCTGGATGTATCCGTGTTTTCAAAGGAAGAAATGGAGCCTGTCATAGATCACTGGCCCTTGCAAGGTAAAAAAACCAAAGGATGAATTGGCTTCTGCACTCTGAGGTGCCCCAGAAAGGCACTTTTGTTTCTGATGCTGTACAGGAAGCTGTCAGTCCTCAAAGAGTCTCAGCACAGGAGAAGCTGATGTTCATAGAGATCTACAGTTCTGCTCTTCCCCGTGTTTCTTTTCCCATCAGCAGAACTCCTGACATCACATTCTGGTGGTGAAGAATCTTCTTCTAAGATTGAGACAGTAGCCTACATTGTCCTGGCTCATGTCTCCAAACTAGACTCGTCACCGAATGAAGCATCAATGAGCAAGCTTGTGCACTGGCTCAGTAAACAGAGAAATGCCTTTGGAGGATTTGCTTCCACACAGGTAATAAACCATGAAAAATCATGGGAGAAAGACAGAGATGTTGTGCCTGGAGTGATGTGCACATCTCTCATATGCATGTCACTCTAGATCCATCCTTCCCTGACAAATGTATATGAACTAGGCTTGGGAAGGGGAGTGCCATGGGGAAACTCTTTTCTGTGTAGTGTAATTGGGACTACCCAGGGTCTGGGACTGCTAATCCCAGGGCTCAGAAGTTACCTTTTCCAGGTAACAGAAGTCATCCTGCTGCCTGTGGCATAGACCCTACCTATACACTTAGTGGTATAGAGCCCACTTGTGTCAGTGTGAATCAGGGCCATGAGGACTGTGGTCCTCCCTGCAGTGCCTGGACTAGTGTGCTGTTTCTTGTACTGCACAGCTCCACAGCAAAGTGACTGATTCTCTACCTGCAGGACACAGTTGTTAGCCTGCAGGCCCTCGCTCAGTATGCAGCCCTGATTCCTCAGGAGATCAGAGATGTAAAGGTGATGGTGAAAGGCAAGGAGTCTTCTCCATTGGAGTTCCACGTGCACAGGAATAACAAGTTGGTCCTGCATCAGGCATCTCTCTTTGCTGTCCCAGGGACGTACACAGTGCAAGCGACTGGCAGCGGCTGCGTTTATGTACAGGTGCGTATACATAAGGAACAGAGCTGTCAGGCTTTGCCTCTGGTTATTGAAGTGAGGCTTGGCTCCAAGCAGGTACTATAGCCTTAGACTCTGAGTAGGATTTTGCTTTCTAGGCAGAATCATGCCAAGCTTGAAGGTACCCAGGTATACTGTGTTGTCATGCTTTCACTGCAACCAGCTCTGGTATCTTCTTCTCAGAAACATCTCAGCTTTGCTGTCCCATGCTACAGAGCCATGTTATTGTTAAGAGACCAATAGATCTGAAGTCAGGAGTAATGACACACAGAGCAGTACCCGCTTCTATTTTGAATGTATGTTGCTGATGTCAAACTTCAGGAGCTGAGCACTATATATTATGTCTTCTGATGTGTTTATTCCTTGGGTTGTTATCACACACAGAGATGAGGCGTGATTTAGTACCAATGTCTTCTTATTCCAGTACACCAACAGAACTGCTCCATCAGAAGGATATATCTCATTTTTCTAGCGGTTATGATAGTGATCCACTTATGAGCCATTCATGCAGCAAGGAATTCAAGTCACTCCCCAAGGAAACCTCCCTTACTGGATCACTTCTGTTCAGCCATCTCTTATGAGATCTCTTCACAGAGAAGATGCAAGCACTGTATAGATAAGAGGACTCAAAAATTATTTATTGTTAATGCATGTAGGAGGTAACTAGGACTCATACTACTCAGCTATACTTGGATATAGTAAATAAGCATAAGACATCTGATAAGTACCTGCTGGTCAGGCCGTCAGTCACCAGGCAGGTGGAAGAAGATTCTCTTTTGAGGAGTGTGATCATCTGTCTTCCTGAGTTTTCCTCTTCTGACTCTTTGTTTTTATTGTCTTTCTTTTTGGGGTTTATACTTGTTTTGCCAGTATTTTATCTCTTGAGACCTAGAACTACTATTAGCATGTCAAGAGTTAACAGTTACACTTCTTTCTCCTTGCAGTGCAGTGTCTTAGCTAATGTACTTTTTTACACCTTAACAATATTTTTTTTCAATAAGCCTGAAAGAGGCCTTGTATCACAGACGGCTGAGTCACCATGCTGAGGGTTACATTTGGCAGGTGTCTCTGATGCTGTGTGCTAAACAGCACATCTCTGAACTGAAAGCACATCTGGCTCCAGCTGTGTTAGCCACTGGTTATTCGTTAAAAGCTGGAGGCACAGGTAATCTTTTAGCTCACTCAGAGAAGCTTTGGGGCACTTCTCAGAGATGTTTTCTCCCCCACCAGACCACTTTGTACTATAACATCCCACCACCAAAAACAGAAGAGGTCTTTGTCCTGGATGTGGAAACAGTACCAAGAGAATGTGATGGTGTCAGGAAAGAGCTTGACATCCGTGTGTCTGTCAGGTATGAGATCCCTTGAGGCTCCTTCTTCAGTATAAAGAATTGGGAACCCAGTTGTATGACCAGAACCGTGTCTGTGGAAACAAAGACATGGGGATGACCTCTTCTCCATAGATCCCAAAGAGATTGTTAACTGAGAATTAAGGCCTGGAGCAGCATGGCAATGCCCTGGCCGTGTCTTGCAGAACCACAGCAACTATCTCAGCATGGAGTAGCTCAGCAGCCCCCAGAGCACTAGGAGATGAGATGGCAGCTTTCCCAAAAGCCAGAGCTCCCACCTTGCAGGACACTTGGAAGCCTGGGCTGAAGCAGCCCTGAGATGCATTAGCTTGTAGTGGGAACCTCTGCTGGAACTAGACATAAGAAACTCCAGACCCTATCCATATTTCACTTGGATGTATCTGTCTCAGATGAGAGTCTTGATCCATATTCTCCATGCCTTACTGTCCTTACTGAAAGAGAACATTGCCACACTCAACCTGTAACAGCAAAGGTCACTTCCATCTGTTGGAGAGGGCAACATGAAGCATTAACACATTAACCATAACACATTTGCTGCACAGTCTGTCTCTATACTGAGTGAGTAGATGGGGGAGATTTTTGTGTCCCTTTCTCCCATCAGGTATACATGCTACTGAGCTTTTATACCACTGCAGAGCAGGGCAAAGTTTGGAAGTGTCCATTAGTATCTCCTAGAAATGCTGTGATGCTTTTCACATCTAATGTGCTTCTCTCCTGACTCTTTTCAGTTATGTAGGGGACCGTGGGACCAGTAACATGGCCCTGGTGGAGGTGGAAATGCTGTCAGGGTTCATTCCTGTGCAGAGCTCTGTGAAAGAGGTAGGACTTTTCCTCTGGCCTTGCTTGGTGATAGCAAAATCTGTTTTCCAGATGTAGCTCAGCCAGAAATATCCCACCATGTCAGAATTGCTGAAGAATGGTAACTACTCATCTTACTAAAAATTAGGTAAACTAAGCAAGTGCAAACATAGAGGGCTGTTTCACAAGGTAGCTTTCCACTTGTACTACTGATTGTGCAATTTTTCATGTTGAGTTGTAAGGATTGCATATGCAGTAAGAAGTTAGAGAGGAGCTGAAAAGCACCTAGTTAGAACCTCCTGAGGTGCACTGTTGCGGTTGCCGGTGCCTTTTTAAGGGATATTCCATAAAGTGGTGTTGAAACTCTTAGGGTTGTCCAATGGCATGCTCCACTGTTCCAGGTGATAGTGAGGAAAATCCATCATAACCTCCTACTAACCATCTTTCACTTTGCTGCATGTACTGAAATTAGGTACATGGCTCAAGGACACTTGATCCAAATCTGAAAAAATGTTTTCTAAGGCCTGTTGTGCTCCCAGCAATCTCAATGCCATTATAACTGAGGAATGCAGGCCTAACTAGGCTTAGGGCTTTAGTCAGCAGTAGTTCACTGACAAATACCAAACTTGGTGTGAGACAGAGAAGGCCAATACACAGATGTTAACCAAGCTCATCTCTTGCCTTCCTATACAGCTGCAGAAGATACCCCTAGTGAAAAAGACAGAGATAAAACCAGACCAAGTCACAATCTACTTGGAAGAGGTAAGAGGAAGAACACAGGGAACTGCCCATTCAAGAAATAGCAATTGAAGTAGTTTGCACTGGGACTTTCACAGATCAGAAATACAAATTTCTAGTCAGGTCAAGTAGGCTAAAATTTTGGCCAAAGAGGAAAAGGGTAGAAGAACCTGGAAAGAGAGAGAAAGAAAGCTCTGATGCAGAAGGAGTAAAGCTGGTATGTAGGTGACTTTGAGATGACCAGTGCATTTCTGCTTACTTCTTTCCAGCTGGGTGAGACTTCTCTGAAGCTTAACATCTCAGTAGAACAAGATGTTGAAGTGCAGAATCTGAAAGCAGCAACAGTGCAGGTCTATGACTACTATAAACCAGGTGAGATTTCACTGACACTAGCAAAGAGTAACTATTATACCCCCACTCAGACATAATTCTGTCTGTGACCCTTATTCCCTTAACTCCATCATTCCAGTGCACTTCCTCCTGCAACTTCAAGCTTGGGTTTCCTCTGTGCAAGACTTTAACATTCAGGTAGCAGACCGCTTGCTTAGAAAAGTTCTTGAGATGAGACTTCCTGGCTAGATGATTATGTTGTAGGGTGTTATGTGTTCAAAATGACACACTGTTTACTTCCTCTAGCTTCAAGCGATATCTCTGTGAAAAAAAGACTTCTCTGTCAACTTCATATGTCTTTTCCAGCTCCTTAGCTCTCTTGAGAATGCTTAGGCATTTATTTCAAATCTGTGTTATGTAGTGCCCCCCTGATCCATTAGAAGGAAGAATTTAGTTGTATGCTTTTCATAGATAGTGTAACAATCCTAACATCCATTGGGTTCTTCCATGTCTCAGAGGGTAATAGGAAAATAATTTGTTATCTTTAAAGCTCTAAATGAACTATCAGCACACAGAAGAGAGATCTTTTTGCCATTTTGAGTCTCTTTTCTGTAGTAGGTATGAGACAAAACAGCAGATGGAACATTAAGAATTATTTTTTAAAAAGAATTTGAGAACAAAGTGGAAAAGCTGCCATTGATGACTTAGAAAGCAGCACCACAGGCCTACATGTTTTATACTGAATTCCATTCTTTTTCCCCCTTCCACACCATGGCAAGAAGAGAAGGACACTTCTAAATCTAGCCATTACAGTGCTAAATATTGTCACCTAATATGGTCTCTCTTTGCTATTTCATCCTGTACAAGAATTTTTGTGCTTGGTACATAAAATTTAAAAAGTGTTACCTGACATGGAGATACTAATTATCAGTGAATAGGCAAGGCTGTCAGGACACACTACTGAAAGTTTGTTCACAAAAAATGTCCTTGCATTACAAGGTACCACAGTGCATAAGATGATCTTCTACAGTTGTATGGGACACATGTCGGGCAGACAGACCATTGGTCTGACCCACTGTAGACACTTTTTATTTTGTTCCTGTATTTACAGTCTGAAGAGTGAAACATTAAGGTAGTGGGATGATTCTGTTACAGAGAAAGACACTTGACACTACCCTACCATGTGGTTCTGCAGCTCACCACCTTTTCTCCTTTGTTTCTACAGATGAACGCACAGCAAGAGAATATGTTTTCCCTTGCAATTCAGGTTAGTGTTAACAGGCTTCCAAGGTGGGAACAGCTGGAACAGAGCAGAGGACTGGTGGTATGCAAACAAAGCATCCCACTTCTGCTCTGTATTTTAATCCCATCATGTGATGTAGGGCCTTCTTGGACTGGAAGTTCAATTGGGATCTACTTACTAGTTGTGGGCACAGTTTCTAGCCCTGGTATTAATCTCAGTGTAGACTAAGGTTAAGCATACCATGGAAGTTAAAAGGATGTCTTTTTATTTCACTTCCATACGCTCCTCACACATGGAGTCCTCACAGCATCCCAAATCTGAGTGCAACTGGAAATGCCTAAGTCAATGACAAAAAAGACGTTGAAACTCATCCCCTGAGATCTTTTAGTCCTTAGAGAGCTTCCTTAAAATTCATCAGGCACTTTGCCTTTTCTTTCCTCTTTTCACAGATGCCTCGAAGAAGGTTTCTCAGTAGTATGCTCTGGCTCTGCAACCTGAGTTTTCTGCTTCCATATGGAAAACTTCATTGCTCTTCCTTGCTGTGTTGGAAACACCTTATTTCCTTTCATCTATGCCCTAATTTCTATGTGAAACCTGGCTTGATACACAGTAATTTGGGGGATCAAGTGAAATAAAGTATGTGCAACCTGGAAAAAAGGCAGTGACTTGACAGTTGAAGATTTCGATGCCTAAAAAAGAGAAACATTGTGCCCATCATGGTTATGTACTTTGCTTTAGGTGTCCTTAGTGGTTTAACTCTCTCTGCTTCCCAAGTCCCATCCCTGAGCTACCTTTTCAGTTTAGTTAACACAACAGTCCACAACCAAACTCCAAGCAAAAGAAAAAAACAAAACAAAAACTCCAACCTTTTTAACCCTGATCTGTTTTACTTCATGGCCCTGTGAATATCTTTGTGACGTAACTGAGGATTAGGAACAGGCAAGGGAAGTCTAAGGAAGAAATACTTTACCAATTCATTCAGACAGAAAAGGACTGTGCAACAACGCCTAGGGAGGGGAGGCATTGAGACCAAAATACCACCCACTCCAAGTTCACTGCATGTGCAACACCCAGTCCCATCATGTCAAGACATTAACCCAAATGACTAATCCTTACCTGTGGCACTACTTTAAAAAGACAGCAGTCTGAGGAATTTCAGGATGCAACACATACAACAGGAGAATGGGGTATGCAGATGGCTCATCAGGATATGCATTGACATTAGCAAGGTAGTGCATAAAAGATGGGCTACTAGATAAGAAAAACTGGGTGCTAGTTTCACAGAGCTGATTACCAAAAAAGAAATTGCCAGGACAGTTGTGCCATAAATATGAAGTAAAGCTATGAAGTCGTAGCTTTACAAGCCCAGGGCCAGGGGAGAAGAAGGGAACAAGGTGAGCTCTGAATTTGGGAAGTGATTATGGTTCTGAAGAGGAAGTACCTAGGAGAGAACAAGAAAAACAAAACAAACAAACAAAAAACCAAAACCAAACAAACAAAAAACCAAACAAACAAAACAAAAACCAACAACCAAAAAAAAAAGGAGAAAAAGGAACATAAAGTGAAGCAGGTCATATGACCAGAGTTGTTTGTGGAATACCTGTCTAGCAGCCCTTTGCCTGATCAACACAGCTTGCAAAAGGGCAGTAAACACTTGCACCCCTACTCATCATTACTCTTGAGGCTGTCCAGTAGGGACAGGAAAAAAGGAAAATAAAAAGTCTCACAGCAGTGCTTAGGAAGCATTTAGGTGAGGTAGAAAACCTGAGGAACCAAGTGATTCCTTCTGTGGGCAACTGTTACAAAAAGAGGACAGGGCTCACCTCAAGTAGGCAAAGATGTGAAGGAACTGAACAGGCCTCCAAGGGTTTTCCCCCTAGCATTGCCCCTTCTCAAGACATTGTAGGATTCAGTAGAGACTGTTTGATGGTGCTCTGCCAAGGGAGTAAAGTAGGATCTGCAGTCTTTCAGTTTTCCTTCTGAGGTACCTGACAGTGGTGGTCTCACTTCCAGACTGAAGTTGGTAAATGAGTATGAAAAAGGGAAAGAAGAGAAGTGCACTTACATAGGCTAAATATTCATTTATATGCCCATACTATATGAATCCGTAAGGCACAGTATGGAGGCTCATCCTTATGCTAAGTGCTGTGCGCTCACCTGTGTAGAAGGTTCATTTGCTACCACTGTCTTCCTGATAAATCGGAAAAAAACCGTGAACTCAGAAGGTGCACTTTTCCTCCAGGGCCACTGAGTGTCACCATCGCTCCGTGGCTTGTGCTGCAAGATGCCGTTTCTCCAGACAAAAAATTCCTTTTCTAAAATGAATTGGAACGCAAAACAACAACAACAAAAACGAGAATTGGAATGAAAATGGGCTGCTTCTTCCTGCAGAGCCCGGCGCTGGGAAGATCTGCATCTAAAACGTGAGCTATCTATGAAATGCCTCATTTTTAGGCAAAGAATCTGATGGCCAGACCCTCTAAACCAGTCTCACAATTTGCAGCATGAGCCTCAGTGACAACAGTTATGGGATGGAACAAATGCTTTATCAGGAGACACTGAAAAATCCGGGACCCCATCATTTGGTGAGCAAAATGAGCAGAATTTGTAGAGAAGAAGTATCAATATTTACAAAAATAAGGAAGGTGGTGGATAAAGCGAATGGAAAACAGCTCTTCAGCAAAGCTTTCTATGGCAGACTGGGGCATGTAATGAAACCAGTTGGTAATCAATTTAAAGCAAATAAAAAAGGTGCTTTATACTCCAAGAACTTACTGCTACAAGAGTTATGGAAGCCAAAGGTATCATCAGGTTCAAAAACCTCACAGACAGTCTAACAGAAAAACAGTCTATACCGAATGAAACAGGTTGTGATGTACCTTCCACCATCCCTACTACCATGCTTGAATGTGGGAGTAGAACAAGGGGAATGGACTGTACATACTGGCTGGGTGCACCTGCTTTCCCTGAAAAGTACTAAGGGCAGCTGAATTCGGTGGACTGAAAGATCCAGTGTCTTCCTTTTTTCCTGGGTCAATGGAGATGAGTGAGAGCTTACTTGTTTCACATCCCAGCAGTAGCAGAGTGGTGTGCAAGTTCACAACAAAGATGCACACACAGGTTAATGCTGGCAGGAGAGAGTACTTTCAAAGACATCCATATAAGCACTGTGTCAGCAGCCTGATCCTGTTCCTAAGGACCAGAGCTCAGAGAAATGTGCCTTCATAGGTCTCGGGTTTCTGGCCCTACAAACCTTTCATCCTACTTGCTGACTAGACAAACCACATGCACACAACAGAGAGCACGATGGCACAGGAAATAATTTAAATAATTTATTAAAAATACAGTACAGGCTGTGGTGATCAGGTGCAAAACTTGGGCAAACACACTGATTGCATTTGACTGGTTTTGTTTACCTATATCTTCTCTCCATTTGATCCCCTTGATCCCTTCATTTCCCTGCCTGTGATTTTTACCCCAAGCTCACCAGTGTAGATTTGTAAATCCTCAAGTTCTCTTTATCGATTCCAACACCCTCCCCCCAACCTCCAAGCACCCCCCAGTAAGTCCTAAAGCCTCTTTATTGCGGTATTTCCTCCTAGTCCTATTGCAGTAACTCCCCTTTATTTGCATACATTCCAGAGAGTTTCCTCCCTTGAATCCACTTCAGTGAGTTTTGCAACAGGGACAAATGGCTTAGTCGTTCATCCAGTTGTTGTGGGTTTTAGGAGTGGTTGATTCACCGGGATTACTGTTCGCTGGGTTCCCTGCCTTGTCATTGTTTCTTTGTTCACTATCTGACCTTTTGTTTTGAATAACCTTAATTATCTTCTTAAAAATCAGCCAGACAGTTTTCCATCTGAATTAAAAAAGAACTCTCAGCATTTAGAGCAAGTATGTTTGGTAACAGCCCAAATGCCCTCCTGTACAGTGTGTTTTGCTGCTTTTCAGGCAGCAGCAAATGTTATTTTGTGATGCTAAGTCAACGGAAATCGACTGCAATTGATAATGGAAATTATCTCCTGCGAATTGATAGCCTGGCACTATCATTACAGAGCCAGATGGAATGTTCTTGCAACGTGAAGCTCAAACATGTCATTTGCAGGAGCATTTATACTGCTTGTAGCCTCTGTGATGCTTGAGCTTCTGTATCTTGTGCACATAGATGGAGCATGATTAATTTCTGCTTTTCTTTTGCTTCAGCCCACCCGTCCTTGGTTCATGTGCTGTCATCCTTAAAGGAAATTCACCAGCTCTCCTCTAGGCAAGCCACTGGTCTGACCCGATGGGCATTTGTCATTTTCTTAGAAAAAAATATATTGATCATAGAATCATTGGTTGGAAGGGCCATTAAAGATCATCTAGTTCCAACGCTCCTGCTGTGGGCAGGAACACTTTCCACTGGACCAGGTTGCCCAAAGCTCCACCCAACCTAGCCCTGAACACTTCCAGGGATGGGCAGCCACAACTACTCTGGGTAACCTGTGCCATTCTTCACCACCTTCACAGTAAAGAATTTCTTCCTAATACCTAAGCCAAATCTTCTCTTTCAGTTTGAAACTATTGCCACTTGTTCTGTCACTACATGCTCTTGTAAATAGTTCCTCTCCACTTGACATCTAATGATGACATTGTTGTTAAAAATTAGTAAGTTTGCCATAATCAACAGCTCTTACCCCAAGCCAGACACCTGACAGGCAACAAACAGATGCTCTTTGAGAGTAATCAAGGCAAGCGAGGCCCAAGTGCCTGCATAGCACAGCTCCCCTTCTAAAAGCTGACAGCAATCTCTGACACTATGGTTTCTTTACCGTGTTCAAGCAGGTCTCCACTGCGCATCTCTGCATGTGCTCTACATGCCACGGGCAGAAAACCTCCCAGGCAGCATCATTACCTGTGTGTTCTGTTTGTTCAGCAAAGCTTGTTCCAGGTACCAACACAAACAGCTTATAACTTACGTTCTTCTCCAGGGCAGAGAGTGACAGGACAAGAGGACATAGTCTTAAGCTGCACCAGGGGAGGTTTAGGCTGGGCACTGGGAGGAATTTCTTCAGGTTGATCAGGTATTGGAATGGGCTGCCCAGGGAGGTGGTGGAATCACGAGCCCTGGAGGTGTTTAAGGGAAGAGTGGACACGGCACTTAGTGCGTGGTCTAGTTCACATGGTGGTATTTGGTCACAGGTTGGACTCGATGATCTCAAAGGTATTTTCCAACTGAATTGATTCTGTGATACACAAAGCTACTAATGTTTACAAGGTTAACCAGTCTCCAGAAGGGCCGACGGTGAAGCGTGCCCCATCACAGGGGACACCTGCTCTGTGCCTGCCGAACCACCGGGCTGTGACGCTTATCAACACCTCCATGCCCCGGTCGGCCACCCCTGCGGGTCCAGCACGCCGGGCGGCCGATCCGACCGCTCCCGACCCCGCGTCCCGCCAGGCTCCCGCTCCCGTCACCAGGGCAACGGGCAAGCGGCGCCCAGGGAAGGGCACCACGTGCCCGGAAGCGCCTCGAGGGAGGAAGTGACGGAGCGCCCGGGGAGACACGGAGGCCGAGCTTGTAAAAACAAAAATAAAAAAAACAAAAAAAAAAGAAAAAAGAAAAAAAAAAAGGCGATGTAAAAAAGAAACGAATAAGAGGTGGGCGGGGGGCTGAGCGGGCGCCCGCCCCGCCCTCCGCCTCCGGGGACGCCCCGCCAGAGCGCGGCCCCGCCGGGAGCCGCCGCCGGCAGGTCCCGCCCCCGGCGCCGCCCGCCCCGCCCCGGCCCGGAGCCCCCGCCCCGCCCCGCCCCGCCC